>LN483454.1:153992-309150 GCA_900002565.1 Culicoides sonorensis | reverse complement strand
CTTAGGTTTTTCTCACATCGCAAAATCAGACTCAATAAAAAATTCAACTTTTAAAAACTTTGTGAAGCTGTTATCACAAATATTTTTTTTTGCTTGAAAACTCCTTGTTTTTTACTTTTTAGTTAGCCATCCCCTTTCATAAAAGTTTATTTTAGAAGTTAATAACTTCTTGAGGACAAGGCACACTTTTTATGATTTTTTTTATATTTTTTTTATTTTTGACTTTTTTTTTGTATGTTTGTACTTTTTTTTAAACCGGAAACAAATGATTTATCTTTTCTTAGAAGCCAAGTGTCAAAGTTACAATGATTATTTAACGTAAATATTTTGTTACTTTTAATTTTTTTTATCACTGTTAAATAATAATAGCGTATTATTCAATTCTTAAAACAATTCACTGTGATAAAAAATTAAATTGTTTTAAAAATGAGAATTTAATCTTTTGAATGTAGGTGTTACGAGAAATAATATACATAAATTTATAGCATTTTGTGCGAAACATCATACAGAGATCTTGACAGAGAATTTTTGAAATACATTATCAGAAATTTTAATATAGTTTTTTAAATAACATAAAACTTTTTTTGTTGTTTTATTTATTATTTAACTTTTATCAGATGACATCGCTTATCTGTCATGGTATGTTATATTAAATATAATGACGATTGTGCTGCAGTACATTTTCGAGTATATAAACAATGCGATGGGCGGTTTAAAAAAGTGCATTTCATTGAATACAATTCAGTTCTTTATATAAATGTAAATCTGCCTTTTTGTTGGAAAACTTTGAAAAAAATTCGTCCATTCGGAAAAATGGACCATTTTGTTTTCACTTTAAATTGATTTTTAACGGTTTTTTTGACCATTTTCAGACTCAGAAGGATCTGGAGCCCAATCCTAGAACTATTCACTTTATTTTCATCCTTACGTCCTCGTCTATTCAACAATAAAAACCCTTCTATTAACCATTCAAGATTAATGGAGGTAACATAGTGTCAGAGTAAAGGCGGACAAACCGTCTGTAATAGTGCATTTTCCATACGAAATTCACAGAAAATTTTAACTTTGCTTGTTCTGTCATGAAAAATAAGAACGGAACTGCAAAAAGAAGAATATTGTTCCCTGATACAATAGAAAAAGTTTTTCCCTTCCAATGAAAAGTTTTACATTGTTCGTTAAACATTTCAATCAAAAAACGGTTAAATATAAATTTATACTGGGTAAAAAATTAATTTTGGATTCTATAAAACTTTTTAAAGTACAAAGTGGCTATTTAAATTTTGGGAAGAAATTTCAATTCTTCTAAATTTTAACATTCATTGCCTGAATAAAAATCACAAAAAAAATCACCTCAAATGAAATCCATTTGATAAATTTTTCCCCATCTTGTAATGCTTTTGACACTTCAACTGTTGCCAATCGTACTGCTTTTGTAATTGGATTTGTTTGTGTATTTCCTCCTGTATTTCTGGGACTTCCTCCTCCTTTTCCAGCCATGGTGCCATCACTTTGTAATGCTGTTGCCATTTTTATCTTTTGTTATTTTATAATTTTTTTAAGTTATTTTTTTTTTTTTGAATCTTAACAAAACGTAATTTATTTATATATATTTTAATCAATCACAACGATGCATTATTTAATTTTTTTATTCATATTTTAATTTTAATCACTTTAATTTACTTTTGGGGGCATTATCACTCATTTGAATTACAATAATAAACCATTTGATGTTGTGGCTTTTATTTATTTTAATTTTATGTTCATTTTATTTAATTTTTCAATTTACTCATTTTATTATTATTTATTGATATCAATTTGTATGAGATTCATGTCAATAACATAAAAGGATGTTATCACTTCTTACCTTAAAGAACAATAATTATTGATTATATTTATTTTACACTGATTCACTCATTGAGGTTGGAAAATATGTTGGAGCTGGATAATAATGTTGTAAAACTCCATATTTAACAAGACCATTCATTTTAAACTTTACTTGAATTTGAATTTAATATTTTTTTTATTTAATTTTTTTTAAATATTAATTTCGTCTTATATCTTTTTTGTTAATTAGTGACGACAACAAGACAATACGAGAAAAGAGAGAAAAAACAATTAATTTGATTAGACACTAATTTTGGTATTAATTTTATTATTAATCAACGATCCAATTGTTCAACACACAATTATGATACTGCTATTTTATTTGTGATGACCAAAAACGTGATGACATCTCTAAAATGAAAAAAAAAAAATAATGAATTAGATAAGAAAAATACCAATTTTAAGTTAAAAGTTCTTTCAAATAATATAATTAGTCTGATGTTTTCAACGACTTGATCAATGACCTTGGCAGTCTTGGAAAGGCGTTTTTTAGACGCTCTGGAGCTTTCCCTACACGCTCCAGGCGTCAAAAACATTTATGAATTTTTTTTGCTGTGTTTCTATTTTTTTGTCTCCGTGAAAACACATTTTTCGCTCTCAGCGCCCTCTGGAGAATCTAATCGAAAAACACGGCAGGTGCTTAGAGGGCTTTTTGTGATTTTTTGTTCGGTTTTTAGTGGTTTACTCAAATATTTTCGAAGAGCAAAGTCGATAACGATCATATAGATTAGTAGAAATTTCAATACTTCAGAACATGGAGATTGGATCCTCCAGAGGGCGCTGAGAGCGAAAAATGTACTTTACGGCGTGATAAAAGTTGAAAAAGGAGCGTGTAAGGTTTATAGAGTTTAAAAGCCCCATTATAAAGGCTACTAAGTTCGTTGATAACTGCAGTCCAGTAATTTTCCCGACCTATAATCGTTTGACGCGATATTTATATATAATATTTATGTACATTAGTAGGACAAATTTCAATTTGATACATTTTAACAAAAAATTATTAAATGTACGTGTTTCAAAGAAAATGATAACAAGTTTTTAAGCCTTTGAACCCTTTTTCTTTCACATTATTTTATCTTCAATTATGTTTTAAGAAGATACATTCTACATTTTTGATTGAATTTGGGGTTTACTATAATTAATTTTAAAATTTCAGAAGAGGAGGAAAAACTAATTAAATTTTAATTGATAGACACACACATTTAAGACATATACACACACAACAAAACGTGATCGAATAACATACAAGACTTTTCCATAGAAAGATAGTAAATTTCCATATTTTTGCCCTGCTAGAAAAAAAAAATGTCGCAATGGGACGTGATTGAAATACGGCATTTAATCAAGAGAATCAAGTAAATTTCACTGTATGAATTTTAAGAAGATGAACAAAATTTAACGAAAATCATACTGCTTTGTTGTTATTTACTATTTTCATTGCTAAAGCATAAAACGATTTTCTTAATATTTGCTATGCATTATTCAAATAAAAATTTTCAGGTAAAATGATTTTATTTGAAAGGTTAATTTTGATAAATAGAAAAAGATTTCTCTGATGCTTTAATAATTCTTATAATTTTTCATTAAATTTTTCATTTCATTAAAATTTTCAACGTGGCATTACATTCAAAAAATTGTAAAATGCATTTATGTATGAAAATTTCTAAATATAAGTCAATGAACATTTCGATTTTCACACATACTGTCTGCATGTGTACATTGAAAACATAAATAATGCCAAAAATTGTTATTCACGTAAAAATATGAGAAGAAAAAAACAATTTTAACTGTAATATTTCTGTATAATTATTTCCAATTGAAGAATATCCGTCACAATATTTGACGTGCGTTCCGTTTCTTTTTTGACAGATATATGATATAAGGTTTTTTTTTAACATACTACAATTAAATTTGACTTTTTGTATCAATAATAATTAACTGTAATGTAAAATACCGGCAACTACTGGTCAAAACCAATTTATATTACGATCACTTTTACTTATTTTAACAAATTACCACCGTTTAATGAAAACACTTATGATTACATTTCATGTCACCTTTTTTCAAACATTATTATTATTATTATTTCATTCATTTTATTTTCAACATAAATGATTTTTAAATGTAAGTCAGATACAAGATAAAGTGTGAAAATTGTAGGATGCTATGACACAACAAAGAAAACCTATAGTTAAAGTGTCAAATTATTGTAAGTGGAAGCACACTCTTGAGGATATAAACTGAGATATTTTACCTGAGGTAAATAATTGAATCATCAAAGCAATTAGAGTTGTCCATAAATAAATGATGAAATATTACAAGAAACCGTGTATCTTTCATTGAAATAGAGGAAAGACGAGGAAAAGATGTTTGTAATAGGGCATTTCCTTTAATTTTATTAGTACATAATTTTTTTTTTAAATGAAAATAGAAAAATAGAGGTTAATATAAAATAATTATTAAATTCAATTCAATTAACCCTTAATTGGCATCTAAACATTAATCACACTATTATTATTTTAATTGTCTTTTGCGGGTCACACGGACTCAAATGCTAACTATGCTTAATTTTTATCAGTAACCTGTTTGAATCGACAGAATGGGGTTTTAGAAAATAATTAATAGAATTTCTTTAAAAACATCACACTTTTAGGCTATGTGAGTCCCAAAGACCCATGCAATGCCAGAAAATAATGTAAAACAGTGTGATTTCTTCTCACTTTCATTTTAAGTTCAGAGCATTTTTATGTAGCGAAACATCGAGATATAACAAGAAAATGGTACAAAAAACAGTGATATAGAAAAATTAGGGTCCATGTGACTCATGGTATCAATTAAGGGTTATAACGTGATATTATTTTATTGCATTTTCATTCTATTGTAAGGACAAAATCAAATTTTAACAATACTGAAATTAATTAAAATACATCACACGAAAACAATACTCAAATCATATCTCGTGACTGCATAATTTCATTGAACTTTGTTCAGTTGCACATTTATCCACACACATAATAGCATTTATTTAGCGTTATACAATTTTGAATGGTGTTTATCGTCACAAATATATATATGTGTATATAATTTTTGATAATTCCGAGTTTTTTCATTCAAAAGTTTAATTTGACTCTGCTACATTTCAACGAATCAAAAGTCACACGTGTCCAATTGCGTGCAATTTTTTGGAAAAATTAAGGGCCCCAAAAATTCCATACATCTTATATGCAGATCAAATTTTACAAAATACAAAGATTTTCTTTGGTTTCGTTCATACACAACACGTCAAAACATAAGATTTTTGTTCAAAAAGGTGCAAGTTTGAGTTTTGTCCTATTGTAGCTCAGTAGTTTTACATCAGTGTTGATTCAAACAAAAGACAAATTGTAACTTTCAATTTCAGGTACTTTGAAAAACCTTTAACGGGCCTTGTTCATACATTTCGTATCAAAACTCAAAAATTGTATTTTATTTAAAATTATTAAATTAATTAACATTTTGTTTTTTGCTTAGAATGTGAACAAAATTTGTTTTTTTTTTTATGTTTATATTGAATTGAATTGTAGCAATATCACACTAATAAAAACTTTATTGTTGCATAACATTCAAATTATATGAGCGAATTCTCGTATTTTTGTGACATATGACTCCGTTAATGGAAGTCACAATCTGCATTTTGAAAATTATTTTTATACACTGCTCGACAATAGAATTTTGCAATCTGATTCTGGATTAAATGTTAAGTTTAATTATGCTGATGTAAAAAAAAAAATTGAAGTTTAATATTTTTTTAAATGCAAGAACCCTCAGCTGTTATTTTATTTTTTTCGTGTATTTTTTTTTTCATTTTATATTTAACTTTATATAAATGCGCGAGTTTTTATACATATTTCTTATACATAATGTAGAGCACAAGTTTTCTATATACAAAAAATTTACACTTTTTTGTTGTTTTAATATTTTATTTAGTATGACTGTGTGATATATATTTAATTCTATGACCACACCAATACCTTGATCTTGTTTTTAAAAGGTAAATTTTACAATATCGTTTTTTTTTTCTTCTTATTTACATACATACCTTAATGATTGAAGATTCCTTTCTGCTCCTTGGTGACTACTTTGAATGATGGTGTCTGAATTAATTTCCAATAATTTTTTTTCCTTTAATATTGAAAGTGTAATTCTTTCATATTATTGATGCGTAAACACTTTTTTTGATGTTTTTTTTTATTATACTTTTCAACACACATTTAAATGTCTTTTCACGGTAGCTTGTGCAATCAAAAGATTGTAGAGGATAATTGAATTTTCTTCTAATCTCTCATGTTATTACACTTACTTTGCAACAATTGGTTTTCCCAGTTTTTCTTTTGTAAGCTAAGAGTCTGTTATTATTATTTTTATTTCATTATATTCTTCTTGTATTACAACACTTTATTTATCATCTTATTTTCCTCACACTCTGCCACTTTTATAATAACACACATCATTCATATACATTCTGCTATTTTTTTTTTATTATCACCAATTCCTTCACTTTGCGTTTTTGTATTTGTTTTAAATACATTTCAAACATCGTGTTACTTTTTCAATTTCATCACATGAAATTTATTACAATGTTGATTTGACAAACATTTTGATATTGTTGTTATTTATTTCGAGGAAAATATTAAATTTCCACTAGTTTTTTTCTGTTTTAATTCAAACTTTTTTTTTCTCATTTAGCACATACAGAAAAAAAAATTTGTAGCCGTGACCATTCACTTGAATGTCTTGCGTTCAAGTGATGAGCGAGCATTTAAAACGGGTGTTTTTCGAGTTTGCTGAGTAATTTTTATTGTCTCTCATTTTGCAGTACTCTGTATATAAAAATCTTCAAATACAGGTTAAATTTTTTTTTTTTATTGAAGTTTCTATTGAAAACATTTACTATACGTGTCTATTTATGACAATGTCACAGGTCTATTTTCTTTCAATTTTGTATGATTTTTATTAAAATAAAAAATCATAATAATTTTGTAAAGGAAAATTTTGTAAGAACATTAAATTGTACATGGCTTATGCGCAAGCCTGATATGTGTTGTATTTACCTGCAAAAAAAAACATTAGTGAGAGCCCCAACAAATGTTTTGTTATGATGATGATACTAATGAGCATATATATTGGAATTTAAACTCGCACAAGTTTTTTGTACATATGTACAGTTTATCATGATAGAACGCCTGTATTTGTGTATTATATATTAGGCTAGGTCATATGTAAAACAAAAATTATATGTGTGAGAGATATTTTGACTTATAAATAACAATACATATACTTACATATTTAACATATGAGAAAATTTGACACTTCATTTTGGAAATCCATGTTGAATGGTTTATTTACCGTTAATTTCCCTTCAAACAAAAGATTCAAATTTTTTTTTTTAATTTCTCTTAATGTTATAAGAAAACTTTATTCGATGCTTTTTTAATAATTTCAATTTTGAATTAGAATTTGTGTTTATTGAATACATTCAAAGAACTGAATTCCTACTTTTTTTTTTCGTAAACTTATTCACTTATTCAAAATACAATAAAATCAGCTGTTTCACATACCTGTAACACATGATTCGTATGATATGAGGAGCAAAGACTGCTCTTAAAAAATATCCTATGAAATTAAGTCTAACATTAGCTTATATCGGGATTTTTGTAGATGATGAATGACACAAGGTGCAACGGAAAATAATGGAATGTTTACTCTTACAGCTGACATTGGAAAAAAAAACTTAACACTTTACCGGAATTTTCAGAATACGAATGGACGGCTTATGGATCTTTAAGGCCAAAATGAAAAATTTAAGGAAATGAAAAGGAACACATGAAAAGGATTTCCAAAAAAAATAAAATTTTTGAAGAAAGTTTGTAATTTCCATGAAACTCATTAAACTTTACAATCTCAAATGTTCCGTTTTCCAGCTTCTAAATTAGAGTTTAATGTTAGATAAAGGTGGTGACTGCTCATTGACACATGCTCATTGGATTCTTTGACTTTTATAGTTGCAATTTACGAAACAAAGAAATATATTTTATGATTTAACTCTAAAGATTAAATTTATGTCATAAATAATGCAATATTAATCCTAATTTTCTACCGGGGACAATACAGTCCAAATTAAAATACATTTCAAAAATTTATTGATGTGCAGTGTAATCCAAATTAAATTTTAACTGCTCTTTGGTGTCTGGAATCCTTTATAAGACCTTCTTGGTTGCTTATCTAAAACTCTGAAATAATTTCTCCCTCTTCGTGTCTTTTAATTGGGTCACCTTTCAATAAAGCTATTATCATACTGAAAAATAAAAAGAAAATCTTAATTTCATGTCAGAACAGAACAAATTATATGACTTACTAATATAAGTACACAAAGAAAATGAGTAAATAAAATCCAAGATAAATCATACAGTCTCTCAAATGTTTTCTAATCATTCCTCGATTATGGATTTCTGCTGGATCATAAACACCAATATTTCCAGATGGTATTTTAAGCTTTTCATAGAGCATCCAAGCCACTCCCGGAATATTAAGTAAAAATAAGCCCCAATTTTGATGGATCAAAAGGAGGAAAGCTAAAAAGGCATGAGCACCTAATTTGGGGATTACCCAAAAGTTTAACTTGGCACAACACGTTTGAGCATTAATGTAATCGCATTCGAGATCTGAAAGGATTATAACCTGAAATTTTTGGACAATGAATAAGATTTTTTATGATCTTGTTATAAATTGGTTGAAAATATAAAAGGAAACTTACGAAATACACTAAAAGAAATAATAAGCTGCCAGTAATTGCCATAGATATTATAAAAAGTAATGTTTCTGGTAACATTTTTATCAAAAATTCAATTGTAAAATCCTAAAATGGCTTAATATTGTCCGTTTCCAAACAAATCTTGAACTGTTATACAAAAATAAAAACATAATTTTTAACCCTTCAAGTACATGAGGTAAGATTAACCGTTAAAGTCAATATTTTAAGCAAGAAATTGAATTAGAAAAAAATGTTAACTAAAAATTCTCCATATGATTGTATTTTTAATCAAATTCAACATATTTCAACCAGACTTAAATATTTTTTAATTAAAAGAATCTCCAAAAGTTTTCATATGTATGAAAAATTGGTTAAGGACATAAATAACCCCAAGAGTCGTAAAGAGTTAACATGTTTACATTTTGTTTTTAATTTTATACTGTCACTTAAGGGTTAATAATCTGTTTTGTTTATATTTCGTGTCAAAAGAAAAAGTTACAATATTGAACCAAATATCTTAAAATTCTATCAAAAAAGAAATCTCATCAAACATTTAGAATAGCTGAATATTTGAATTCAATGTTGTTCATTTAAAACAGATGTTATTTACAAAAAATGGCGAATTTAAAGAATGACTTAGATGAATATTTGTTACTACAGAGTGACCAAAAGAAAAGTAGTAGTAATTACAGTTTACCAAAAATATCAGCTCCTACATTTCGATGGTTCAGACGAGACCCGGAAAATAGTTGGTTACAGGATGGATCACAACAAGAATGTTGCCCCAAATTGGTTTGTCTACTTTCATATTAATTTATTTTTCCTTCAATTATTTGCATTTGATTTCTAGACACGAATACAAAGGATTTTAGGATTCTTAATATTTATGGGACTAGGAGTGTTTTGTATGGTATGAATTTTATAATCCACGTTTCTTTAATCTTAATTTTAAAGGTTTTCTTTTTCAGATTCTTTCTACTATTTACATCCCAGTTCTTGTGTTAAAAGCAAGAAAGTTTGCTCTCTTGTACACAATGGGTAGCTTGTGTTTCATTATCAGGTACCTTTTGCTCTCGAAAATCGTTAAAATTTAAAAATTTACACTTAAAATTCTAGTTTTTCCTTTTTGAGTGGATTCAAAGCAATGCTGAAGCAAATTTTTAGTCGAGAAAAGTTATTTGTATCAATCAGTTACTTTATTTGTTTAATTTTAACAATATATTTTGCAATGTTTCTACAAAATACACCTTTAACCGTACTAGCTGCTGTTGCACAGGTGATTTTCTTATTTTTGAATATTGTAGCAATGGTTCCTGGAGGAACATCTGGAATTAAATTCTTTGGACAGATGTTTAAAAGTAGTGTTTCTAACACCTTGCCAGTTTAAGAAAAAAAAACCAAGATGAGACTATATAATTAAAAATATTTACTGTATAAGAATTATTAAATATTAAGATTGAATCACAATTTTCTAATTATTTTTGCTATCGTCCAGAAAAAAATTAAAAATCAGGCGGACAAGGATAAAGAAGATGTCAATGGAAACTCGTCATAAATCGTTTCAATTTATCATTTTTAAAATAACATTTATTGAGTTAACTACTGATCGAGACAAATTTTTTTTGGTGGGATTTCATCATTATCATCATCATCCTCATTAAAATTACAATTTTGTTTTGGTTCCTCTGAATATGAGCTGTAATCCGCTTCTAATGCTGACATTAATGAGTATCCATTACGATGATTATTTACAACTTTCGATTCAGACTCTACTGCAACTGATTGTGATTCTTTTATTTCTAATTGATTTGCTGTGCTGTGTAAATGACATTTCTTTTGTACGTTCGCTTTTTCATTGATAATTGTGACTTTAACAGGAGAAGCATTCTTTTTTTCATAAATTTTATTTGAAGGACCCGCTTCTAATGTGACATTTTTTGAACTGAAAAAATTCTTAATAGTTTGTGCTGGTTTCTCGACAATTCTTTTGATTGGAGATGAAACATTTGCATTATCATACACTGATTGATGAATAAATGGATATAATTGGTCAACATCTAAATTTTTTGATGAAAAATCCCGTAATATTCGCCACAAATTTTTAACAGTCACATTATTATTCTTTAAAAATTCAAACATTTGTTCTAAATCTTCCTTTAATTGCTTATCTCGAAATGTAAAGTAATATAACGGACGATTAACTTGTGCACATACAATTAATTGGAGTAGACTTTTCAGAAGAGGCTCACCATTAAATGCACCACAGCCCCAATTCCCCGAAGCAACTGCAGGTGGAGGCGACTGTAATCCATGAAAAAATCCAACATAAGCTTTATTCATTTCTCGCAACATCAATTCCTCTTTAAATTGGTGACTTCCATCTCGGAATTCAAGGGCATCAATTGCTACGATAGTACATTGCTTTCGTCTGCTTGTATCCCATTGTGTTTTATCCTGATAATTTCCATTCCATCTGAAGCTTCCAGCATAACCTGTATAGTCACTGTAACGCTCAACACCTGTAATCAAAATTGCTTCATTTGGTTTCATGCATTCACAGAAGAGTTTTGTGACCATTAATTCTGGACAAATCACAAAGCGTATTTCCTCTTGAACACATCCATGTCCTAAAACACCGCCCCCAAGGAATTTATTTGCAAAGTCAACTTGTAATTTGCCAGTTGCATCTTCAATGGTGCCCGATTCATCAACAGTTAAACTTGCCCTTGTAACGGGAATATCAAGATTTGCCCATTTTGGAAAATCTTTTGATGTCATGAACCGACGAGTTATCGTTATAACACCAGTTGGAGGTTCAAATGTTGTAATTCTACGAAAATAATGACAAAAGCATTTAATTTTCTCCAATACAGCTTGTCCACTGCTTTGGAAAATTCGAGCAAAATTAATTGATGGATAAGTTGAGTACTCATGTCGACGCATGTAACTATTTCGGCGTGGAAATGTACATAAAAATGCATTTGCCAGCAAACATCCAATTTGTAGTTGGGATAACGAGACTGATTTGTTACAACCTTGTTTCAGTAATGGTATTGACCAAGGTATGAGGTCTGGTAATTGTAACGCTAATTTAACAATCTTAGGAAAAGTGTCTTCAAAAAATGCTTCGCTTTCTTCTTCATCCAAATCATCTTCAAATAAGTGATGTAACGCATGAAATTTCCATTTGTCTTTAAACTTTTGATTATACGACAGAATCGCCTTTTCAAGGTCTTTTGATGAAGAAATTTTGGAAGTGTAAGCTTCTTGTATTTTTTCCCATCTACTTATCCAAATTTCTTTACTTTCATCGTTTGGATCACTAACCAGCATTTGACTTTCTGTAGAACATGGTAATCGAACAAAATTTAAATTCCATTGGGTTTTACCTAATTTTGGTTTAGGAGTACCGCCAAAACGTTGATCCAACACAATCGGCCATTCAAATAATACTGTATGATCATTGGAGGGATTTATTGGCTCCACACAATCCGAAAAGTCATTCATTGATTCCATTTTCGATTTTTTATTTCTAAAAATTTAATAAACAATGTTTTTTAAAATTCACATCTAAAAATAAACAAAAACCCGGTATGTATAACAATTTAATGTCATGTGTCATCTGTCAAAAATGTGTTGAACCAAAACAAGCGACATGTCGAAAAGTATTGGATGGTTTGAAAAAATCAAACGTGCACTAATCTTTTTTTGATATTTTACGAATAAATTGAAATCTTTACAATAAATTTGATTGAAAAAAAAATTCTCAATTATTTGCAATTCAAAGAATTTCCCTGAAAAAGATTTTTTTTTAATTTTAAACCAACACCCAGTAATACACATTGAAAAATGTCTTCGGGAAGTACAAATTCTGGAACAATTAAAGTAAAAAGTGAAATGGATTTGCTCAGGAAGGATCGATTGCCTTCATTAAAGTCTCGTGATTTGACTTTGGGTGGCTTGGCATTGAAATCCAACACAGCAACAAGTAATAAAAGGGAATTTAAGCCCAATTTAAATGTGCAACGAAATAAAAATACGTGAGTGTTACATCAGATTTTATTGATAATTCTTGTTTCTTCAATATTTTTTTCATCCAGGGACATTAAATCATCGAGGGAATCTGTGTCGAATCGAGGTAGAAGTAATGGTCGACCAGATCGAGGACGTAACGTTGATCGAGGAAAACGTGGTCATAATTCACATTTAATTCAAACCCAGGGACTTTTTTCTGAGGGAGCTGGAGCTGTTAATACTAAGCGACAAATGACACGGTGTGAGTTTTTCCCTACTTTTGATTTGAAATGTATATGGATTTAATTTTGATTAATTTTCCATAGCATATGGGTCTAGAGAAGCAAGTGCCACAGAAACATTACAAAAGCCAACAATTAGTAAAACCTCAATAAAAGTTGATCCTGAAGTTGAAATCAAGCATATTAGAGATATTTTAGGTGATGATGATGATGAAATGGAGGATGATAAGTCATCAGAGAGTAGTGATAAAGTGATGCCAATTTCATTAGAAAATAGTAAAAAATTTTCTAAAATAATCTGAAATCAAGTAATCAAGTAACGAATTTATTTCAGAAAAAATTAAAACAGAAGATGTGAAAGGTCTAGCACATAAACTCGAAGCACTGGAAACAAAATCTGAAGCATCTTTCAGTGACTTTTTGCAACAACAATCAACGCAATCCCAACTCCTTCTTTTACAGCTACCAGATACACTACCAGCTACAATTTCCAAAGATCTCTCCGTCGGTGATGATGATAAAATTGAAGGAATGGAGACCGAAGCCAACATTAATGGTCATCAGTCAAACAATTTTTGCACGATGCATGATTTACCCGAAGGCCAAATCGGAAAACTTGTTCGGTACAAATCGGGTAAAATGAAATTAATTCTAGGAAATGAACATTGGTATGATGTCACACATGGAATCGATGGAACGTACTTGCAGGTAATTTATAATTTTTAAAGATGTGTCATAACATAAGTAAACTGAAAAATGTTTATTTCAAGGAAATTGTTTCAATAGCAACTAATCGTGAAGAACGTAGTGGAAATATATTTAACTTAGGTAAAGTCAAAGGCAAATTAACAGTCACACCAGATTGGCCAAAGTTGTTTCAAGACAAGTCATAGCATATGTGTACTTTATTTTATTTAAATAATGCTTTGAGGATTCAAAAATCAACCTTTTTTTAATAAACAACATACTGTGATTATTTAAAACGATATGAAAATGCTTATAACGTGGACTTGTTAATATTTATTTTTTTTTGCACATTACAAGTTAGAAATAAAATAATTGAAAATCACGTTTTGATTTATTTTAACACTAAAATAGGTTGTTTGGGTCCCGAGATCCTCAGAATTGAACCAAAATCTCTACTCAAGTCGCCTTCTCATACGTTTACAAATTTAAAGACATGGAAAAGGAACTTAGAAATGTGAGCACCCTGAAATAAAACTCTTAATTTAATAATTTTCTATGAAATAGATTTTTATTTCATTGATAAATAAATAATAATATTTATTTTTCATTTGTAATAATCATCAGTTTTATCATCATTACAGTTCTTTGAATGTTATTCTTATTTTATTGAACTACAACTTAAACAATAAAGACCTACTTTACTTATGTTTTATTCAAAAGATCCCCCATCTTTGTGTTTTTTTAATTGTTTAACAACCATTTTTTTTTTTGAAAGGGCTTTAAATTTGACTTTTATCAGAAAATTTTACTAACTTTTTCATTTATTACCTTTATACTATAATTATTTTTTTTTTTTAATTTTAATCAAATATGACTTAAATTATTATTTTTTTTAATTTTCTTTATACAATATAAGGCTGTTCCAAATCGACTTTCAATTTAATGCCCGGAACCCCATCAAAAATTAATATAGGGGTGAAATAAAAAAAAAATTGTGTAAATATTTAGGAAAAAACACTGAATTTTTCTTTACCCCGCTCCCCATTTAATACCCGAAGCAGTGCGGCATTAAATCAAAAGCCGATTTGGAACAGCCTGCTTATCAATTGAATGTAAAATCAAAATTTGACTTATTAGAAGTTCATTTGACTTATATTTTCTCTGTTTGTATGTTAATTTGATTGTAAATTAAAGTTATATTTTATCTCATATAATCTGAAAATCTGGACTTGAGATCGTCGTTCAATTTTTTTTTAAAATAATTCTGTTATTATTATTTCATAATTCTACTATCCGTATATTTATTAGATGTAAAGAAATTATTTCTTATTTAATAATGACAAAAGGTTTTGGAGCATTGATACCATGCAACCCTCAAAGGGCATGTCAATCATTTTGCTTAAAAATGAACATTTACATATTTTTATATGTCATGCGTTGTTGAATGATTTTTTATGTGATTTTTTTTAATCATTTTATATTGTTTTATCATAATTTTTAATCTTATTGTATATTTTTTTCAATAATTTTTTGTTATGGAATGATTATTTGAAGTATATGGAGTATTTTTTTTACATTTTTAATAAAATCTCTTCTTAATTTAAATTTATTTTTTAACAATAAATCTATTTTATTTATTAATCTACTTTATATATCAATTGTATCAGATATCTTATGAATTTTATTGATTTGTAACTTTAAAATATTTAAATGTTTTTACTGAAATCGAATGATGAAAATTTGCTGACTTTTTCCTGTTATATTCATCATTGTATGAGAGGGAAAAAACTTAGAAACCAACATTTTTCTAAAAATTCTTATCAATTTATTTAAATTTTATCATGATTATTAATTTTAAATGTAAGTAACACAGTAAGAATACATATTTGGTTCTAAAACATTCATTCATTGCACATTTGCCGGCCAATTTTTTTTAATATTTTTAATAAATTAGCCTAATCATTTTTTTTCATTTTCATTTTCTTAATGCTAATAATCGTGTGATTTTTAAAAAAAATTAAAAACTGATGATCAACATCGAAAATATTTCTACACAAACTAAATTATCATATTAAATTTCAAAATATATGAGTTAATGAAAAAGATTATTCAAAAATTGGTAATAATTGGCTTATTTTCTTAATTTTCATACATTTTTAAATTTAACAACTAATTAATTACACTACACCAGCCTTAATCGAATCAAGTAATCAGAATAGATGTACACTATACTCTACATAATAGTCAATTTATTTTATATTATCAATAGAATTCCATTAATAATTACATATTTGTTATAATTTTTTTTTATAAATAATTTGAATAAAGAAATAAATGAATTTAACTATTATAATTTATGATCAGATAAAATACGAAGAGTATTGAAAAAAATATTAATCACATTTAAAACAATTAACTCACTCATGAATTTGCTAATTTGAAATTAATTAAGCGATGATCAATTGCTTGCTTTTCTGAGTGATTGTATTGATGCATTTCATAAAATCAAAATTTTTGTTCAAATTAGATAAGATTTATAGGGCTGCTACACTCCGGCCATCGGTTGGGCCACATCTCAAGCAGTCATTACTCTTAACCCAGACTTTAACTTAAATTGAGAAGCCGGAAAAAGGGACTTTGAGATTGTACAATTGAGACTATTTATAACAAAATTTATAATAAATATTGGACGCAAACAACTGAGAAATTTTATAAGGAACGATTATTTTACATTTTGTTTTAATTTATTAACCCTTTCTCTCCCAAAAAATTGATCCAACTGGAATTTTTGATTAAATTTTATATTTTCTGACCCCAAAATGAATGAATCATAATATTTGGTTCTTAGAGTAAAAAATTTATAGGAGAATCTTATAAAAGTAAGTATAACTCCTACAGAATTACGTACAGAAATTTTATATTTGGTTCTTCTGATATCGTTTTCATAATATCTTTGACCCCGTAAGAATTTTTTAACTAATACAGAAAAAATTAAAAAAAAAAACGTTCTTAACCTTCATTATTATCTCAATTGAAAGCTTTGTGCGGTTTTAGGAGATTATACATTCAAAAAGGTTGGTTACTTTAAATTTTCTGTATGAAACATACTCAGATTACGATGTTTTGTAGAATTGAAGTACGATTCAAATGCAAGATTTAGCAACTATAAATTGGTGTCATAAAATAACAGGGACTAAAATGTCACTGAACAGCATGAAGGTTAAATAATCTTGCACAACTGGTATACTTGGAATGAAAGGGTTAAGATGCATTGAAATTATCATTCTGATTTTAAGAAAATAAGATGATTTAATCTGACTTACAACTCTTCATAAGCCATTTAAATTTGGTTTGCTTTAACATTTTAATATTAGTTAAACAACACTAGTTAATTCCTGCAGAGTCGTTTGATGTTGGTATTTTGGCTGTTGGTGTGTACCAGCTGAACTAAGTCTAACAACTACTTCTCGCTGGTTTCTACGTCAAGCCGTACCATTTGTACTACAATTGATTAAACTGATGGAATTGTTATTATTATTATTATTGTTATTTATGTTGTTATTATTGTTGTTATTAATATTATTGTTAGTACTAATGCTGTTGTTGCTAGCACTGTTACTGATGTAATGGTATGAAGTTGTGGTTGTTGTTGTTGTTGTATTAGAGATCGTTGTCAATGCAGACATTGACGTGTTGTTATTTGGTGTGGTTGCCGTGGACATTGGAGTGCCACATGCCTTCAATTCAGTAAATATTTCGGTGAAAAAACCGGGTTCTGCATTAATGCGCAACATATTTGAGCTAAGTCGATTGACAATTAAAAGACACCTATTGGAAAAGAATTACAAATAAATTCAAATTAACATTATAATAAAATAAATTACCTATCCCAGAATTTATCCTTTGAATCTTCAACCAAAAATGGTTTCAATGGATAACTAATTTCATTTCCCATGTATGAATATGACAAGTATAAGCATGTCAATACAGCCGCTTGTAATTCAGACTCTTTTGTTTCTTCGCCATCAACGATTTCACGCACCAACATATAGACAAACACCACATTTGCTGGATTAATGAATGCCACGTCCTGTATAAATTGTAAGTGAGAGATAACGAGGAAAAAAAAACAAAGAAAAATGTATCAATTAACTATTTTTTTGTGTGTGTTCTAATGATGAACTATAAATAAAATTATTATAATAGAACTGCTAAAAATGAATAAAAAAGTGTTTGTTTTATTTATGAATTACAGATGATAGACACTTTTGAAAAGAAAATAAAATAATACAATTTCATTCAAAAGATAATCAATATTTTTTTCCTCTTTTTTTCCTCTAGTTCGTAAGGTTTGTTGGCGTTTCCATAGTTCACTTTTTTTTCATAGCTTTAGTTTTTATAAATTATTTGATATAAAAATAAACTGTTTTAGCCCACAATCGATTTGTATTATCATTTTTTGAACAAAAAAGAAATTTTCCCATTCTTATTAACCCAGATAAAGCGGATGTCTATCGAATAAAACAAGAAAGTTCGATTTAGATCCGTTTCAATCATACTTTTGATAAATGAACAGTATCGCAATGTGTCCAGTATGATTATAAGAATATTTTTCATTAAATTTACAGAGAAATAGAGACAATTAGTAAATAATTTCATTTTAAAAAAATACCACCTTAAATGGGTTAATTTGGTTTTCCTACAAAAAGTAAAATTTGTAATATTTTAAATTAATTTCATTTAAGCCCACACGTCATTGAACTTAAATTATAATAAAATAAAAAAACCTATCATGACTAAACACGTTTTCAAACATTTTCATCAAATAATAAAATCATAGTTTTCACATGGTTTTGAACTTATCACACCGTTACTCGTGCATAATTTATTTTAGATTTATTTGTGAGAACAAACAATTTTGTTTTGAAGTTTCTTTTGATAGGAATAAATTTTCTATTTTCCGTTTTGTGTACTTTTATTTCATATTTATTTTGAGATACAATGACATCATATTTTTTTTATAGTAGTATGAAAGGTGATAGGACTAAGGAAAAATAAATTAAAAAGTAATACCAGGCACTTCAGGCGTTATCATAAAGTATGGTAATCAACATAAAAAAAAATCGTGATAAATTTTCTTGTTTTGATTTAGTTGAAAAAACATGAAAATCAATATATGCTGTCTAAAAACAGTGTCATGCAAAAATAAATCAAATGTTAATCATACCTGCCATCCTTGTAGAAGAAGACTTCGATCAACTGCTCTCAACCACATTACAGCATCACCTGCCTGGAAGTCTCGTAATTTCTTGCAACGTTCATGCAAAAAAATACCTAAACATTTCAAAAGCTCTGATGTAGATGCCTAGGAAGGAAAATAAAAAAAAATATCAATTAACAATTTGGACAAAAAAAATTAATTGTCTCTTTAATTATATTTTCATACAAATAAAAAGGCTTAAAATGATAGTCAAGTGTCACATGTCACAGCTGTAAAACTTATTTTAGTGAACAGTTTCCTTGACATGACGAGTATATTTTTTTTTAATTTAATTTAATTTGCATTTCTTTCTGATTGATTTCTTGTACCTAGTACTTAAATGACAAAGAATTATGTGACAGAATATTCTTTTATGACTTTGAAATCACCTTACATTGATTGTGATTTTTACAGGTTCAATTCATGTAATAAAAAAAATAAGATTCTAAGAAGTTTATTTTTGTAAAATTATGATAAAGTTTATATATTTAAATTTCACGTGTTTTTCGCATATATAAAAATGTAGAACGTGATCGTGAATAATATACGCGAGCGCATTTCTGTGGATAGAATGCACCATTTTTGGAAAGTCCATGTTGGAAAATTCGGAAAAATTTTCTTTAACAATTGCCGACTTTTTCAATGTCCGACGTCTTTGACAGACAAGCGGACGGACGGACGATAAATCACCCACAATACTCGCATTTTTTCGAAATTGACCGGAATACGATTAAGATATGAAACATGGATGTATTTTTTAAAAGAAAAATTAAAAATAAATAAAATCATAATTAAAAATTATAGGAATGAATTTTTCATTTCCTATGAAATATTTTTGAGTTTACATTTACTCATACATCAAATTAATAATTGATAAATTCCATTACATGAAAAAAAACAATTACTTATATAACGTCACAAAAAAAAATCATATTCATTCAAAAATAAACTTGTTCCATTCAACTAAGCCCAATTATTGTAACCAATAGTAACAAAATTCATTTTCCATTGCTGTTAAAACAAAAATAAAAACATTTTGAGGGTAAATAATTTTTTGTATATTATTATTTTTTATATGATAATAAATTTGCATTTCTTATATTTTCGGTATAGAATATTTATAGAGTGAGTTTCTTTTCTCATATATTTAGAAAATGACGTTGTTTGTAACAAATTATATACGCGTGCGCTGATTCTCATGTTTAAAATGTCCTTATTCTCTCTGATACAAATATATTTGTATATATTTTTTATCTGTTCGACTTCTGCCATTGAAATTCTGATGAAATGAAAATTAAATATAAATATGTGCCCATACCCATTTCTATAAAAAAAACCATTTACCTGGGCTTTATGTTAAGTGAAATTTTGCAAAGGATGGAAACTGTTAAAATTATATAATTAACTTATAATAAGTACTAATTGCAATATTGGTGGTTAGATTTTTTTAAAAGGATAGCACTTAATATTTATAATTAATTTTCATAGTAAGATAAGTTGTTTAACTACGCACTATAACTTAACCCAGAAAAGGCGGTATTTTTTGCCATCCTTATTAAAAAATTTCAATTTTGAAGTTAATTGAGTTAATTTAATAAAAAATATACTTTTGAATCATTTAGGAAAGTTTTCGATACTTTCTTGTCCTTTTGGAAGAACTGTAGCCTAATCTAGGTTAATTTAATTTCAAAACATTAAGTCATGAAGTTTTAGCCAAGGAATGTTAAATTTTAATTTTTTACCCCATTTGGTTGATTAATTTTTGTGTTGTTTCAAATTAAATTGAACATTGACCAAACATTTTTTTTATTTTAAGAAAAAATATTAGAAGGTAAATTTCGACTTACTTGAATGACAGTTTTCCTGGGACCATGTGCATGTTGATGCTGAATTTGTTGTTGTTGTTGTTGTTGTTGAACAGATAAATTTCCCTGTTGTTGTTGCTGCTGTAATCCCAATGGTAAGTGCAATGGAATTTTACCGGAAAGTTTATCAGGTTGTTGCAGTGGTGCTGTATTGTTAGCTCGCATTAAATCTAAAGGCAGCAATGTTTTTGGTCCATTTGGGGTGAAATAGACAGTGGTTTGTCCACCAACAACACCATTGCAGTCTGATTGTTGTGTGGGTTGCTGATTTTGTTGAACATTCTTGTTTTTATCATTGAGAAGAGCCGGATGTACATTTTCTATATATGAAGAATGGGAATTATGTGTGAATAGGGGTAAAAGTATTGGCATAGTAGTGGTGTTACTACAATAATTATTTTTATTTTGTGTGTCTTTTTTAGTTATATTAATATTATTAGTATTATTATTATTATAGTATTGTGAAAATTGTGACGAAGATGAGTCAAAATAATTTTTATTATTTGTCTCGTTATTTTCTTCATGATTATCATCATCTTCTTCATCATAATAATTTGTTACATCATCATACACAACTACAGGACTACTATGGCAAGAGGAAGTGATATAGGAGGTTTTCAGGAGTATTTCATTTGGAGACAACTTACGAAATGTAGCAGTTGGCAAATTGGCAGCTTTATTCTTGTCGGCTAATTGTTTCTTTTTGTTATGAGATGCAGCAAGTCGTTTCCACGATAAAGCATTTATAAACAATGAATGTTTCTTCAAATTTTTCTCCAACGCATTTTTCTCGGACAATATCCTTGCAGTATCAGCAGATCTTTCCTGCTGATTATTATTGATATTGTTTTCACGGTTATTTACGTTATTCATTGTGTGGGTCTGGCCACCTAGCAATACAACACTCCCACCATTATGGTGATGATTGGTTATATTTGCCAAATTATTATTATTTGCATTATTATTATTTGACTGGTAATTGTTCGGATGATGATTAGGCACCGATTGAAGGTTAGGCGGTTTCGTATTTTCACGATTTTTCACATTGTTCAGTTGCTCGTACGAGTAATTGTTTAATTGAAAATCGGCTGAATTTGAATTACTCAGTGTCCCAGTGCTTCCAGCACCGAAACTGTTGTGTTGCGTCGAATATATGGGTCTACGCTCCCTCGGACTAAAACTTAGCACGGTGCCCATTTTATGCGTTATGTGATAAATTTTGACTAGCTTTTACACAAAACTTTCAAACAAATATAAAATTTTTACTTTTATCGATTTTTTTTTTCTTCTTCTTCTTCAAAATCAAATTATCCTTTTATTCGTTTCAGCAAGTAACTGTTTGGATTTTAATAATTGAATTTTCTTTGTATTCGTATGTTTTTTTAATATTTCTCATTCCTTTAATATGAGTTTAGTTCACTTTAGAGCTTTTGCATTTTACATTGGAAAAAAAATTTTTTTTTTTTAACTTATTTACAGTAAAATTTTTGTGTAACGTTTTTTATAATCAACTAGCCAGAAAACATAAGAAAAGCAATGCAAAAATTGAATTTTCACTTTCCACAAAAGAAAAACCTTTTAAATTTTCACTTATTTCAATTTGAAAATTCCTTTTTTCTATTTTTAAATAAAGTATAAAATTCACCTACAATATCAGACAGTGCGCGTTCCTGCCGTATGTAAAGTGAAAATTTAAATGAAAATAGCAAAGTCCTGTGCATAACCAAGCAAAGACTTTTCCTTCCAATTAATTTTTATATTCATAGAGTTATCGCACTCATGCAAGTATTTGAAGACATTGAAAATGAAAGAGATGGAAAACTTAACGAAAGTTCCTGTTTATGTGAATGAAAAAATGAAAATCGATTGATTTTAGAGCGCAAACTCCAACTACCCGCTTGCATGTTAAATCTTTCATACAAATTTTCACCTAAGCTCACGTACACACGCAATTTGTGTTCAACAAAGGGAAAATTTTTTCACATTTCATATAAAATACTCTTGACTGCACTGATAAGTACGAAAGAAGGGTGAGAATATCATACATAATTTTAAAAAGGGACTATGAACTGTATTGGTATGTTCGAATATACATACATTGCAGAATGTTTCACATATATGTTGGAAAATTTAAATAAAGAAATTGGAAAGCTTTGATAAAAATTGAACGGAATCGAGAAGAAAACCAAAAAAATGAAGGGAAGTGAATTATATTTTGAAATAAATGACTGTTTGAAATTAATTTTTAGTTTGTTCTAACAATTAAAACTTTATTTTCAAAAAAAAAAGAATTAAATTTATAAAAATAAGAATAAGCGTTCTTGAATCATAATAATAACTAATGACATTTTTAATATTAAAGTAATATGATTTATGGCAAATTATCGTCATTAAAATGCTAGCTTAAAACCAATGTTTCAATATTTTTGAATTCCTGAGTCCTTACTTTGCATTTTCATCATGAACATCTGATTTTAATTCAACCAACTCATGAGGCTCATGTGGTGCCTAATTTAAGAGAAAAAGTTTAATAATGATTACAATCAAATACAAATTTAAATAGCTTACCAAGTCTTTCAAATCATTTCTTGACAATTTATCCACAATGATTGTACCAAGACTGTCACACATTACATTGATAGTTGTACGGAATCGATCTCTACAGAAGCAGGAAATTTTAAAATATATCATAAGTTTTCATACTTAACCGTGTTGAAATTTCATACGAAATAGAAGAAATTACTATGAATATTTAAGGCAACGCTTTACATAAATTCCCTTTAAAATTTCAGGTTTTATCTGGTTTTTTGAAGCAAGGGTGATTTATTTTCATTCATAGCATGCACGATTGTCCATTTACGTTCATTTACGCATAAAAATTTGTTGTCTCGATGTAAGACGAAAAAGTTTCAAGGTATATCCATTTTCTGGAGAACAAAAAACTAGATACTCCTTCAAAAATTCAGGGAAAATTTTAAGGGAAATTTATGTAAGGCATCGCCTTTAAAATTCATACAAATTTCCTTGAATTCGTTGGAAATTTCAACACTGTTCATATTATTTTGAAAAAGTAAAACCTACAAAAGCCAATCGACAGCTAAAATAATTGAAACATCTTCAGCTGGAAGACCAACCGTATCCAAAACCATTATCATTGTTACAAGGCCAGCTTGAGGCTTTGAAAAAAAAATTATGTACTGATTTTGTCTAGGCAAATGATAACGTTTTAAAAACTTACAATTCCAGCAGCACCTATGCTTGCAGCAGTTGCAGTAATACTAAATTGAAAAAATTAACTTAACAAATAGTTTTTGTCAAATAATTTTATTAAATCTCACCTAACAGCGACAATGTGTCCAAATGTCAGAGGTACTTTTCGTAATTGGGCAATAAAAAGAGCAGCAACCTAGGATTGATTTAAATTTCAATGAAAGTAAAATTAAATATTACATAAAATTGATATTACAGCTTCATATAAAGCCGTTCCATCCATATTGATAGTTGCTCCAACGGGAATAACAAATCTCGTTACTCTTGGATCAATGCCCATATCATCCAAACATCCAATTGTCACTGGCATAATGGCTGAGCTAGATCCTGTACCAAATGCAGCTGCAAGCACTTGACCCATTTTAGAGATATATGGATATGGGAGACGTCTTGTGGTTAAAAAGAATATAACAGCAATTGTACCTATTTAACATAATAAAGAAAAAAATCCTAATTTTATTTAATTTAAATAGATATAAATCGTACCGAAACCATGAATAATCAAGCCAAGCATAACTGTAACAAAATACCATCCGAGTGTAACAAAAACATTTGAAAATGATTCAATTTCCAACATTTTTTCAGCAATCAAGAAGAAAATACCGGCTGGTGATAACCAAATAACCCATGATGTAATTATCATCATGCCTTCTGAAAGCACTTGGAAGACATCTTGCAATGGTTTACCGTTGGATCCCATTTTTCCGATAACGGCACCCATAATTACGCTAAACATTACTAAGCCAAGAACGTTAGTGCCTTGAACCCATTCATGCGAAATTCTGTATTCTTCCAAAGGAACTGAAAAATAAAAATAAATAAATTAATGTCTGAAATCATTCAATTTAAATAGGGAAACTTACATTTAGTACCATTTCCAACGAATTCGGATTGTCCAGTCGGAAGTGTGAGAACAGTTTTGTACTGGAAAATTGTTGCTTGTAAAATATTAGGTGGAAACATGTTTCTGTAAAATAAAATGAAGAATGAATTAACATTTAATATTATGAAAAATGAGAAACTCAACCACTGAACGATTAAAAAAAGTGCATTTCCATGGAACTTTGATTGAATCACATGAAATGCTACTAAATCGCTTATTTTAACGGTTTTTAGACCACTCTTAGGCCGAAGTCATTAATGAAAGAGAGTGTCAGAGTGACGACGGACAAACCGTTTGTAAAAGTGCATTTTGCTTATGAAATGCACCAAAAAGAAACATTATAATTTCTAATGAAATACGTTCGGATACATGCAAGCCATCTCAGTATATTAAGAAAATTACTTGTGTACATTAAATTCTCTATTTATTTTGTTAACTAATTGAATATTATATTATCACATATTTTTAGCGTGTTTTCATATACATACTACACAAATATGACATAACTTAGTTAAAGGGGACTCAATTGTTTGATTTATCACTTCAGATTAACTTTTTTATAGGCGTCAGATTATTAAGTTAAATACAAAATTGCGGATTCTTTTAACACAAGACTTTTAAACTCAAATGAATAAATTGTATTAATGTATGCACAAATTATTATCAGTTTAGATGACAGATGATTGAAAATTACTATTCTCAAAATTAAAAAATAAATTTAAAGGAAAATCCACTAAGGGCGACAAAAAACAAAAAAATTGTTTTGAAGTTGATTTATTTGGAAAACCTTGAGTAAATTAAACAGTTTTTCAAGGTTTTCAATGAAAAATGCTTAAAGTGGTTAAAATTAAAAAGAAGTAAAACTTAATTGCTGGCGCTGAACTGTTAACGATAAAATGCAAGGTGTATGAAGTAGAATTAGACCTCAAAAGAATGTTCCATCCGAATAATATGACTCTCACCGTGTTTGGATGATTGACAAGTGGTTAAAATATTTTAGGAAAATTACCTGATAAGATCCATTAAAGTATCCACTGTGAGCACATTTCTCTTAACTTTTGATTTGGAAGTTTCATCTTCTGCAAAAGTATTCACATCACCTGGTCTTATGATATTAACCAAAATAATGCCCAAAACAACAGCACACACTGTCGTTACAAAATAATACACAATCGATCTAATTGCAATTTTTTTCGATAACGATAAATCCAAAGCTCCAATTGCACTTGTTATACTTGACACTAATAACGGAACAATTAAACATTTCAGCATTCGTAGAAAAATATCACCAGGAAAGTTTAAATACATTCGTTCACGTGGCGTCCAATGTCCAAGTGTTTTGAGTCCTAATCCCAATGCACATCCTCCCAAAACACCAAGAATAGTGAAGAAAGTCAACGAGTTCTTTTGTAGAAATTGAACCCATTTTGATCTGGTTCTGGTGATACGCAAACCAGGTCCATTATCTGTTCCATTAGTTGCCATTTGTACAAATCTCTCTTTATCTTAAATGTCACTCTATGATTTTTATTATTTTTTATTGTTGGCAGTGTTTGTTATGTATTAAAATGAAAATAAACTGAATTTTATGAAGATTTATGAATTAGCACGAATTTAATGCTAATAATCTTTTTTTCTCATGTATAACGATTTTTAACAAAAAAAAAAAAATAAAAATATAATCCCTCGTTTTTTTAGTTCACTTATGTTTATTATACGCACACAATGTCTGTGTTTTGCTACAAATAAATTTATGAATAAAAGAACGATGATTTTAAACGGCTGAACACATTTCTTTTTCAAAAAAAATGTCTTTTCTTCTCTAATTTATTTATTAACTGTATGCGTAAATTTTCAATTCAAGTATTTCTTTTAATAACAAAATAATGATATGAATTAAAAAAATAAAATAAAATCACATTCATTTAAGAATAAAATTAGAACGACGAAGTATATGAAATTGTTGTTCGTAGCACACCTAATATAGAACACCTCACTATTGTTGTATTCAAATTCAAATCTAGATCAGAATTCAAATCGTCCAAATGTCTGATCGAGTCACTACAAAACAAAAAAAAACATGTACACGAGACAATTCCGTATTTGACTTTATTTTTTTATATTTAGTATGGGACTCGATTCTTTTTTAATTAATTGCACCCGTTTCGTCTGATGTCTCGCAGAATACTAAACAACTTGTATGAATGTTTTTTTGAAACATGAGAGAGATATTCTGATATTATTTTTATGTTTATTTTTTTTATTATTTGGCTGGTTTCGTTGTGTTAAATGCGATGATCATGTATTTTATTTATATGTGATGTAATATATTGTTTTTTGTGTATGCGATCTTTTATTGACTGTATGCTTATTCACTTTTTATTCAAATGTATGAATGAATTTTACTGTGTACAATGTATATTTTTTTATTAATATGCAAAATACCGGTATAGAATGGAATAAGATTAACTGAGTTTAAATAATTAATAAATTATTTGAATTTTTTTTCATTTTTCAATTATAGGGATGTAAGATTAAATTTAAAATACTAGAATACAAGAATAAGATGCATTATCCGTAGGTGCCTTACGCTAAGTTAATTTTATATACTTTTATCTACAATCTCATATCTCGTATTGACATTCCATTCTGCCTTTTTCGCTTCGCATCTCATATATTGAGAATGATGTTTTTTTTTTTTAATTTTCTCTGAAAATTGATTCTCCATCACGTGCAGCTCAAATCTCAATAACTGTTATTACAGGTTTCAATTTTACTTATGGCACATAAGATTTGTGTAATGGTAATTGATGATCAATAGGTGTTGATTCAATGATTTATATTATTACTAGTTTGCAATATTTAAATGTAAATGTTGCAATAAAAATAGAGAACGTGATCGTGAACGATATACACGAGCGCATTTATATGTATATATAGATTCGGTATACCATTTTGGAAGAGTCGGTCATTTTGAAAAATTCGCCATTTGAAAACTTCGCAGGATTGATTAATGTCCAAATGACCAACAGAAGTTTTTTTCTGCTGAATACTTAGCTCGTTGGGGTAGATGCGGTGCTATTAGCTGAAGCGGATATGAAATTGAAAGAAAAAAAAGTTTGATATAACAAAAGAATTAAAAATATATTTACCTCAAAGGTAGCTCTTTCCATGTGGAAAAGGTTTTTTCACTCATCCAGGAACAATTGTCTCTACATATCCCTGAATTCCGTAAGCCCGTGGTGCTGCCCGTTCTGCTTCATTCTCTATCCCACTGCTCTCAAAAAATATCATCATTATCCTTCTCATCACTGTCAAAAATAAAATCTAATCATCGCTTTTTTTTGTAAAATTGGAGCATTTTGAAATTGCCACGAACGGCATGACCGTGCACAATACTCGCATTTTTTTCAAATCGACAGAAATACGCTTAAAATAAATATTATTAAAAAATTGAGAAAAGTACGATTCTTTGCTAAAAACCGCAATTAAATGAAAAAAAAGTAATGTTTTAATTGAACTGCGACACCAATAAAATTCATTAAGTACTAAGAAAGTATCTACTTAAAGAAGCAAATAATTACGCTCAAATCATTTAACGCAGCCATAAAATTAATTGGAACATTTTTTTTCCTATTTTTAACTATTGTGGAATTTTTGAACGTCCAAATAATTTTTAACTTTAAATTGATATTCAATGACTGAACATTCCCAAAATCAATATCAACAGTTCTACAATTTTATTATTAATGTCATTATCATAATAAAATATCACATTAACTCCATATACTTGAATATATGAATATAAATTAGTTGGAATTGATAATTTAGAATCGCACATTTATTGGCCGTTAAAAAAATGAATGGAATTCCATTTTTTAACTTCACACACCAAGTAGGAATCACAATCATTGTATTTTGTTTTAATAATATTCCATTCATACTTAACAAAAGCGTCTTCCCACGAAAAACCCTTATTTGGACATGTTATATAAAGTTTTGCCCTTGCCCTTATAGAAATAAAGTTAAGGTTATCTGCTTTGTAGGAAAATATTTTGAATAAAATAAAATGATCTACATATTATGATCTCATCATTTTAGTACAATAACAAATTGGTTAAAATTTTTATTAATTAATTAGTTCAGTTCTTTTTAATTACCCTTGGTTCTGTTTTTATTTAAATCTAAAACTATGACAATAAAAATCGTCGCTTTTGCTAGTTTTTAACATAAATTGTGTGATGATAATAAGGAAAAATTAATAAAATGTGCTAACGTTTTTTTTTTCATTTAAAATTGAATAAAATCAAAAATGTATCACAATAATTGTTACAATATTTTGTTGTCAAAACCCTTTGTGTAAATTGATGGAATGATTATCTGGGTGTTTGCCAAGTTTTGTCACATACTATTCTAATGAAGAATTTTGGTCATTTCATTTATTTGAGTAAGACATTTTTTTAATAATGATAGAACAAAAGTGTGTATGAAAATTCAAAATTCAAGTACATGATTTTGGTTCATGAAAAATTACTGTATTCAATCAAGTCACTCGATTTTTGATTTTAAGACACATTTCTGTTGATCTTGAAAAAAAATGTGAGAATTGTGCGTTTAAGATGATTTCAAAATGGCTGACTCATCTAAAATGACGGAGTTTTCCAAAATGGCTGACATTTACAAAAGTGCGGAAAATGTCACGTGTTGCGAAAAAACTCTGGATCACGAAAAAAATTATTAAATAAAACGAAATTTCGAATTTTTTTCCAAAAAGGCCGAAAATGCGGATAATGTCACGTGTTGAGAAAAACTTGCAGATCACGAAAAAAAACGTTAATTTTCAAAAAATCGCCAAATTATTAAAAAATTATGGAATTTTCTCAAATATCGAAGTTTTTTCAAAATGGCCGAATCTTTCAAAATGGTGAATTCTATGAAAAGAAAAGCGCTCGTGTATATCGTTCACGATGACGTCCTACATTTTTCATAAGGACACAAATTTTTTCAAAATGATTTTCCTGATTAGAAAAACTTCTTATAAATTATAAAATATTTGAAAATTTATAACCAAAATGAAAGTTTTTTCAACGTACAAACGTTATTTTGTTTTAAATGAAATTAAACAGCTATAATTTGAGCAACATAAAAATATAATTCAAAAAGTAGCAAAATCATAAAAACCGTTACGTTTTCTCAAATGCCTTTCGAGTATTGTTTGAACAGGAAACTCTTCGTCTTGTCATTAAAGTTTCCATACAAAATATTGAAAGACAAAAAATTAAGGACATGAAATTTTACAAAAAATGTTTGAAAACGAAATTTTTGGGTGTCAGAACAAAGAATTTATTCAAATTAAAACAAAAATATTCAATGTAACAAAATTATATAAGCACAAAAAAGTTATTTTGTGTAAGAAATCAGTAACTGGATTAGTGTTTTAAACGAATTGAATGAATGTTAAACAACTTTTGAATATTAAGAAATTTTCATACAAAACTCAATCAGTTGTGCACCATCGTTCATCATGTTTGCATCGGCTTTACAGTTAAAATTTTTAGTGTTAGCCATAATATTTGGTATGTTTAAATTTTAAGGAAAAAAACTTAATTTAAATTATGTATGTATAACATAAAAAACTTTAAACATACATGTCAAATCCTTCATCAAGGGAATATTTAAGTGAAAAGTGATCTTATATATTTGAAGTTATGTGATACATAAAAAAATTAAATTTTTATCTTTAGTCTTGAAATTCAAAAAGTGTCATTATCATACTTTGAAAGAAGTTCTGATTTAGATCCATTGAGACTTCAATTGTTAATTAGTAAAAAAATTTCTCGTAAGAGTTGTTCACCTTGTAAATTTATATTTTCATACATTGAAAGTTTCAACCTAGTAAACAGGCTCGACGATATAAGAAGCAATTAAATTTATGTATTAAACAGGTTTTTCCTTGCCCATATTATTTTTTTTTTACTTTTCATTTTAAATATTGTCTCTTGGCAATATTGAAATTGCATTTCATTTCCTTATTTTATGTTATTCATTAATGGAATATCACAGACCTTCAATGAATTCGAATTCTCATATGCCGGCTAGTTTGGAATTGATAACTGAAGGATAAATTCAATTACAAAAAAAAAATATCAAGTACAAATGTACTTGCTTGAAATGAAAGTTTTTGGTTGTTAGTGAAGTTTACACAATCGGATGTTATCTAATCCAAAATGTTTATTATTCATGAAGTTGTTCAGCTTTGAAGATTCATCCATCTTTTGATTTTTTTTTAATTTTTGTTTGAAGTTAGTGTAATTTCAATGGCAAATATTAGTAAATGTCGTTATTTTATTTTTTTTTGAATTAAAGTGAAAGCATGATATTCAAAAATAATTTTAATTAAATTTTATTTAAAGGTGTAACAATTGCTCAAAAAAATAATTTGAGACGCCCCGTTAAACGAACAACGACAACACGAGCTCCAGAAATTGATGACGTGTCCGATGATTGTCCTGAACCTGATGGTTATTTTGCTGATGCAGAACAATGTGACAAATATTATGCCTGTAATAATGGTCGCATAACTGAAAGACTTTGTCCCGATGGAATGGTTTTCAATGATTACGATATCAATGTAGAAAAATGTGATTTGCCATACAATATTGATTGCAGTACAAGACAAAAATTGCGTAAGTTTAAATGTAAATTTATTTCCATAATTGAATATTAAATTATTTTTATTTTTTGAAATTTCATTTAGAAACACCAATTCCATCTGAAAATTGCCCTCGTCAAAATGGTTATTTTGCTCATGACGATGCCTCAATATGTAATAAATTTTATTACTGTGTCGATGGTAAATTCAATATGATTGAATGTCCCGGTGGTTTAGTGTTCAATCCTAAGGTTGGTATTTGTACATGGGCTGATGAGGCTAAACGCGATGGTTGTGGCACCAAAGATGTTTTCGCTAACTTCCACTGTCCAAAGGTTAATGAAACATTCGGGTTAACACATCCACGTTATGCTGATCCAGATGATTGTCAATATTTCTATGTTTGTATTAATGGTGATACACCACGTCGTAATGGTTGTAAGTTAGGTCAGGTGTTTGACGATGTTTCAAAAAGTTGTAAATGGCCACGCGAAGTACCAGAATGTGCTGACTTTTATAAAGGGCAGTTAACTGATGAAGATTTGTATAAATTAGAGCATCCAGTTGTAGCAAAACCAACACAAAAGAAAAAGAAGGGTGAAACTGCCTCAAGACGAAGACCACAAAAACAAACAAGGAAACCAGTAGAAGAGGAAGTTGAAGAAGATATTGAAGAGTGATGAATTTTTTGTAAACTGATAATCTTTTTTGTATGTTAAATAAAATATAATTTAATTTGAAAAGAAAAAAAAAAATTAAAATTTTAATCGATTTTATTAATACAAATGCCAAACGTAATCGTGATCGATATACACGAGGACATTTCCAGTCATACAATTGACCATTTTGGAAAAGTCGGCCATTTTGAAAAATTCGATTATGTTAAAAAAATTTGTAAATTTCGGAAAAAATCGACATTTTGGATTGGTGATTGTTTTCTCGATTCACGAAATATTTTCAATTCAATATTTTCGAAAATAATACGGCCATTTTAAAAATTCGATCATTTTGAAAAATTCGACATTTAGGAAAATTTTCCACTTTTTTCGCGATCCAGTGGTTTTCGCAGCCTTTTTGAAAAATTCGGGATATTGGAAAATCCGATGTTGAAATTGAATTTTAAAATTGCAACAAACCGACAGCCGAACGGTACAACAGCGCATTTTACTCCAAATCGACAGAATACGCTTAACTTAACTGTTTCAATTTAATTGATTTTCTCAACGGCTTTTAACTTCGAATGTGATTTGAAATTCGATTTAACTTCATTTTAAAACAAAAAATATTCAACAATAACTTTAACAAAAATTCTTCATTTTAAATTGAACCCACTGTTTGTAGCATATACAATAAAATATTTGTCGCTCATGCTTTGCTGGTATACCGACAGTGAGATAAGTTTATTTTGCCATCACTCGTCGATAAGACGCGATCCATTTTTTGAAAAGAACGACAAATTAATATTTAATTTTGTGCATTTCAAAAGCATTTTATTATTGTTATAAATTCGATTTTGTTCCTTATTAAATATTTATCTATTAATTTAGTTCATTGTCCTTAAAAAATGGTGAGTACTTTAATCCAAATATTTTTAATTGAACGATAAATTAGATAAGAAATAAAATTGTTTTTACAAATTTTTGTAAAAAGATATTAATACCTTTATATGGGATATTTGCACCGGTTATGTAATAATAGACGTAAATTTGTGTATTTTTATTATAGAAATTAAATGAGATTTTTGCCCTTGACTTTTCACCTTCTCAATTTTTATTTATTTTTTATTTGATTGCTCTATTTTTTTATTTTTTAGATTTCAATTTTTATAATTATAAATTTGTTTTTGAATCAAAAATTCCGAGATTTAACTTTGAATTGACCTTTAAATGTTAAACTCCACATACTCCAAAACAATAAAACAAAGATGTGAGATAAGTTTACGTTGTAATATGTTGATAATTGAATTTCATTTGTCTTGAATAACATCAATTAAATTTTAACATACTTTTGCTATTTTTACTTGAACGTAGAAAGAATTCAAGAAATGGAAATTTCTAAAAAAATCTTTTTAAATTTATCACAGGCTGAACCAATTCGTGTCGTTGTCACCGGAGCTGCTGGTCAAATCGCTTACTCACTCTTGTATATGATTGCAAAGGGTGATGTTTTCGGACCTAATCAAAAGTTGATCTTACACCTCTTAGATATTCCACCAATGATGGAAGTTCTAAATGGAGTTGTGATGGAATTAGCAGATTGTGCACTTCCATTGTTGGCTGGTGTTGTGCCAACTGCTGATCCTGCAGTTGCATTCAAAGACGTTTCAGCTGCATTTTTGGTTGGAGCTATGCCACGTAAGATTGAACACATGTCAAAAAAAAAAATAAATTTTTACATTTTATTTTAATTTTAGGCAAACAAGGCATGGAACGCAAAGATCTCTTGTCGGCAAATGTAAAAATATTCAAAGTTCAAGGTCAGGCAATGGATAACTACGCCAAAAAAGATGTGAAAGTTTTGGTTGTTGGAAATCCCGCAAATACAAATGCTCTTGTCTGCTCTCATTATGCTCCTTCAATTCCAAAGGAGAATTTCACTGCAATGACACGGTTGGATCAAAACCGTGCTTCGGCTCAAGTTGCCGCTAAAGTTGGTGTTCCAATTGAAAATGTTAAGAATTGCATTATTTGGGGTAATCATTCATCAACTCAATTCCCAGATGTTCGGAGCGCTAAAGTTACTGTTAATGGCACCGAAAAGTCTGTGTATGAAGCTGTCAATGATGATAAATGGTTAACATCAGAATTTGTTGAAACTGTTCAAAAACGTGGTGCAGCCGTTATAAATGCAAGAAAAATGAGTAGTGCAATGTCAGCAGCAAAAGCTGCTGCAGATCACATGAGAAGCTGGTTCCTTGGTACCGAGGATGGTACATTCGTTTCAATGGGGGTCGTTTCAGATGGAAGTTATGGAGCTCCAAAAGATATCGTTTTCTCTTTTCCTGTAGAAATTAAAAATAAACAGTGGAAAATTGTCCAAGGACTTACAGTCGATGATTTTGCTAAAAGCAAATTGGAAATCACTGGCAAGGAATTGCTGGAAGAAAAAGAAGAAGCAATGGCCGTATGTGCTCAAGATTGACTACCCAATAACGGGAGCAAGTTGTAAAAGTAAACATAAATTATCAATATCATTATTAGAAATGCCTTCAAAGTTATTTTGTTGACCAGATAAGAGCGCATCATTTTATTGTTTATGTTTAAATTAGATTATAAACTTGCGTAATCCACCCGTTTAATTGTCAATTTATCTTATCACTTAATGAGAGTCAATGAACAAAACCCTATCATTCAAAGGTCAGATGTTTCATTCATAAGCACTTAATAAAAATCATCAATGTGCAAATTTTTTTTAAAGATAAAGTATTACAAAGTAAATCACATTATTTTTGTTACAATAGATTTTTTTTCTAACATTTAATAATATTTATGTTATTAATTATTTTTAATAGTTGAAAACTTTATGAAGAACATGAGGGCATTTAAATGAAAATAAATTAAATAAAGACAAAATACTAAAATTTCCTTTTTTCTTGTACTTTTGATATATAAAAAAAAGAATTAATGATCTGTTAACAGTTTGCATTTATTCAATTCAAGGTTTTTTTAGTCCAAATTAGTTACATTTTCTTATAATTTAGAGTTTTGCATACACTTTCACGTGAAAGAATTTTTTGTTTGGAATTATCATAATATGAGCCATTTAAGGTAATTTTAAATATCTTTTTACGCTTTGAATTATATAAAAAGTTAATTATTTGGGATAAAGTACATCATAATGTCCTGGTCGATACAATAAGTGAACTTGAGGTGTGACTCCTTCTTCAGGAAAAACATGAAAATTATTTTCACTTTCTCCACGATCCATGTATTCAGTGCCAACACTGACCCCGAGTTCAGTGCAAAGTGCAATAATATGGATGTGATCTGACTCCTTGAACATTGGTTCCACTTCTTTATGACGAAATTCTTCAATGCTAGTACATCCGTCAATGAAATTCTGATAAAAGTCGGCACGTTCTTGCAATTGACCCGATGTAATAAGTCTCAAATATACAACAACATAATCTGACAATCCTTGATCATTGAATACGGTGTGAAGTTCCTTGAGAATGGTTTCAGTATCACCGGATGATGGATCGACTCGTTTAACCACGTCCAGAAACTAATTATTATACATTTAAATTAATTGATTGTCAAAATATGAAATAATTTAAATTTTACCGTGTCATAAAAATCTTCAATTGTAAATTGTGGAAATCCTAATTGTACTAATTTATCTTTTGATTTAACTGCTCGATCCAGGAACAAATCATATTCTTCCTTTTTATGTTGAGCTAAGTATTCCAGATAATTGTAAGCAAAAGCTCGAAAAAAGCAATTTCCATCCGGGCGAGTTCGACGCAAGTGTGAATATCTATCCTCCAATTTTTTCACTTTAGCTGCATATCTTTCCTAAATAAAAATATGGTCGTTTAATCATTTTAACAATTCAAATTAATTTTGAAATTTATTTGAAACTCACATCATCAATGTATTCAGTATTGAGAACGGAGACCGGAAATTTTTCAGAGACAAGAGGAATCGTCTCTTGAATCTTGAAGAAAAAACAAATATAAGTATTCCATAGTAAATATGTGTGACATTGATGAAATCATAAAATACGCACCTCTTTTTCAATTTTTCTCTGTTGTTGTAAAATCAAATCATCTTGATTTGGTTCTTGATTGTTTACAGTTGCCATTTTTATGATAATTTGACAGTACAATTGTAAAAGGACCACACTGCCCTCTATAACATGAAAATTTTGTACCATGTGAAATTCAAATTTTTCAAGTTACGGTATTTTCATTATTTTCAAGGAAAAATCTTAAAAATTGTAAATAAAATTTAATAAAATAATTTTAAGGCTTGCTTTATTCAACTCTTTGTTTTTTGGACGGTGTTTCTGTCATAACTTGATCATCGTCATTTTTACTTTCCTCTGATTTGTTGTTCAATTCATCTTCTATTTCTTCTTCACTGCTATCAGAAATATCATTTTCGTTCCCAACACCTAGCTCTTTAATCCTTCTAACGTAAACAATGGCCGACCCGCATCTACGTGTCTCTGCTCTGATTAGTAATTGTCTTGCTTTTCCGCAAACCGCATCTTTTGATTGCTCTTCACTCAATCCAAAAATCCATCCCAAATGAGCTACGTCATAAGGACTCCTTAACTGAAATCGTTCAGTTGCCCCACTTGACATAATAATATTTTTCGATTTTCCTAACGCCTTATACTTTTGTGCTTTACTTATTGTCGATTTACGATCATTTGAATCTACAATACACGGTGCATATTTAATTTCAAAATATATGTTACGACTGCAAGCCTCAAAATAATGTTTTCGGGCTATCTTGACTCGTATCGTCTCAGAATTGTATGAAATTAAATCGCAATTCATGGCTTGACACGCATAAATTAAGGCATTATCAGTTGTTGGCACTACAGCAAAAAGATGGTATTTACGAAGGTTCTGAGATTTATTCTAAAAAATATTAATCGTTATCTTCATGTATTTCAAGTGAAATAAAATTGAAATTTACCGTAACCAATGACACAGAATTCTCTGAAAAAATTATTGTGATTCTATTGAATATTCTCAATTTGCCTTTAAATTCTTCGAACAATTTCATGTCCAATGGAGGAGGAATCGGATCAAACTTTTTTGTTTTGGTATCGGTTGTTGTATCGTTATAAATTTGCTCTATTGCAACATTGCGATATCCCACTAAAATGAAATTGGAATAAAAATATTTTTTTTTAATAAAATAAGTTACTTACATTCAACAAGATCTCTCAACATCAGAGTAACTTCCTTTAAATCCTTGTAGTTTGAAATACAGAGATCACAAAATCCCGTAATTGGTTCCATTTTTATTAAAAATAATTTTATTTGAAGTACACCGTGATCAAAATTCACTCAAAACATGCCGGTAAACAAACAAAATGGAAAATGACATTTCTTATACCCTTATGTCGATGGTGAAGTTGTTAATTGAAAAGTGTTTAACGAAAAATGTCTTTTAATTATGTGAGCTTAATTGTTTTAATTTTTTGTTGAATTTAATCAATTAAGAAAATTTATTTGTTTACATCAATAATGTGAAGCATTGTGCGAAATACGACTCAAATTTTTGACATGGAAAGTACCGCACGGGTCGTCGATTGATTACAATCCGATTTTTGTCGATGCATTTCAAAGGGACTCTTGAAAAAAAAAATTTAGATTTACAATTATTAAAAAAAAAAAATTAAAAAAAGAAAAATCTAAAGGAAATACTAGAAAAATAATTAAATTATAATATAAATAGTCACTATTAATTAAGATATCTTTAAATTTAGTAAAAAATGAGGTTTAGATTCAATCAAAAGGCTTTACAATGGACACTGGTTCTAATATGCTTATCAGTCTTTTTGTACAATATTAACAAATGCGAAGCAGAAAACACAGATATTCCATTAACTAAATTCTCGTTTCAAGCTGCTCCAACTGTCTCATTTTTGTATTGGTAAGTTTTCAATAAATTAAAGACGTGGCTTCCTGAACTTCGGTTCAAAGTCTCAATTTTTTTTGAATATGTCATATGTGAATCAATAAATTCTGTTGATTCATACATGTCATATTGTACTTTATTTGCTTTACTAAATTTAATCCAATTAACACTTAAAGTAATTGTATAATAACACTTCACAGCTATTCATGCGGTTATCGAAAGGCCTTCGACGAATATAGCAACATACTACACGAAAAATATCCTGAGCTACAAATCAAAGGTGGAAATTATGATCCTCCCGGACTCAATTTGTATTTCTCTAGATTCATAATGATTTCCAAATTACTATTTATCATTGCAATAATGTCTGCATTTGATTTTTGGGCAACATTCGGCATGCAAAGTCCATCGTGGTGGACGTGGTGTACGACCAACAAAGTTTATGCCTCTATGATGGTATTTTTCCTGGGCAATATGATCGAAGCACAGTTAATATCTTCCGGAGCTTTCGAAATTTCCTTCAATGACGTGCCAATTTGGTCAAAATTGAGTACGGGTCGAATTCCAGCACCACAAGAACTCTTTCAAATCATTGACTCACAAATTGGCATGCTGCAAGATGGAACTGAAGCCTTAAAGAGGAATCCAGATTTTGTTAAATAAAATTTGGGAAATTGTGTGAAAAACAAAGGAGATTCATAGTTTTTGTGAAAATAAAATTATTTTAATTTCAATTTGAACAATTTAAATTGATACAAAAGTAAGAAATGGTGTAGAATTAAGTTTTAAGTTTTAAAATTAAACGATTCTATTGTAATTTATTTAATTGAAAAATTAAAGCATGCTATGTAAATCTCTGCAAAATTAATATAATAATGATCAATGTTTCAGTAAAATAATGAATCAAAGTAGATTAAAATAATACAACGCTGTTTTGTTTTTTCACACATTCATTGAATAAAGAGGCAAAGGTTTGTATCTCAGTATAGCTTTCTTTTATACACTTTGATGGACTTTCATACTCTTTTATGCTCTTCAAATTTTATTTTTGCATTTTTTATTTAACTCTGAAATGTACTTTTATGCACTCCTATGCACTTTTATGCTCTTTATTGGACTTTAAGGCAAATCGATGACACAAGGCCTCTCAAAATCAACTTTCAAATTAACGAATGGGGGAACAAAATTTTGCATATTCTATTTGATTTTCATGTTTTCAGTTTTCGAAGAAATTTTAAGTTAAAATAAGCTTATCTTAGTGCGTCAAATAATATATTCATCGATAATTTGGTATTTCACTTTTACAATTTTTAATGGGGCTTTGGACATTGAATCAAAAGTAATTTGGAAAAGCCTAGTTTCAAAAATAAAACTTAAGAAAAATAAAGTTTTTTTTAAATATTTTTGTAAAAAGAACATTTTTATTGGTTTTTCATTTTTAATTTGGATCAAAATAATCATAATCATCATTTATGAAAGAAACAAATTTTTAATTTATTTTGCCATTCTCAAATAATTAAGTTACATTTTTTTATACTAACTCATCATCTCACATTGTTTTTGTTTAAAATAATTTTTCTACTCATAATAGCTACTACTATTCAGTATATTTATTTATGTCAATTATAATATGATATTATAACTTTTATTATATGATTATTTATTATGAGTTTATGTTTATTGTTACAAATCATTCTTGTTGTTTATATAAATTACTACAATTTAAGTAAGTTTAATTTTATTTTAATAACTGGATACAGGTAATATATACACAAAATATTGTTTAAGTTTACTTTTTTTTATACTGTATTTTAATAAGAGAGAAAAAATACCTTTAATACAGTTTATTTTTTAAATTAAAACTAGCTTTTATATTAAAAAAAAATTATAATTGTGATAATACATAATAATAATAATAATAATTAGACATATCTTTATTTAATGTGTGCAGGTTATAATTTATGATCTTAATTAACGTTTAAATACACTTTAATTTTTATTATTAAATATTGTAACAAGAAATTGAAAGTCATACACTAAATAAATAATCATGCTTATCAAAAAAATAATATGACACTTTATTTGTGTTATAAATCCACCAATTTTTTAACACAAATTTATGTTCATATCAAAATTTTGATTAAGTAAGATTTTAAACGTGTTTGATATTTTCTTCAAATTTATTAAAAGTTGGATTTTTTTTTTTAATTTAAAAATTAAGTAATTATAAATATGATACAACTATACACTTATGTTCTTATGTCTTAAGAAACTCATTTTAATTGTGTAGAATGTTTTAAAATTACTAATTAGCTACTTTAATGTGTTTTTTTTATACTGTTTCTTAATCTTATTTAATAATATTATGCTGTGTATTTTTTTTTTTGAGATTATTCATTAAAATTTTGTTCAAAGTCTTAATATTTAAATTTCAAGTTAAAATTTATGATTATTCTCCATATTATACATATTTTTTTAATTAAAGAAAAAAAAAATTATTTCGCTTCAAATGCGACGTCTGTAATTATAAGCGTTTGATCTTAATCAAGTTGAATCATTTCCAGTTGATTTTCCGCTGTCATCATGTTTACTTGATTTACTTAAATTCAAACTTTCCTGTTCTTGTTCTGCTTGTTGTTGTGCTGCTAATCTGGCGGCTTTGGCTTCAGCTGCCATTCGAGCAGCAGCAGCAGCAGCTTGTCGACTTGCACTTGAGCGAAGTTCACGTTTTCTTTCTGGTATAACTAGTTCACTGTAGTCTTCGGTGCGTTGTCGTTTATTCCTTGTCGATCGTCTGCCTCGTCCACTTTGACTTTCCTCAGTACCATGTTGCTCATCAGAACTTTTACCTTGATGTTCGGCATTATCTTGTTTGTGATGAGATGAATCTTTTGATTTAATTGATGATTCTTCTTCTGAGACTTCTTGTTGAGCTTGTCGTTGTGCTTCTTCAAGTTGTTGTTGTTGTAACAATTGTAATTGTTGCTCATCTGGCATAACATTTCCACTTTCCTTGGAAACTTTAACTGGAGCAATTAAATCCTCAATGTCCATTTCATGATTTGATTGTTTCATGTCAGATGATGATGAACTTGAAGATTTTTGTTTTGATGAAACATGTTTATCAACATCGATAGGTTCTTCATTTCGAGTACTGCTTTGTTGAGCTCGAGCTGATAAGTCTTCAATTGTTAAAGAAGATCTTTCTTGTTTGTCACGAGTTGATCTTTCACTGTGTCTATCAGAATGTCTTTCACTTGTACGTCCACTTGACTGTTCATGTGGATCTAAATGTCGGGACGATAAATCCATACTTGAAGATGGATCGTGGTGATGCCTAGTACTTCGAGTTTCCCTTTCAGAATCACGTTTACTTTCTGATCGTGAATCACTGCGAGAAGACAAATTCAAACTAGCACCAGTATCATCAGATGCCATTGACCGATGATGATGTCTTCTTGATTCTCTGTTTGATTCAGAGCTACTTGATGATGGTGGTGCTAATGATATTGTTGTTTGTGATGGTAGAGAAGGAACGATTTGACTTGCAGATACTGGTGTTAAAGTAATTTTATCGATATTAGCGTGTGTCGTATCAGATGATCGTGTTCTTGGACTCTTCATTTCTTCAACTAGCATTGACAATGATTTACTATCCATACTAGCACGTGAAGATGTACTTGAATGCGAGTCTTGTCGCATGCGTTTTGATTCTGGTTGTCCTTGTGAAAGAGCATTGCTGCTAGTATTTGATGAGGTTGGTATGAGTGAAATTCCAGGACCAACTCCTAAACTTCGAGCAAGAAGTTCAACAGGATTTTTACTTAATTGTTCAAACGCCTCTTTGATTTCTTGATCTCTTTGACGTTTAGCAGCTGCAGATGAAGATGATCCTGAACTCGATGAGGATTGTGTTTGTTGCGTTAAATGAGCAGCAGCTGCAGCAGCTTGATTTGCCATTTCTTGTAATAATGCAAATTCAGTTGGCATTGGTAACTGCATATCTTTTGATTTACTACTGCCACTACCTGACATAGAACTGCTTGATGATTTACCCATTGAACTTGATGGTTGAGTTGCTGCAAATGCTTGCATTGCAATTTCAGGTGGGAAACCACTTCGAGTTAAACTGTCAATCAATTTACGTCGTTCTCTTTCCAGTTTTTCGATTGCATCTTTGTTAGCTTGTTGTGCTGCTGAACTTCGTTTTTCACTGTTTTCCCTAGAACTACTGCTATTATTATTACTGGAACCACCACGACTTGACTGCGTAATATCCAGACCAGAAGTTCTTGATAACTGTTCAAGCAAGTGTGTGTCATGTGGTAATAAGAGTTGTTGCAATTGAGCTGCTTCACGGGCAGCCTGTTCTCGAGCAACAGAACTACTCATACTAGATCGTGTCTTACTGCTAACAGGCGAAGAAGAAGCTGATTGTGCTCCAGAGTTACGAGAACTAGAACCGCCTTGGGTTGAGCTACTTTGTTGTTTACTTGAACTGGATTTGCCAGTTGGACTTCCTATAAAATTGAATAATAAAAAAAATGTTTATATTGAATGAGTTTTAGCGATAAAATTATAAAATATTACCTGATAATCCACCTCCATTTAATAAATTACACTGTTGTGCTAGCTGATCATAAGCTGCCATTCCTCCAGGTAGGGAATATGGATTCAATCCACCTAGTCCTAGAGGTGTGTAAAGTAGACTTGGATTTGGAAAGAAAAATGGAAAGTTAGCATTTAATTGGCTAGCAGACGATGTTGGTACTTTAGACGAGGACGAACTGCTAGATTGTTGATTGCTTTCAGATTTTCGTGATTTGCTGTTACTACTGCTACTTTGACCTTGAGATGATGAGGATGAGCTTTTACCTGGAGGTGTACTTGCTCCAACTAAAGCAGCAGCACTTGCTGGATCGAATCCAGCTGCTTGCATCATTGCAGCCAAACTTTGAGGATCCATTCCAGCTAAACCACTTAAACCAGCAAGATTCGCAAAAAGATTCATATTATTCATATTTTGTAGGCCTGCCATTCCAGACATACCACCAACACCACCAAATGGCATCATCAACGGATTATTTTTAGGATCAAATGCACCCAAACCAGGAATACTTGAAAGTAAACTTGCGTTCAAGCCAGCCAATCCTGGATAGTTAAGTGATGATGAGTTATTATTATTACTACTGCTATTACTTGATTTTTTATTGCTGGAACTGGATGACGATGAACTTTGACCCGCTTGACCATATGGAGATGACATGTCATGTCTAGATGATTGACCTCCTGCACTAGATGATGAAGATGGTCTTTGTTGTTGTTGCTGTTGTTTTGAGCTACCACTGCTTGTTGAGCTTGTCTCTGTTGGCGAGGGTTTTGCAATTGGCGATGGTGGTGGTAAAGCAATACTTTCCGCCCATTTCGGATCAATTTCATAAGCAGGATTATCAGACAGCCATTGTGTTAGACGTTTTAATTGTGGTGCTTTGCTTCCAGTTAATCTTTTTCCATTTATTTTATTGATTACAGCCACATTCTCTTCACCAGTGAGATTTTTCCAATTGAAACCGGAAGATCCCATACTATCAACATTTGAGGAGTGTCGACTATTTTGACGAGAACTTGAAGACTGTTGTTGCATTGAACTACTTCCTCTTTCCTGAGCTGATGATGAAGAATTGCCTTGTTGTTGAGACGATGAACTTCTTTGGCGTGTTGATGACGGACGTCCCGATAAATAGTCTAATTCAAGAGCTTGATTTGCGAGTTGTTGGGTTTGTTCTTGCAACCATTTATTTACTTTTGAATCATGTGGAGAATATCCAAGTTTTGCACTTAACTCAGCCATTTGCTTCATATCAGCAAACATTGCTTCATATTGTTTTCGTTGTGTACTGTTAGCTGGCATTTGTTGAATCATTTTTTGTTGTTGTTTCAAGAATGCTTGTTGCTCTTGTTGAGCCGCTTGAAGGAACAATGCATTCAAACTATCTTTCGATGACATTCCTGATAAACCTGCCATGCTTTGAAGGACATCCAATCCTGGATTGGTTCGAGACGAAGATGATGCCGAACCTGAGCTTGAAGATTGATTTTTATTGGAGTTTCCAGGAACTGATGTTACTGTAATTGTGAATGGTTTTTGCTGATTCTGTGAGCTCTGTGATTGTGATGTTGGAGCACTAGCCGGAGTCACTGAAACACTTGGTGTTATCTGCGTTTTCTTGCCAGAAGTCAAATTTGAAATTGATGGAGCATCGAAAATTGATTTCTGTTCATTTTTGGATGTGGCCAAACCAAGAACAATTTCATCAAGCTTACGGCGTTTCTTTTCTACCGTGACTGGAGGTTCCTCAACAGGCTGCAAAATTTAAAGAAAAAAAATATAAATTATTTAACTGAGATTGACAAACATAAAAATATTTTTGTATCAATTGCATTTGATCCCCAACAAGTTTCAGTTTTTGTCAGAGTAAGAAAAAAAAACACAATTGAATTATAATCTACGATTTTTATGGAATTGAATAGAGCATCATAAAAGTGCCTAAACAATATGCCTTAAAAAATCGCATTTATATTTCTTCAAAATCAAAATACGAATAACTTACCACATTATTTTTCTTCATCAATTTTGACAGCATGTCATTCAATTTACTTTTGCCTTGAGATCCTGACGAGTAATTTGCTGATAAATTTTTGGGTTTTGAAAAGTCTTGCGCCTCACTTAAATCTAGTGGATTTTTAAGCATATCAGCAATGTTCATTTTGGGCAAACTGAAAAATAAATATTTTTGTTAATTGAAATGTTTAAATTGAAGTTTTAAATTACAAATAATACCTTGACGATAAATCGATTGGTGTCAATGTGCTTGAAGTACCAGGAATCACAGTGCTCTTGGTGTAACTCTGCACATTTGACCTAGCCGATTGATGTTGGTGAGCTGGAGGTGGTTGTGAACCAGATGATTGCTGTGAATTTCTTGTTGATCTTGTGTTTCTCATATCCATTGCATTTAATTCTTGTTCGGCCTGTTCCCACAACGCTTTTTGACTTAGTCCAAGTAATTCTGCTTGTGACTGTTGTTGTTTTGTCATATTTCGTTTGGGAGTTTTAAAATCTGATGATTGACCTGGCCCTGCTGTGCTATTTAACAACGCATGTAATTTAGCACGTTCAGTTTCAACATCTATTGCAATGTGTCGTTTCTTTCCCTTTCCTCGACCACTACCAGTTGAATTTGCCGCAGCAACGGCAGCCATACTTTGATTTAATGCCTGAGTACTTAAGGCTGATGATCTTAAAGCAGCTGCTTCAGTTAGTTGTTGCGTGATATTTTTATCTGTTGTAATTGTGATTATGTCTGGTGTACTTGCAGCAGAACGACGATTATCATCATGAGGAATGATTCGTTTGATAGTTTCATACAAAGGTGCATCAAGATCAATGCCTAAACAACCAGTATATGCAGAATACGATTTTCCGACTGGCCATTCATTATTATCGATACAATAAACAATATGACCAATGCGTTTCTCGAGAGCAAAGTCTCTAAACCATTTTACAACCATTGTTGTATCCAAGAGATTAGTGAATGACTTGAGTGAAGTTTTGGAGTCACCTAATTGAGAATCTAGTTGTTTTAATTTCAATAAGGGTTGGAAAACTTCCAAATCTGGATAGCGTTGTTTAAGTTCAGTGCTTTGTTTTACAACAGAAATCTCTTCAGTCTTGAGTTTTTCTTCTTTAACTGGAATTGAAATTGTTACTTCAGATTCTTTTGCTTCTTCTTTTACAACAGCAACTTTTTCTTCAATACTTGATTTTTCATCATCTTCCAATATTTCTGGTTTTTCATCATCTTTTGTTTCTTTCAACAAAGTTTCTTCTGATTTTGTGTCAGAATCTGTTGTAATCTTAGCTTCTTTTTCTGGTTCTTCTTGGTCCTTCTCGGTTTTTTCTTTATTTTCTTGATCCAATTCAACGGTTTCATCTGTTTTTTCTTCTGACGGTTTATTTTCTTCTAAAATTTCTTTTTCCGAATCAGTCTCTTTTACGAGTTCTTTCTCTTTTTCGTCTGATGTAAGTTTTTCATTTAAATCATCTGTTTCCATGGGTTCAGACTCCTTTTGATCAATTTTCTGTTCTGAATCTGTGGTCTCTTCACTGGTCTTTTCTTTAGCCACTGTTTCATTTTCGTCGATTTGCATTTCTTCAGTTTCTTGTTTCTTATTTGCCTCAACTTCTGATTCTAATTCGATTTTTTGTTCAGTTATCTTCTCTTCAGGTGATTGTTCTGATGTCTCTTTAATTTCTTTTTCCTCTTCAATTTTTTTAGTATCAGCTGCCTCAACTGTTGGAGTGTCTTCAATTGATTTATTTTCTTTGGTACCCTCCTCAGACTCTTTTTCTTTTTCTTCGAGTGCGATCTGTTTTTGTTTTTCTTCTTCGTCATGTTTCTTGATTCGCTCAGCTTCTTCATGCCTTTCCTTTTTAAGTTCAGCCTCTTTCTCAACTTGTTCTGCTTTGATCATATTCTGAATGTGCGCTTCTAATTCCTTGAGATACCGTTTTTCGGCTTCAAAGAAAGAGAATTCTGTGTCATTGAGGATAAATTGATCTGACCGATATAAACCGTGTTTAAGTACTGCTCTTATAAGTTCTCTGTCATGTTTGCCAGGCACCCACCAATCAGGAGTGTCCAAATTATTTTCACACAATTTGATTCTTTCATCTAATTTTGAATGTCTCGAAATTTCTCTCAGTTTTGATAAAAGATCCAATCGATCAAGCACCAATTTCGCATGATCTTCACTTATTTCATCAATGTAACCTTCGAGATTTCGCTCTTCATCTTGTAATTTTACACCAGCTTGACGTTTACACATTGCTATGAAAACTTTGTAGTAATCAGAAAGTGTCTCATCAGATTTTTTGTCTAACTTTGCGAATGCTTTGAATCTAAACAGAGCAATTAAATAAATTTCAATGAATGAATTCAAAAAAAAAATTATATTGAAGACAAACCTTGTCCAATCAGGGGTTGGAACTTGTGAATTTGGAACTAAATCAATGCCATATCCAGTAAGTACTCGTAAAAATTCATTCTCTTCACGACGAGTCCATTTCTTGTGAATTTGCTCAAATCGTCCACGTTCTCTTTCACGAACAACTTGTTCAATTTTTTCACGTCGTTCCATTTTCTGGAAGAAACATTAGAAAACATTAGAATTATAAATTTTCTATTTAATAGTTTAAATTCAAAGGATATGTGTAAATAATTCATTAAACTGCCAATCGGTCATTTTAATATTTTTTTTGTTTAAATTTGGAAAAAATAAACTATAACATATAATAAAGACTCTAACAAAAAATACTTTAAAAACATAAAATAATCAAAGGTTCCATCACCAAATATGAAAAATATTTAAATTGTCTAAAGGGTGCATTTAAAAATTAAAAAAACGAAAAAATTGAATTCTACTGAATCTACGACAATTTTGAAAAAATAAAACAAAGAGAGGAAACACAATTTTAATTGTTTTTTTTTATATGCTTGTTTGTCGCGATACAACAGACAATACATTACTTACGAGATAATGAGCCAACTTTTGTAAATCTAAATTGGCTAATTGACTGGCATCAGCTGGATTTAAACCCAATCCAAGACTCAACATGAGACTAAGATCTGCTGCCGATGGCATGCCACCCTGATTATTTTGTGAACTAGTTTGTTGTTGTTGTTGACTATTTTGTTGGCCTTGTTGAATTTGTTGTTGCAACTGAGATGTAGATTGGGGAGCATTCATCATTGTTGCACCAGGTGTACTTGCATTTGAACTACTTGCACTGGCAGCAGTCGATGATGATGGTGTTAATCCCAATTGAGCCGGTGTTACAATCGGTTGTAACTAATTATTATATTATATTATTTATAGAATTTTTGTTTTATAAGACATAAAATATGACACATGACAAAAATTTATGATTTATATGCACAAAACATAAGTGTTAAAGGTTATTAGTTTTATTTTTTTTTTAAATGAAAGTTAATAGATTAAATGAAATAATAAAAAAATATCCTGTCGCTGGTTTAAATTGAAGAAAAAATTTAGAATGAAACTGAAAAGAAAAGTACGTGCATCTTTTTACCCTTACATTCACTAAATCTTTCATACGGTTACTCATAAATAAAAAACTAATAAATTGAATAATAATAAAGAATCTTTATACCAACAACACTTTACAACATCACACTCTTAACACAATCTCCTCCAATTCTTAGATAAAGTTAAAATTAAATCTACTTTCTAATAGAAATACACAAAAGGTTGTGAAAAGATCGTAAAATGATAAAGATGATATGAAACTAAAAGACCTACATCGAGAATCTTGTCTCAATAATAATCATTTTTTGACTCACCTTCGCTTTTTGCTGTTGTTTCAATTCTTCTTTTTTGTAATTTCGCTGATACGCGGTAATAACACGTCTCAATCTTGTATTCAAATCTTGCATTGAGGGCCATAGCGCTGAATCATCTTGTAACACTGTATTTTGTGCATTATTTTCAACAGAAGCCTCTTCTTCAACACCTTTAATTAAAAGGAAGAAAATAATTCAATTAAATCCAATAAATTTTCTTCAAAAAAAAAACATTTACCTGATGAACTTGGACATTCCTGTTCATTATTTTCTTTAGATGTAACAGAAGATGATCGTGCTGCTTCTGATGGATTCTCATCTTCGTTTTCCTCATCACCTTGCTTTGAATTTGTATCTTCTTCATTTCTGTTTGAAAATAATTTTATTAATATTGATTTAAATTAACAAAATATTAATCAACTTACTCTTTATTTTGAATTGGCTCTTCGACACCTTCACCAGGTCCACAATGGGAGGCAAAACATAATTTGGGATCGGCCCGAATAGCTCGATAATTTTCGCAACCATGTTTGTATGTTCCAATTAACAAGCTACGGTCACAACAAATCGGATTCCACCATTCAACTGGTACTTGGTCATTTGTTGGGGGAGGACGAATTGGAATTTCACTAGAAATTAAATGAAATGAGTTGAAAACTGTAAAATACTGGATATGTTAAATATTTACCTGTGATGAACACCATCGTGAATTTGTTGAACACAATCACCAATTACTTCATGTTTAATGTAATACAACATCCGAACTCGAAGTAAAACTCTGATAAAAAAAATGATAGAGTTATTTTCCTTTTCAATTATAAGTGAAATAAATTTACTTGTTAGCATGACGAGTCAGATGTTTCTTGTAAGGTGGTTCTAGGAATGCTTCTGCATCGTATTTCTCATCCTTACTCCAGTGATTTTCATCGAAACCAAAATCGTCTTTAGCTTCTGAAGAGCTACGTTTATCAGGTTTTGGTGAATCATCAACACCACCTTTTCCTTTGCGACCTGCTTAAAATATTAAAAAAATTTAACATGAAATCATGGAAAACATTGAAGACAAATATTTTTAAGTTACCTTTGGCATTTCGACCACGTGGTACAAGATTATGAAGACCACTGTGACTTCGACTTATGTTTTTCTCTTCACCCTCTTGAATTGGAGCGATAAGTTCCCAAATGAATGATTTTATTTTTTCATCGCCTTGGTATTTAATGAGACAATAGAGGAGCTGTGAAATTGTAAAGAAAATTAGTTTTAGTAATTTCATCGTTTAATGTAAGTAAATTTGTATAATAGTTAAATTGAATTCAGAAATAAGGTGAGAAGTTTATTTTTTGTACTCAGCACAAACCTAAAGTTTGTTCAGTATTAGCATAGCTGTAGTCATCATGATAAATTACTTAATTACTACATAAATTATGGAACTTACAATTATTCTAGCACAATCTTCGATATCGGTTTCACGCCATCCTCGCTTGAATTGACCATTTTCAGCCACTTCTGACCATCGTCCCCAACTATTTATAAGATTTTTGTTAACATAATTTGATATAATATTTTGAATTATTAACTTACCCATATGAGAGAAGTCCTTTTTCAACTTTAAAGCACTCTGAACGTGCCCATGATCCATATTGAACTTCGTCAAAACCAAGGGCGGCCAATGTGTCACGATCTCTTGGAATGTAATCATCTCCCAATTGTTTCATCATCTTTTTCTTCTCACGTGCCCTTCGACGACTACTTCTCAATCCAAGGCCAAGTCCTTCCTCATCACTATCAGCCGGAGCAGATGAGTCTTCTGATAACTCAATTGCATCTTCTTGTCCGTAACGTTTAATTTGTGTTCGTCTCCTTGGCTCAGCAAGTATCAAATCTTCAGTTTCGTCTTTTTCACATGCATTTGGATCAATTTCCGCTTTTTTAGCCCATTTTGCCCAGAAATCTGGATCATCAACATCAATATCTGATCGATTACTTTGCGATGCAAATGAAGCTTTTGAAAACGTTGATCCCTTTTCAGACTCCATTGTAATAACTTGTGTTCGTCGCTGTAGAATTGAATCAATATCTTCTTCACAAAATTTATCACCAGCATTATCATCATCCATAACTGCTCCATAAGCACCCTTTTTCAAGAGATCTTCAATTTCTTTTTTACTGAGTTGTTTATTATTTGTACCATCTTTTCCTTGTGTATTCATACTTTGTAGAATGGCTTTATCCAATCCGAGTTTCAGAGAAGCCTTATCGAACATTTCTCTTTCATATGTGTTACGACACAATAATCTATAAATTTTAACCATTTTTTGTTGACCAATACGATGACAACGAGCTTGAGCTTGCAAATCATTCTGTGGATTCCAGTCACTATCATAAATAATTACAGTATCGGCAGCAGTTAAATTGATACCTAAACCACCAGCTTTTGTACACAATAGGAAAACAAAACGATCTGAATCGGGCTTGGAGTATCGATCGATTGCAGCTTGACGTAAATTACCACGAATACGACCGTCAATTCGTTCATATGGATATTTGCGATATATCAGATAATCTTCTAAAATATCTAAACAACGAACCATTTGACTGAAAATAAGCACACGATGACCACCATCTTTAAGTTTTGGCAGCAGTTTATCAATTAAGACCATTTTACCAGATGATACAATCAAATTCTTGTAATATGCTTCTTGATCTTCGCCATTTTGAGCACGGTAATCAAATTGAATTTGTTCTTCGGCACCGTTCAGTAAATATGGATGAATACAGCATTTTCTCAATTCCATCATTGTGTTCATCAAATTGGGAATATTAGCGGCAGTTGTACCTTTTTGCAAAAATGAGAAATTCTGTTCCATTATACCACGATAATACTTCTTTTGTATATTTGTAAGTTCAACTTCAACAATTGTTTCTTCCTTTGGTGCAAGGGATTTTTCAACATCATCCTTCAATCTTCGCAACATCATAGGTTTAAGCAATGCTTGAAGTTTTGTAACTTCATCTTCTGTTCTGAGACTTCCAAAGTCACGCATAAAATCTTCTGAGCTTGCAAATTGAGATGGTTCCAAGAAATTCAAGAGTGAAAACAACTCGCTCACATTGTTTTGCAAAGGTGTACCCGAAAGTAACACACGATGTTCTAAATTCAATTGCCTAAGCCCTTCCAGCAATTTACAATTTCGGTTTTTCAAACGATGCGCTTCATCAATAACACAAACACGCCAATTGAAGTTCCTCAAATCCATGTGATCTGTGACAATCATCTCAAAAGTCGTGATCAAAACATTGAATTTTGTGATTTCTTTGATCACTTTTCCTGCATCTGTTTTATAATACAACTCATAATCATTTAACATTTGACGTGACATCGCAGAACCATGATATACGATAATATTCATATCAGTCCATCCTTCGAATTCTCGTTGCCAATTTGGGATGGTTGAAAGTGGGGCAATTACAAGAAATGGACCACGAATTCCATATTCCCATACTGAATGGATAAATGTAAGTGATTGAATTGTCTTGCCCAAACCCATTTCATCAGCTAAGATACAATTGTTTCCTTTGTACCAAGAAAACTTTAACCAGTTAAGGCCTTCTAGCTGATATGGTCTAAGTGAATTTCCTCCTTTGTAAATTGGTGTTTTGTCCAATTGTTTCCATTGATCAGGATGTGGTCTCTTTTTCGGACGCCATTCACTTCGTGGAGGAATTTTATTGAATCTGTAGAATTGCTCGATTTTAATTTCATCAACATCTTCTTCCAATTCCCAGGTACTATCTTCATATGGAAGACTTTTCCATTTGACAAGATAGTGTTTAACTGTATTGCCATCTTCGTCGGTGTGTTCAGATACATCAAGAACACGATCAACTTCAATGAAATCAGGATTGAAATGATCTTCTTCAATGCTGTCAAATATGTTGAGTTGATGGGCTTGTTTTTGTTGGAATCGTCGAATTTTGTTCGATACCCGTTTATCACCCTTGAGAAGTTCTTCTTCGGTGCGCCATTCACAATGCAAATACGAGAAATTTCGATATTTGACAAGGAATTCTTCTACCTCAATGAAAACGGGCTCAGGTTTATCTTCATTGTCCTTTTCTTCGGATTCAGTAGTGGGTTTTGCTTCACTATCATCATTAGCTTGAGTAGATTCGGTTGGTGCTTCCACCGTTTCTGAATCATCCTTTGTTTTGTTTTCTTCATTTGTTTCTTGTTTAGTGTCAGTTTTTTCAGATTCAGGTTGATTTTCGTCAACTTCCATTGATTCAACTTTTTCTTTGACTTCTTCAGGTTCGTCCTTATTTTCAGACTTTTCTTCCAAAGCTTTTTCATCACTTGATGTTTCTTCAATCTTATCAATGGGTTCTTCGGTTGACTTCTCTTTCTTTTCTTCTTCTTCTTTATCTTCAATTTTTTCAGACTTTTCTTGAGTTGTTTCCATTTTTTCTGTCTCACTGTCTTTGATGTCACTTGAATCTTTCTCAAGTTTATCCTTTGAATTTTCATCTTTTTCTTCTTTAATTTCATCAGTTTCCATTTTTTCAGTTTCAGGGGCTTTCACTTCACTGATTTCCTTTTCATTGTCTTTTGTATCCTCGTTACTCTTATTTTCGCTTGGTTCTGTCTCACTTTTGTCTTCTTGCTTTACAACTGCTGGCGTAGGTGGTTTCGGTGGATCTACCTTGAGCTCACGTTTACCAATTCGTTGTGCCAAAACATATTGAACAACCATGTTATCTTCATCAGATGTATTGATATAGACATAATTTGGTTTTCCAATGGCTTCTTCGTGTTTGTCAATTTCCATTGAATGATCGTCCGGGGCAATTTGGTGTTCTGTCGTTGTAACACTTGTCTCAACACCGGCTTCACTGCCTTCAGGATTTTCAGTTGATGTGCCTTCGCCTGTACTTTCTTTTTTGGGTTTTCTTGAGGGTGAAGGGGAAACAACACCAGACTCGTCATCGGAAAATCTTAACAAAATGTCATCTGTATACTTTTTTCTTGCAGTATTTCTGGCTGACCGTCGTTTTGAACTGTCGATTTCTCCCTCAGCTTGTTCTGGTGATTGAGGTGGAGTTCCAATGAGATCATCTTCTTGATCCGAGTCTACTGTGATTTGTAAACGACCACGTCTAGGTTTTGCTGGAGCACGACCTTTACCTCGACCCCTAAACGCACGTCGTCGTCGATCTGATCCCTCAGGACATTTACGATACGGTTTTCTTCTACTATCTTTTCTTCTTGGTGTAGTTGTACCTGAATTTTCCACATCAGTACTTTCCAAATGCTCACTACCATCAACACTTCTTTTACTTGTATCCAAGTCATCGGTTTCATTTAACATGTCCTTTGAAATTTTCGACACAGGAATATCATCAAAATCTGTCACATCACTAGGTGCAATTTCATTTTCCCCGATTGTTAATTTGCTTGGTGCCGAATTAGCATCAGATGAATTTTGATTGTGCATCAATGAGGCAAGTGATTGATTTTCATCATGACTCGATTTTGATAGTTGCGTATTTGATTCTTGGTTTTCTTGTGAAACCATTGTGTTATCAAATGAATTGTCTGAACTTTGTAATTTTTTGTTTTTTCTTGGTCTCTTATTACCATCAGATCTCCTTCTGTCCTTTAATGGCCTATCTTCTTTTGGTATTTTTGGTTTTCGGGGTTTCTTTATCTTTTTTCCACTCGGATCTGTCGAAGTATCTAAATCTGTTACACCTTCTTGTGAAATATCCATTGAGGTATCACGTTCAATGGTGTCATCGGGTAATCCAGTACCAGCAGTTACAGAATCCTCTGACACCGGTAAAGTGCTAGATAAAACTGTCTGTGTTGTAAGTGATTCATTTTGATCTGTATTTGTTGTGTTAATATCATCTTGTACGACTGATTTATCAGCCTTTTTCGAACGTGGTTTTCTAGGTTTACTACTATTTCTAGCTCGACCACGTCCAGTAGTACTGCTTACTTGTGGACTATCGATCATTGTGTTTGTAAACAGTGGAGTTTGGAGAATACATTGAGGACCACCATTACATTGATCATTTGTTTCATGTTGTTGTAACAAATTCAATCTTTCTTGTAATAACTTTGTTTTGTCCAGAACTTCTTGGGATTGAGTCATACAATACATTTCTTGTATTTGTTGTTGCAATGCAGCTCTTTCTTTGTCATGCGATATCGGAGTTTGTTGATAATGCATTTGAGAAAACAGTGGATTTGTGGTTGATGTTTGTACTACTGCTGGTGCAACGACACTTGGAATAACGGGTTGTACAGGTGTGATTGGGTGTGTGGTATCAGCTGCTGTCTTGGACGAGTCTAAAACATCAGCAATTGGATTTTCATTTGTCGAAATCGGTGTGTTTGTAATCTCATCAGTTTTGTTATCAGATTTCTTACATTCAACAGGAATGTTTAAGGAACTGTTGGTTGTTTCTTGATTTTGTAACTGTGGTAATTCAGTTTGATCCAAATCCAGTCTGTTATCATTATCTGTAAGAATTATGTAAAAATAATAATTAAAATTTGTTAATTTAAAATAAAAAAAAACATTAATATTCACCTAAACTACTGTCTGTTGTCTTAGGTTCACTACTAGGCGCCTGTGTAGCAGCAGCATCACTTAAACTAGTTTGGCTTGTATCACTGTTGACATTGTCTGATGTTAATTGAAGTTGATTTTCAGATACAGAATGGTTGCCAGTACTAACATTACCATCTGTTATTTGACTATTTGAAATACTTTCTAAATCAGTCTGTGAAACATCTTTTGCCGAATCGTTCTCATTATTTTCCACCGATTCGGAAGTAATCGGAGTTGATGTGTTATTTGAAGAAATTTGTGGTTGATTATTTAACTGTTCATCACACGTGCTACTATTACTTGTCATAAATGTATCCAGTAGACTTGAATTGTCCGATGGATCTGAATTGACAGGTAAACAAGATTCTTGCTGCTGCTGCTGTTGATCAATTTGTTGCAGTTGATGAGAGTCGAGTGTTACAGACATTTTATGACTATCGTTATCATTATTACTAATTGTGTTATCAGTACTTTTAGAGTTATTAGAGATTTGGGATGAAGACATTAATGTATGTTGAGTTTGTTGTTGCTGTTGTTGTTGTAAAGGAGGTTGAGGTTGATGTGAGATTATTGATGATGAGGAGGAAATTGTTGCTGGTGGTATCACATTATTAGTAATTGGAGGCATAATTTGTTGTTGTTGTTGTTGTTGTTGTTGTGGTTGAGAATTCATTTGAACATTCATTCCCATTCCAGACGCAGACGGGGTGATTCCCTGTCCCATTGATTGTGACATACTCATTCCCATTTGTTTTAAAGGTTCCATATTGTAATTAGCAGATTGTATTTGACTTCCAACTGTGCTAATTGGAGGTAAAGCTTGCGATTGAGCTGCCATCATTTCACTAACTGGTGGTAAAACGTTTGGATTTTGTTGTTGTATTTGTTGTAATTGTACAGAGTGAGGTGGCATGCCAAGATGACTACTACCATTTTGCGGTTGACTACTTTGAGATGTTTGTCGCCATGGTTGATGTTGTGGTGACATTGGCATGCGAGGACCCATTGGTGACATTGGATTTCCAGGTAATTGTACATGAGATGGAACTCCAGGACGATACGTTGGAGGTTGTTGTGAGTATTCCATTCCAGTGGGCATTCCTGTAAAGTGAAATGAATGAATAAATTTATTGCATGTCATACTTTTTCAATTTATAACAAAAATTTTACCTGTATTTTGATTTGACGGTCCTACAAGTTGCTCTAAGGCTTGTAATGTATTGACTGGAGCAGAACTTGATTGATTTTGTTGTTGCTGCTGCTGCTGTTGTTGTGCTTTTGTCATAGCTGGAGGTCTCGGGCTTGATATTGACGGCTGATTCTGAACTGATGGAGGTTGAGAACTTTGTGATGGTGGTTTAGCTGGAGACATTAAGGGTCTAGGAGACATTTGTGGATGTGGTGACATTTGAGCAGCTTGTCGAGGACTCATTTGAGGCGACAACTGAGGATATGCAGTTCTGTATTGAGGACTGTTTCCATGTTGAGTAACAGCTGTCGTTTGTGGTTTTGCATTTGGCACATAGGATTGCTGTTGAGGAGCAGTTGGACCTGGTGCTGTTGGTCCTGGCCATGACATTTGATGTCCCAATGTTGTCATTTGATGACTACTTGGATTTTGGTTGTGTTGTGTAGGCACTTGACCTAAGATGCTGCCTGTTGGTTGTTGATTAGGACCTCCTTGTTGCATTCCAGTCATATGGGATTGTTGTGTTCCATACATTTGGGGATTTGTAGGTACAGTTTGACTTGGTATCGAATGGTGCGAAGATGCTTGAGCCAAGTGACTTTGTTGACCAGGATGTGGTGGAATTTGTGAAGGTGGTTGTTGTTGTTGCTGTTGTGGCTGACCTGGATTAAGATGATGTCCAGGCGGTGGTTGTCCAGTTAAATGTTGATTATAAGCACTTTGGTCTAATTGTGCATGACCATAGCTCACATGACTTGACCGGCCAGAAACTTGACCCATTGGACTATAACCATATTGTTGATTAGTTCCAGGTTGTGATTGAGGTCCTGTCGGATACATATGTCCATAATGTTGTGGAACTCTTTGTTGTTGTTGTTGAGCTTGTTGCTGCTGTTGTTGTTGTGCTTGTGTTGGTTGTGTCTGAGTTTGACCAAGTGTCTGATAGGTTTGTTGAGGCATCATTGCACCCATCATTCCTTGTTGGGAATACGCAAGTTTAGGATCTTGCTGTGGATAACCAGCCATATGTTGTCGATATCTGTATAAAATAAATAAATTGTCCCATGTAAATTTTAAGAGTAAATGAATAAAAAAACATTACTCACCCTGCTTGTCCTTGACCTGGCTGTCTTTGTGTTTGTTGAGGTGGCTGTGGATGGCCATATCCCATTGTATTTACATATGGACTAGCTTGTGGTGCTGCTTGAGCACCCCAACTCGGACCTAGATCACCTAATGCACTTAAACTGGCATTTGGATCCATTCCATACATACTGTCTGTTGGCTGATATCCAGGATATTGTGGTTGTTGCTGCTGCTGCTGTTGTTGTTGTTGCATTGGATGTGGTGCTCTATGTCTAACATTCGGTGCTGCACCATATGGAGTTCCAGGTGGTGGGCCCATTCCCCTTGGTGTAGCTGGATCGTATCGATAATACGGATCCCCTTGATGTCCTCCTTGTCCATGATACATATTCTGTGCATTTCCATCCATTTAAGGAATATCAATAATAATAATTTGAAGTTTTTGGATTCACTTTTTAATATATAATCAGTAATCGTAAAAACTTTAGAACACACTTCCTTCAGTCGTTAATTTTTTTTTACTTTAAATAATGAATAACAAGTATCAGAAAGTTTGGAATATTTGACGATTGCTTGTAACTTTTTATAATAATTTTTTTAGTCCTTTCCATTCATTTCTCGTTAACATTCATCTTTAAAATAATTAAAGTGTTGCAATATTGTCAATTAAGAAGATACATGAAATAAATTCAATTATTATCTCATTTTTCATGAAATCTGAAATGAAAGAAATGATTCAATTGTGATAATGGTCTAATATAAAAAAAATATTGTTTTGTGATGCATAAAACGGTATAACGAAATGGTTAACAAACATATTTGCAAGAAACTTTCACAAAAATTATTGAAATGCATACTTTTGACTATTTACTTTAAGTATTTAGTTTAATAAACATTTTAGTTTGGTGATACGTTCAAACAATACTAAAGGGGAAAAGCTATACGCTTATGATTTTTAATTAAGTTCACATAAAACGTACAGTATTTCCCCTTCAGGATTATTTAGGATGATGATTCAATGGATTGGCGTCTCAATTACAAATAATTTTTCCTTTATTTTAATATATCCTTCCGTTTTTCTTCCACATTATATTTCATTGAATAGTTCTCTGAATGAGTCTTTTTCATCGTCAGTGTATTCAAATGTTATATTATTATTATTTTGCCGGCATATCAGCTGTTTAGTTTATAATATACAAGTATAAATATAAACATACACATATTTGCTTCTTTATATAAAACTTTTTATGTATATAATGCATATGTATAAAATTTTCTTTTATATACATGTTTTGTATTGTAAATGTAGTATTTGATAAATAAAAAAACCATAAGAGGTATGTAACATATAAAAAAATTATAAAAAAAATTTTTTTTTTGAAAACTACTTTGAAATATTTATCATTAAAACATAAAAATTCAAAAAAAAGAATCTAAGAGTTTATTTACATTTAATAAAATGCTCATTGAAAATGACGCCTCATAAAAAAAATGTATATTCAACGTTTTACTTTTGTCCACGTATGCAAATATAATAAAAAAAAGTTATTAATTACCTACATTCAAAAAAAAAAAATATCTTGTTTTGTATTTATATATATTTGTAATAAAAAAATAATGCTATATAGAGTATTTATGATTATAAATTTTATACACATAACGTGTTTATTCATCTGTTTTACAATTAATTTGTGTATTGTAAAAATAAAGCTTAAAAAGAGAAGAAATTATAAGTGTCATTGTGGTGGTATAATTATTTGAAAGATGGATATTTTTTTTTTTGTTTAAGGTAAAAGGTGTGTATGATCATTTATATACAGTTACATATAATAACTAATAAAATGTTGTTTAGCGCGCATATCTATACAAAAATGTTCAATACATATTTTTTTTTGAATATACAATTCATATATGTGTATTTTTATATGAATAGAGTACAATAATTGTAAAGTTTTTCATTTATATTATTTTTCTTTCTTTCAATTCAATTCGGTTCAATTCAATTCAACAAAAAATATGGCCGCGCAACATCTGTATATTGGATTTTTTTGAATTAGATTGTTTAAAAGTTAATTTTTATTATGGCTAATTAAATTTTGTTATTTTTTATATTATAGTGATATGTCAATCTAATTTCATTCAAAACTTTAAAATTGGTGAATGATAATTTTGAATGAAATTATAAATTTTAATATTAGAAGAAACAGTTATTTCAAAAATAAATAAATTACACGATGATGACCCCCACTATGATAGATTATGTACTATTGTATTAATGGTTGTATATTAGATACAAATATATACGTATAATATTTATATAAATAAGTTGAGAGGTTAATAAACTTTTTGCGATGTTATGTTTTTATTATATTAGTACTGATTTTATTGTTAAAATTAATATGATTTTTTAACTAAGATGATTTGATAATCTAATTTTTTAATTGAAATGTGCTTATGATAAGAAATTAAAATCATTATTAGATGTGAGCAGTAAAAGATTCAAAAAAAGGTTTAACGTTATCATGAACGATATATTCGAGCGCATTTGAAAAAGTCGGCCATATTGGAAAATTTTGACATTTTGCGAACTGCCATCGTATAGCACCTCATAGATTATCCATACACACGTACAAGTTGACGCCAAGTCCTGAAAGGCCAAAAAAAGATAAAACCAGATATTTTCTAGCTCAGAAGCGACATGAAGGTAACCAAAATCATCGAATTTATACCATTTGAACCAAAAGTCAGCCATTTTGGAAAATTATAAGACTCGCGGGGTTTTTCGTGATAGGCGATCTTTTTTTTGCATTGGCATCCACGGTTTATTTTGCGTGCTGACAGTCATTTTGCAAAAATCCGCCATTTTGAAATCGACACCAACGTACAGACGGACAGACAGCACAACGCGCATAATACTCGCATTTTGATACAAATCGACAGAAATGCACTAAAAACTAAATCGGTACAATACAATCAGCATACTAGACATTAAAAAAATCCATACACAACACACATTCGCGAAAATTCGACGTGCGTTAGAATGTCTGTCTTTTTGGTACTCTAATTGATCAATTTTATTTCATATGATTATACAATTAGCATCCATATGAGATATTATCTAATACACATCAAATATAAATGCATTTTTATATCAATTCTGTCGATTGAAGTATAACAATGATATTAAAATAAAATAAAAATAAAAAAAATATGCATCATAATGTATGCAGAAAATGTATGGTTTTTTATTTTAATAAGATGTATATTTCAAATGGAGATTCTAGAGAATATAAAATGTATAATTTTTGTCATTTTCTGTGAGTTGTGGAGCAAGCGCAGATAAACAAATATTATCCAACAATAAGAATATAACTGGAAATAAAGGTACTCTTTTTTTTATTATTAAATTTGTTTGATTTTGTATATATCTTGTGTTTTAGGTAGTCGCAGTTGTATCGTTGTATACGTGTTTGCATTATAATAACAACTTTTTTTTTCTTCAATCATATTGTGAATTGTCGACTATCTCTTTTTTTTTGTTCATTTGTTCATATATTTAAATGTGTATCACACATTGATAAAATAAATTGGAAAAACTTTAAATGACATGACAAAGATGAATTAAAATTAAAATTTGATATGTTATGAGGAATAAAGAAGGGGTTACATTTTCTTTTCGTGAATTGTATGTAATTTATTTAACAGATTTATTTATTGCAAATGGCGGAATTACTTTAAAATTGTTCCAATTTTTTTTCTTTAGCAATTGACTTTCTTTTTTGATTAACACGAATAAACATAAGACAATCAAATACATTTTACTTGATTTTTTTCATGTAATATGACCTAGTTTTCTTTTTATTGCATTTCAATTCAAATAAAAAATAGTGTTTATTTACATTTAATGAAAGCATGAAACAAGAAAATCAATCTAATAAATTTAAATAGCAAAGTTCAATGGATAGAATTTCACTTGACATTTCATTTGACGTTTTTTCCCTATGGAAACACATACGGAAACTTCGAAATGTTGTATGTTAAATTTTGAAAGTTTGACAATCTCTAATTACGTACAGATTTTTTGAAGTTTCCGTATGTGAATCTATACAATACGAACTGTCAAGTTTTACCTGCTTGCTCCCGTAGCTCGTAAATTTGACGTCAATTAAAAACGCCTTGAGTAGGTGTCAAAAGAAACTTTACTAAATTTCCGTTCATTTGACGTTTACGTATCTATACAAAAAAATAATTGTCAAATTTTGATTGAAGTTTAAACCATTCACTAGAGTTGGACCGTACTTAATCATTTAAGCATGATAAACATCATTTTTTAATTCATTCAAATTGTCTACATCACGTTATATAATATAATCAATTCAAATTGAGTGAATGAAATTCATGAACGTTATAATTTCGTCTTATAATTAAAAATCGATTTTAACTTTTATATATTATAAAAGTAATTATACAGATACATTAATGTTTCTCTTATGACGTATCAACTATACTATTTATGAATTTTGATTTAGTTTTATTATTATCTAAATAAATGATGAGCAATATTCTTTGATTTTTTTTAAATAATTTAATTTAATATTCAAATCATATAAGTTAACGGTAGTATTAAGGCGCGGACGATGTCGAATACAGTCCAAAATCCTTAGATTATGAAAGAAAATACTCGGATTTAGTCTCAAATTAAAGTGACGAAACGCGAAATTGCCACCGTATAGCTCTACAGACCATCCATACAAGTACAAGTTAACGCCAAGTCTTAAAAGGCCAAAAAAGATAAAACCAGATATTTTTTGATAATCTTTGGTACTTTAGGTAATCAGAATCATTAAATTTATGTCCATAGATGCTTCAACTGACCTATAGTAAGAATTTAGAAAAATAATTTCAACTCACCACAAAACATTGATAGTCATAAAAATAAACATCAGTTTAAATTCTTATCAAAATTAATAATAAAAATATTTGATTACACTTTTTTTTAGTTTTAGCTTTAAAAAAATATTTTAGACATGTCTGCCTTTTTTATTGTAATTGTTGTTGTTGTTGTATATATTTATTTTAAATCCACTTCACATATAAATTTTATTTGTCTCTGTATTATGTAGTGAGAAGATGAATGATATTTGTACTTGTAAAATATGTGTAATTGAAACACCACAATATCTACAAGTACAAAACAGCAGCGACGCCGACATTTTATGAATTTCTGTACATCATCATCATCATGATTATTAGCATTGTATTAAAAAGTGTATGTATGGTATAAAGAGAAACCATCCAAACCAACAAAAAAAAAAAAAATGGAAGAAATTTTAATTTAATCCAGTTGAGTATTATTTTCTTATTTTTCAATTTTTATTTTAAATTTAATTGTATTATTTTGTATGATGATTTCTTTTATATTTTATCATGTTACTTTAAAAGTTTTCACATTTTTTTGGATTATTTTAATAATATTTTACATCATTTTCATTGATTTGCTTGAAATATCACTATTTATTGTTTTAATTATTTAATTTTATTTTTTTTTTAATTTTACACAATTGAACTGAATGTAAAAAAATATCTTACACATATCGCCATTTTATGCATTTTTTTTTAATTTTTTCTGTCTGCTTGTTTTGTGTATACAAGTCACATATATACATAATATTCGATTAATTTCGTGAAAAATCAATTCATCAAAAAGTGTCGGTCCTAAAGCTCACAAATTAACAAAATTTTAACCGTTTTGCACCATCTTTACCGTTTTACACATATTTTTAACAATATTTTTGATTATTTGACAATTAAATGTAACAAAAATACATAATTTTTTTATAATTTAAGACTTACATTTCTTTTCATTTTTTTCTATACAATATAAATGAACTTTTCATTGATGCGAGTAGGGGCATCACATTTTTATATGTGTGTAATTGTATATATGTATCTATAAAATATAAGCGTTTCTTCTAAAACCATGTATACTGTGTGTGTATGTGTGTTTTATATTATATGAAGAGAGTTGATTGAAAGGAATTGGAAAAAAATGCCGATATTTTAAATTCGAATTATCAGCAATTAACTTTTCGATATACACTCAATTTTTATCGGATTTTTATGCAACACTTAATTAACTAAAGACTAGATGTATTCTATAGTATTATTTACACGAAATTTGTTTTAATTTTTTAAGAAATTTGGATTGCTGATAGAATCCATCTTTACGATTTATTTCTGCAACTTCAAGATGGCTGGTGTGCGTAGGGTGACCAGCTGTTTTACTAAAAAATGACAATTTGACATTTGAGTGTTGGCATTAAAAATGAGCTAAATGCGTTACAATTTTAAAGTTTAAAAGAAATTTACTTTTATTTCTATATTATTTGAGAGGTTTAAACTGTAGATGACAAAATTACAAGAAAATATTCAATTTTAAAAATGATACTTTGATAGATTATTTGGAATAATTTTTTAGTGCATTTCGTAAGAAAAATATGAACTTTTGCAGATGGTTTATCTGCCGACACTCATTGTGATCCATAACTCCAAAATGGTCAAGGGGAGCTCAGGGCTTGGGCTTGAGAACCTCCAGAGCCTGAAAACAAAAATTTTGTATGTGAAAATCTCATAATGAATTCTGTTCTATGGACTTGGCCCGTTACAGATTAGTCTTTTATTCATACGAAGACAGTACTATGTGAAGTTTTGAGTGTATACGTGTACCCTATTCATCTCTATGTTTGTACACAATTTAATAAAATCAAATTGAAATTGAAGTATTCGCCGGAGAAAAAATAAATTTTGAACATTTTTAACGGGGTGAAATAGACGAAATATGTTAGAAACACTTTACAGTATTCCATTTCTTGTATTGGAAATACCAAATTTGAAAATAAAAAGACCAAGTTGGTTCCAAACTCCTTCACCATTCATCGTCTTCTGCTTCGCTCTCCTATCGTATTTCCTTGTTTGTGGCGGAATTATATACGATGTTATTGTGGAACCACCAAGCATTGGAAGTACAACTGATGAACATGGTCATTCAAGACCAGTGGCTTTTTTGCTTTATCGGTATTTTGATAATATGGTTTTCACAAGTAACAATAAGCATTCATGTCAATTTAAATTTCAGAATTAATGGTCAATACATTATGGAGGGACTAGCCAGCTCATTTTTATTTACAATGGGCGGTCTTGGCTTTATTATAATGGACTCTGTAGCACAACCTCCCACAACTGGTCGACCAAAGCTCAATAGAATTCTATTATTAGCAATGGGATTCCTTTTCATCCTTGTTTCATTTTTCACAACCTGGATTTTCATGAGAATGAAATTACCAGGATATTTGCAACCATAAGTTAAAGAAAACACTGAAAAGCAAAAAACACTCTTTTTTTATAAATAAAGTTTATTCATAATACTGTAATAATATTAAATAAAGTGATTGAATATCCAGTATATAATTCATGTTTTTTTTTCAAGAAATTAGTGTTGATTGAGTCATGATGATTTAATTTTCTTTGAGATTCCTTAAAGTCTTATTCTGAACGAACTGTAAAGATTTTAAAATTTTATGTAATAAATCAGTTTAATTTTTTAATTTAACTTACTTTGTAAAATCAGAAGATTTTTCGATAATATGTTCAAATTCAGCAAACGAAAGAGCCCCATCATCGTCCAAATCCGCTTCTTCCATTATATTTTGTATCAATAATTTTATTTCGTCAGATCCCAACTCATTATTGCCAACAAGTCGTTCAACGACATTCCTCAAATCATTTACACCCAACATATCGTCACCATCAAAATCAAAAATTCGAAATGCATGTTCGGCTTTGACACTCTTTGGACTAGATTCACTGAAAACGGACATCATATCAAGGAAATCTTCAAATGTACAATCACCAGAGTAGTCTGAACTGAAAACCTTTAATGAACATAGAAAAAGATACAAAAACTTTTTTTCCATAAGTTAAATATGTGACCTTACTTTGCAAATTCTATCTCCAAATGGATTAACTTTCAATTCAGGATATTGCAGGATTTTTGACATACTCAATTTTGCATTTTTATTGTGACCAACTTTTTCAGGAGCTAGTGCTTTAAATTTCCTGTGAGCTACCAAAATTTCCTTCTTTGTAAAATATGTCAAGTCTTCATATTCATTTAGCTCCTCTTCAGTAAATTGGCTCTTGGTTTGCCCCATTACAAGTGATATAAGTGCTTATCACTTTTTCTTATCAAAATTTAGAAAAAAAAACAAATTTACTTATAAAAATTGCAATTAATTTGACAGTCGCCTGTCACTTATCAAGTAAATGTCAATCTTTCAATTGGGCGTTTTCCATTTAAGATGTAGAAAAAATGTTTCTTTTTGCATTAAGTGGCTTATTATGCATTGAATTTAAATGTTCATTTTTTCCAAGAAATGTTTTTGAAATGATAAAAAATGCTAATTATTTTTTTCATATTAAATGAATTCAAAGATAACGTCTCATGTTATGGATCATGATTGCGCTATCATCATGAATGAATAGGTCCTTTTTAACCTTCATAAGTCTTTGGTGAATCGGATTTCACGTGCATTCACACAATTTCTTGTAATTTTTGTTTAAATGCATAAAATTTAAATAATTTAGTGTAGAAACTAGATATTAACTTAAATAAGTGCGTGTATCATCAAAATTCGCTTGTAGAATATCACATCATTAAAAATTATCATATAAAAATGATAAACGAAAACTGTTAAGAGAACAACATCGGATAGAAAGAAAAATATATAAAGATTGCAAAACACTATCACATATTTATTTGTTTATTGCAATTCAAAGTTCATCAGATAAATTTACTTTGTTTAAGTGTCATTTTGTCATTACAACAAATCATAGACAAAAAAGCATTGAATGGAAAAAGGACCTTTTGTCAGAACACCGATAGAATTATCATGGCAACAGTAACAAACTAATTATTTATGTAGATTACGAGCATTTTTTTTTCCTTTCAACTGTATACATATATACAGTGTGTTTTATTTTAATATAAATGGGTTTTTGTAAAAGAATATTATCAAATATAAAACTACCAAGTTCAACAAAATTCTGATCCATTCGAGGTTTTGCTGTTTGAGTGATCGGTAAAAAAAATTAAAGAGGATTAAATTTGAATAAGCTGAGAAAAATTCATCCTTTATTACTTTCATAAAATAAAAAATAATAATTTAAGTTAAAGTGAATATTTTTATTATGCACATTGTTGAAAAAATTTCAAAATAATTTTAAAATAAATTAAAGAGTGAATTTAAAAAACGAAGAAAAAAATCAAAAGAATTTTTATTGTGAAATTAAAATAAATTAAAAAAAAAACTCATCAAGATGTCGTGTTCCAATTACCGCGACATGAAACATTGTCCCGATAAAAATATTTTTGGATATAATGCTCGTAATAACTTTTACCAAAATGGAGTTGTGCAGCCACTTTTGACAGGTTTGTGGGCTTTTTTTCATGTAATTTTTCTTTTCAAATGAATGTTAACTGTAAAATAAGAGTGATACTTTTAAAGACCATGAAATATTACATGTGAAAGACATATAAAATGTTTTTAATTACTCAAGTTTTATTTTTATATTAGATGATAAACAACATCTATAGCTTGAATATTGCGATGTTAACGATTGCAAATTTATTCCTTTGCATTTTGAATACATTGTAAATATATTTAATTGATTACATTAAGACAGGGCCTTTACTTTGCTCATGAGTTCGAGATGGGGTCAGAATTTGGGCTTCAGAGCCTGAAAATGGTCAAAAACCGTTAAAATTTATTGATCGAGTCCATCTTCTAAGATAGCTCCTTCCAAGATGGGCCTTCGGAGTTAGGTCGGTTTATTTTAGAAGAGAACTAATTTTTTTGAATTTAATTTCTTATAAACTATCCAAATTATTTGCTCAATTTTGAGCGGGAAAATCCTGATTTGCAATTTACACATCATTCGTCCCGATTTCCATATGGAGTGCAGAATTAACCTAATAATTGCCAGTTTTGAATTAAATTAACATACAAATGTTCCTTAAGATTAAAAGATAACATGTTAAATAAATATAAATATTCTTAATTCTTGACCAGACACCGTATCAATTAAAAATTGAATAAGGTTAATATAAAAGTCAATACAGTCAAAGATCCGCAAATTGAATTCGAATTAACACTTAAATGTGTCATACCTCGGGTCAGAGAGTCCATTTTATTTGGGTGTAAAATTTTGAGAGAACATTTTCCCCAGTTTTTTGTACATATTTATTGCATTTATTGCATTTGACTGTCACAGGATAAAAATTGCGTGTCCTTTGGGATTTAATACAGAAAAATCGATTAATGGGTCACATGGACCTGCAAATAGGGTGGTGCTTGAAAACGTATTTTCTAATCAAAATTTTTAAATTACGCAACACACGATTTGAAGCGAAATTTTGGTTCGATTCTCTGGGTCACAGGGACCCACATGACAAGAAATGAAAGTGAAAAAGGCATGACCTATTTGAGTGTTAATTTAATGTCACACAGATTAAAAGAGAGCATCGACTTGTAAATATGATTTTTTTTTCTTTTTTCAACATATGAAATATCAATGAAAAAAAAAAATACATTTTAAAATAAAATTACTTTCATAATCTCATTGCTTTGATTGAATTTAGTGACTCAATATTTTTTTATCTTTTTTTTTAGATCTCTATCAGATCACAATGGCTTATGCCTATTGGAAGTCTGGTAAAATAAATGACCAAGCTGTATTCGATGTATTCTTTCGAAAAAATCCGTTTCATGGTGAATTCACCATATTTGCTGGACTCGAAGAAGTCCTTAAATTTCTACTGAACTTTCGATATTCAGACGGTGATATTGAGTACTTACGTGAAACACTACCGCAAGGAGTTGAAGATGAGTTTTTCGAATATTTACGTAACTTAACTGCCGATGAAGTAACTTTGTATGCATGTGATGAGGGAACAGTGGTGTTTCCCAAAGTTCCTTTGTTAAAAATTGAAGGTCCTTTAATTGTTGTGCAACTTCTGGAAACAACTTTGCTCACATTGGTAAATTATGCTAGTCTTATGGCAACTAATGCAGCACGATATCGCATGGTAGCTGGTAAACACATTGATCTATTAGAGTTTGGATTGAGGCGTGCTCAAGGACCTGATGGTGGTTTATCTGCTTCAAAATACGCTTATATAGGTAAACAGTTTTATTATTAACTTAATTTAAAGGTAACTTCAATCGAATCTTCCTTGATCAATATTTAATTTGAATGTCAAACAAACTTAAAAAATGTACAAACAGTTTTCACTTTTCATGATAACATAAATTTGGTTTTGAAATCAATTGATAATTGAACTTGAAATTTCAACAAGATACATTCACCCGAATTTTCTGTTGTTCTATTCAATTTCACTTTATGTAGAATAAATTGATATAGTTATTATTGTTATGAATAAAAGACATTGGCATTGACATGCACACAAAATAAAATAAAATAAATCGTAACAACATATGCTTTTTCATTATATGAGAAAAAAAAATGAAAATTTAACCTTTGTAACTGTATTTTGCCTGTTACCGATGGTGTTGATATAACAAAATAAATTACCATCAACCCTCTTGATATAACTTGTGTATATTTTGGATTTTAAATGAGTTTTGCAAACACCTGTCTTCAAATATTTTTTATTGTTACTCATTTATTGATCAATCAAATTAAAACTATATCAAAAACAAACGATGCTCATTTAACAGTCATTATTTATAAGCTTAAACTCCTGAAAATTGAATGATTTCATTTTTATTGATTGAAAATTCGATTTAAGACAAGAACTCCCATTATTTAGTTATAAATGAATTAATGGAAATACTTGATTTCAGTAGAAATTGTGATCAATATTTAGCGCAGTTATGTCGATTTAGAAAAAATGCGATTTTTGTGCAAGGTTACACCATGTGTCCGTTTGTATCAAAGTAGCCAATGAAGAAAAAACATTTCAAAGTAACCAATTTTTCCAAGGAGGAAAATTCTATTTACACAAATGTGTTCGTGTGCATGGTTCACGATCACGTTCTACATTTTTGTATCACATTCATGAATTTTTTTATTTTTAATTTTACAATAGAAAAATTAAAACTAAAAATTAAAATTATACTCATAAATTCTCAAAATTGATTAAGTTTACAAACAAATTTGAACTTGTTTTAGTTTGTTTAACAGCTGATTGGCCAAATCCATATTTCAACCAAACAATGTTCATGTTTAAATCCAAAAATTCATGGTACACTATGGCACTAACATTTGTTGAATAGTTTTCCGAGTCTTTCTCAATTTTCTTTATTTTATATTGAATCAGAATTCAGAAATTATATTAAAAAAGTTATTCACACTTTGCATGCGATAAATATACATATTATACTAATTTTCAGGTGGATTTGATGGTACTTCAAATGTTTTGGCCGGAAAACTTTTTAACATTCCTGTCAAAGGTACACATGCTCATGCCTACATAACATCATTTAGCGATTTATCTGAACTTAAAACGAGAATGTTGCGACATAAAAGTACAGGTATTTAAGTAAATTCAATCATTACATGACCCATTTAATTTTCATGCATTTGATTTTAGGTGTAATGTATGACTTGCTTGAAATTGCATGTACTTATCGAGATCAACTTTCATCTCTATTGGATATTTCAACTGAGGAATCGAGTGAAGGAGAATTAGCTGCAATGGTTTCTTATGCAATTGCTTTTCCTGATGGATTTATGGCCCTTGTCGACACGTATGATGTTAAGAGGTATCATGCTTTTTAGGCAATTTTCTCTCGGATCTTCTTTCTTTTTTTAAAAATTTCTTTTTCTTTTCATTTTATTTTTTACTGTAAATCTAACAAATTGAATGTGTTCGGAATGAATTAATAATAATAATAATTATTGTTGTTATAATTTTTTTTTACACAATTCATAGTGAACAACTTGAACCACAAACCAAATTTTTGACCAATGGATACAAACCCGGAATTAAGATTAATAATCATAACTTAAGTAAAATGAATTGTCCAAAAAATAGCATTACTATAAAAAATAATAATAATTCAATGAAATATAAAAATATGAATGGTTTCGCACAAAATGGACGAGAAAAAATCTCACAAAATGGTTCACATTTGACAACAAATCATTTAAATAATTCACACGTTAATGCCAACAATGTTTCTTATCCTAATAACGATTGTGTAGTTGTGACTTCTTCATTTAATAATTCTTCTAATTCTTCAAATCTTCTGCTTAAATCATGTGGGAAGTCATTAAGGTAAATAGACTCAACTTCTTTCAACTTTATTTTGACTAACGGGGAATTTTTTTTTTAAATGAATTTATGTTCATTATTTGTGATTGTTCTTAATATATTTTGACTAACAAATTCGATTTAAAGCATGATTATTTATTTAAAAAAATTAACAAATATCATATGAATTGCATTTACATATCACAAAAATCATAGACTTCAAGGTGATTTTAAATGACTTCCCATAAAAAACATATCATTTAAGCAGAGGTATGTATTTAATTAAAAACGGATTTTTTTCGTCCTGGTCTTAAAGACCCTTAAGCTCCTAGTTGAGTGTTAATACACAAAAATATTCATAATTTTAATTATAATTGTATTTTAAAAGAAAAATTTAATCATTGATTTCAACAGGACTTACACCAAGACACAAATATTGTGATGCGTCTAACACAATTGTTTGTCCTTTGTCATGTTTTGTCCAATTAGTGTTTCAATTAACCAATAACTTAGTGCTTTATAACTTTTATTGATTTGATTTAACCTTGATTATATTTTTTTCATATTAACGTAGTTTTCCGAGAGAACACACTGCATGGCTTATACGTGTAATTTTTTCATTAACTCTTTACATTGTAACGAAATGCACCTTAAAATTGCATTACATACATTGAATTTTTTAAAGGAATGGCTCATTTTTCATTAATTTTTTTTTTTTTTATTGTTTATTGTTATTTAATGCAAACACACATTAATTAATTTTACAAAAATAAAAAAATATTGAAATTTGATTAGAAATAATAATAATTTGTCATGTTTCTCATATGTAATTATTTAAAAAAAAAATGGTACCTTGGAAATTCAAATAGATTTTTTGTTTTAAATTTAACTGATTATTTTAATTTTGTTACTTTGGCTTTTCAGGAGTGGGCTATTAAATTTTTGCGCTGTAGCTTTGGCGTTGCATGATCTATGCTATCGTCCGATTGGAGTTAGAATAGATTCAGGTGACTTGGCTTACCTTTCATGTTTGGCTCGGCAAACTTTTGAAAAAGTTGCAGAAAGATTCCGATTACCATGGTTTTCAAAATTAACGATTGTGGCGTCAAATGACATAAACGAGGATACGATTCTCTCATTGAACGAACAAGGACATAAAATTGATTGTTTTGGAATTGGAACTCATTTAGGTGAGAAAATTGAATTAAAATGGAAATATAAATTTTTAATATATGTTTTTTTAAATTTTAGTTACATGTCAGCGACAACCAGCCCTAGGATGCGTTTATAAACTTGTCGAGATAAATGAACAACCACGAATCAAGTTAAGTCAAGATGTGGAAAAAGTAACAATGCCAGGAAATAAGGAGTGCTTTCGATTATATGGTTCGGATGGACATGCTCTGATAGATTTGTTACAACGCAAAGGTGAACCCGCTCCACAAGTTGGACAGAAAGTTTTATGTCGTCATCCATTCCAAGAATCAAAGAGAGCTTATGTGACACCGGCTCGTGTTGAAACACTTCTGAAAGTTTACTGGCAAAATGGACGAGTTGCTCAAAAAATGGTTCCTTTAGATCAGGTCAAAGAACGTGTTCAACAGTCTCTCAAAACATTGAGACAAGATCATAAGAGAACCTTAAACCCAACTCCTTATAAGGTAATAAAAATCATAATATTTTAGTCAAATTTAAATGTAATTTAATTATTTTAATTTCTTTAACAGGTTTCTGTTAGTGACAGTCTTTATAATTTTATTCATGATTTGTGGCTTCAGAATGCACCGATTGGGGAACTCTCGTGATAATCGGGGACACCCAGTAGTGGCTTCTTTATCTATTATTGTTTTATTTAAATTTATTTCAACACAGCAATAATACTAAAGTACTAGAATAGAATCGAAATTTTAAGCTTTTTTTTATTTAAATTACATTAAGCTAGAAAGAAATTTGTTGTTGTGCTACATATAAAATGAATTTATTAAATGAAACTATTGTTTTGGAAAAATCTTGTTTAAAATCATTATAGTTGTTAAAATTGATGTGCAAGTAGTTAGAGTATTCTGCACCTACTGGGATTAATTTATTTAGAAATTTAGACTGTCACTTCGCAGTTTTCAGTATTACAAGAAAAATGAAATTCATGGAAAAAAAACCTTTAAGGCGTGCCTTAGATGTCACACATTAAAAAAAAAGTTAAACTGAAAAAGCACAAAAATGTTTTCAATTGGATTTCAATTGGATAAGTACATAATATTCAAATGCAAAATGACACCGAGAATCACCGACCGTTGGAACAAAGTTAGTTAAAGGAAAATTTTATCAAAACATAATATAAGAAGAATTTCAAATTTAAAAGTTATATTGAATAAATGTTGTAAACCTTGTGAGAACACTTTTTAAAAAAAAGGATCGAAATTAATTAAATTATAAGATAATAAATAAAATAAACTTATTTTGAAATATAAAATAATGAAAATGTGTACGATAAAAAAGTTTTTATTAACTTAGTCTTGTAATTTTAAATTTAACATTTTTTTCTATCATTTTTCGACATGTGTATTAATAAATAATTGTTTTCTCACTAATTGGTAAGTCCACTTCAGATATGATTTCAACGTCATTAAAATATGGATCTTTGAGAGCTGCCATTGCAGAAATGCGTTTTGTTGGATCGTAGACCATCAAGGCTTTGAAAATATCCAAAGCTCCATATCGCTCAAGTTCTAAAGGTAATGTTGACGGTTCCCATTTAGGGAATGACGGTTTGTAGTCTTGTAGAGAAGTAACACCAGGCCAAGAGTTTTCGGTTGGAGTGCCCATTAATCTGAAAATTCTGTATAATTGATCAATTTCAGAATCGCCAGGAAACAAAGGTCTTTTAAGGATCATTTCCGCAAAAATGCAGCCCAATGACCACATATCAATTCCAGTAGCATACATTTTCGTTCCAAGCAGTATTTCTGGTGCTCTGTACCATAATGTGACAACTTCATGTGTATATTTTCTCATAGGGAAATTGAAAATCCGAGCTAAGCCAAAATCTGCTAATTTAATGTGGCCTTTTCGATCGACAAGTAAATTTTGTGGTTTCAAGTCACGATCTAGAAAAAAATAATGAAATATAACATTTACTGCTTCAAATTGATGAAATTTAAACTAACGTAAAATTCGATGCTTATGACAAAATGCCATTGCGTCCAACATTTGCTCCATATAACTTTTAACTAATTTTTCCGTGAATAAATGTTTACTTTTGTCTAACATTCGTTTGAGATCCATATCCAAACATTCAAATACTAAATACAGGCTATCATTAGCAAGAACAACATCTTCCAATCTGACTATTGAATGGTGTTGTAATTCTTTGAGCAAGGCAATTTCACGTATTGCAGTTGATGGGACACTGAAATAATAATCCAATTAAGTTGAGTTCAAAAATTATTGTCCATAAAATTAATTTTACCCTTCTGACTCATTATCTAAGCGAATTCTTTTGAGAGCAACAAATTGTTTTGTAGTTTTATTCACTGCTCTATAAACAATGCCGTAAGTTCCTTCACCAATCTTATCAATTTTGTTATAGGTGTTGATATCTCCCATTTTGAGAAGAACAAAAAAATAAACAATGCAGAAAAAAAATTTAAATCATACAAAAACAAAATTGAAAAAGTAAACAAACACGAGCGGTAAAGCAAGACAGTTGAAATTTGTAACTGGAAGTTAAATGTCATGAATGGAAAAAGTCTGAATTAGCAATGATCGGTTGAAAAAATAACCAAAACATTTAAATAAATACATTTTAGGCTACTTCAAGTCAGTATTTAATTTAATTCGAGAGCTCGATAAAAAAAATTAATTCAAATAAAATAAATAAATAAAAATTTAAATCAATTTACATAAATCTGACCGTTAAAATTCGGACCATCGCACAAAACTTTTGGAATCCATTTCAAATCCATGTAGATCGAAAACAAAGTATTGCATGTTGGTCCAGATACAAACGTAAACAATAGCATTTGGAAAATTGAACAAATTTTTAGTCTAAATTTATTTATTTAAAATTACTTGATCATTTTTAAACTACAAATTTAAAAGCATTACCAAGATGGAAAATAATACAAAAAAGTCGAATTTAAATTCTCTGCCAACACGACAGTATTTGGATCAGACAGTGAATCCAATTTTGTTACAAGGTACCGTGAATTTCATTAAATTATTCATTTTGTTAAAATTTAATTATTTTAGGTCTGAAGGTTCTATCAAAAGAACGTCCAGCTGATCCAATCAACTTTTTAGCTTCATATTTAATTAAAAACAAATCAAAATTTGAAAATGACTCGAACAGCAATGAAAATAGCAACAACACTAATCAATAATTTCTTGGCCGTTAGTTTACATGAATAATAAATGAAATATGATCGATCTCTTTAAAACCTGCATTTATTTAGTTAACTACAATTTCCCTTTAAATGTTTTTTAGACATATGCGATTTCAATGATTGCTTACACTTAAAGGCAGCACTGCAGATATTACAAATAAAATTGCATTCCGTTGAATGGCTTTTACTGTGTTGTTGGAGCTTATTCTTCAATAAAAACGATTTTCCGCATCCTTCTTCTGGACAAATGAAATTTCTCTCACCCTTGTGTATTGCAAGATGGCACTTTAAATTCATTTTATTGATAAATTTCCCACAAATATGACATGCAAGAGATTTTACACCACAATCCTCCGTTTTATGTTGGTCATATTCCTCTTGAGAATATATTTTTTTTGGACAATATCGACATCGAAATATTTTTATTTTCAAATGGACTGTTCGATTGTGTTGCCGAAGCAACGTTGGATCTTTGAAAGATTCTGCACAACCAGGAAATTTACAAGAATAAGGTGTTAAATTAAAATGAACATTCATGTGATATTTTATTGTTGCTTTTGTAAAACATTTTCCACAGAGCTCACATATTCTATCAGCTGGACGAAGTTCGGGGATGTAAGACGGATCATGGATTTTCTGAATGTGTGATGTTAGATGATATCGCATACGAAATATTTCTGTGCACCCTTGATGTTTATAAGGACACGAAAGATCATTTGATGTGGCATGGGTTTGAAAATGAGTTGAAAAGTGTTTTTTTCTAATTTCCTTTCCACACACCGAACAAATCACATCTATTTTATTTTTATCACATTTTTCCATTGAAATTTTATCATTAAGCTCAAAAAATCTTTCATCTTGTGCCTTTCGTCTTTTGTATTGAGGTCTCTCTGCTTTAATTTTGAGCTGATGAATTCTCCTAGCATGAACTCGCATAATTCGTGGACTTGAAAACCGACTTTTACAATTATTTACAACACAATTAAAGGGTTTCAATGACATGTGCACATTCATATGAAATTTAAGCTCTCCTTTTGTAAAGTATTTATCACATTGTGGACATTTATATGGACGACGTTTCCCCTTCAGAGTTTCTTGAAAATATTGCTCAAATAATTTTTCTTCAATAATGCCGTCATGCGTTACCATGCTTCCTTCAAGATTATTTTCCGTTTCTTGAGTCCAACCAATTACACAAATGCTCTCATCCTTGACTTCGAATTCATTGCTCTCAGTTTTAAGTTCAAAAGTATCCATAATCATTTTCACGTCATTTAACCAAGTCAGAATGGTATCAAAAGCTAATTTTATTGAATCATCGAAGACTTCACCTGTATCAAAGTATTTTTTTTGTTCTAAGATAGTACGTGAAGTGATCGAGTTTTGTCGAAATTTATGAAAGCACAATAGAGCACTGTTGCAATTCATACAAATAAGTTCATCATTATTTAAATTTATATTGAAAAGCTGATTTATGATTCCTTTTTGTTCTTCGGTTGGTTGCAAGAGATCTTTTTTCATTAAACAGAATTGACAATTCATTTTTTTTTATAATATATTTTTGCTGCTTCTGTGTTTACTTGCATCATTTTTTGTTTATTTAATTACTTATTTTTGTTTACATTCAGACTTCCAGTTGTCAAATGTTGGCGCCAAATTTCATTGGAAATTGTTTAAAAAATAGTGCGAGCACAAAATAAGTGTTGATTTTTATTTTGAATTTTAAAAAGAACAATTTCAATGGGAGAACCGGATGATTTTGACCTGCAATATGCAGATGAGCTTGAGTTAATGGAAGAGATTGAAGATCCAAATTTAGATACTTCGGCTACATCCAATGCCTTTCCAAATACTCCTGGATCTGTTCGAACTTTGAATATGACACCTTTTAGAGCTGCTTCTAGTGTTGCTGAAAGTCCTTTGATGTCACAAATCAACAATAGTTTAATTGAAGATTCGTTAAGGGGTCGTAAGAGATTTGCATCCACACCATTCCCAGGACCATCGTCTAGTTCAACTATGCAGTCAATCCCAGGTACTCGTAAGCGCAGACTTGATGAAATTTTTGGTGATATTCAAGATATTGAAGAAGAACCAGAAATTACAAATGAGCCATATAAAAAGGTAAAAAGTGAGGAGGAAATTGATTTGGAGTTAATTGAACAAATTGTCAACGCTCGTAAAAAACTACATTCACAAATGTTGATCACAAAACGAACAAACACCGAGCAATTAGATGCAATGCGTACATTCAAAATGCAAAATTTATCTTACACGGTACCAAGATGGCCCTGCATTAAAATTAAACAACTTGATCAAGACAGAATTTATGTAAGGTGTCATTCGGAAGAGTTTGAAAATAATCAAATCAATGAAATTGGAAATCGTTCTGATATTTCAGCTTTGTTTGGAGATGAAAAGCAAAAAATATGGGAACAGGCAAGTGAGATAAACACAAAAAGATTGCTGTCCTCTTCAAGCCAGGCAGAAGTGGAAAGTGATCAAATCAAGGAGTTTACTGGTGACACAGCTCTTTGGGTTGAACGTTACAAACCTCGAAAGTACATCGATCTCTTGTCAGACGAGTCTTGCAATAAAAATCTTCTTAAATGGATCAAATTATGGGATAAAGTTGTATTTGGACGAGATGTTCGCAAGATTGATTCAAATAATCAGCAAAAGTTGAATACATTCAATAAAAAGACTGGAAGATTCGAGCAAAGTGGTGGCTGGATGAAAAAAAACCGTTGGAATTTAAATACAGAATTGGATGAAAATAATCGGCCTATCCAAAGAATTGCATTATTGTGTGGACCACCAGGTTTGGGAAAAACTACCCTGGCGATAACTGTTGCCAAGTAAGTTCAATTTAACTTTAATTTATGATAATTGACCTGCTCATTGTTTTTTATTTATTCAACAGACACGCTGGATATAATGTCGTTGAAATTAACGCATCAGACGATCGTACACCTGAAGCATTCAAAATCGCCTTGGAAAATAGTACACAGATGCAAAGTGTATTTAGTACCGATCGAAAACCAAATTGCATCATTCTAGATGAAATTGATGGTGCTCCAACACAAAGTATTGATTATTTATTGAGATTTGCCTCTGGGATAGTCGCAAAAGGCAAGAAAAAAGAATTGAATCGGCCAATCATTTGTATTTGTAATGACCCATATGTTGCATCATTGCGACAATTGAGACAACAAGCCTTTGTGATTAACGTACCACATACAGATAGCTCTAAATTAGTTGATCGCCTCCTTCAAATTGCAAAAATGGAAAAAATTAAGGTCGATATGTCCACTTTATTTGCCTTAGCTGAAAAGACTGGTAATGATATCAGGTAATTCATGTCCAGAATTTTGTGAGAATTCATTTGTTTAATGCACTCTAATCTTTATAGAACTTGTCTGTCATTACTTCAGTTTTTCAGCTGTAAGAAAAAGGAGTTGACAATATTGGATGTCATACGTTCCAATATTGGTCAAAAGGATCAACATAAAGAACTGTTCAGTATCTGGACAGCGATTTTTCAAATACAAAGACCCTCAAAAGCTCAAATAACTGAACAAGAACAATCTTGTGGCACTGCCTTGACAACTTTAACCCCAGATCTTCGTTTAAAAAATGTTGTTGAAATGGTGTATAAGAGTTACGATTACGAAAAATTAATGCAAGGTGTTTTCGAAAATTACCTCCAACAAAAACAACCTGATCCAGATTTACTTGGAATTACAGAGGCTGCTGATTGGTTTTCCTACAATGATCAAATACAAACTGTTGTAAAGCATACACAAAATTATTCAATTTATGGTTATCTTGCTTATTCATTTGTTGCTTGGCATTTCCTTTTCGCAACCTTAGCATGGCCTAAAGTTAAATTTCCAAATAAGAATTATGAAATCAATCAAAAACTGCTTTCATCTATAAACATATTGAATGCTTTAAGGAAAAACCTTGATGTGACAAAACGTGGAGTTGGTGATTCACCAAAAGCAATAAATGTTGATTCATTACCACTTGTCAAGCAAATTCTCAATCCATGTTTAAGATCCGTTTCATTACATTTGTTAACGGCAAAGGAGAAAACTGATGTTAAAGATACTGTTGAAATAATGGCTGATTTGGGATTGTCTTTTATTCAACTAAAAACCCTTGAAGGAAATTACAAGTATCAATTTGAGCCTGATTTGGAGAGTGTAGCTAAATTTTACGAGCCAACAACTCCTGGTTTGAGTTACTGGGCTAAACAATTAATTGCCAGAGAAGTTGATTTAGAAAAAATGCGAAGAGTTCAAATCAAGTCAAAAACGAATAATAATAATAACAAATCAAAAAATTCAAATAAAGAAAAGGATACAGTTAAAAAGCCAACTGAAAATGTTCCCAATTTCTTGAGGACACTTCAACCAGTTGCCTTGAAAAAAAAAGTTGAAAAAGAAGTTATGAGAAAAGATTTTTTCGGGAGAATTACCTCGACAAAAGTTGCTACTTCGTTATCTGCAAATCATGGCTCTGAAAATATTGTCAAAGGAAAAATTTGGTATTGTTACAAGGAAGGATTCAATAACGCTGTGAGAAAGCCTGTCACCATTACAGAACTAATTTAAATGATCTTACATCGAACTATTCAAGTTGAATTTGAAAAGGAACATCTTGATTTTAATAGAATTAATTTTAATTTAAATCATAATGAAATTTCTTCATCCATTCATCAAAACAAATAAATTATGTTGATACAAATCAACGACCTTGTCTAACCTTACTCAAACTATTTTTTACAAATTCAGACAGCAATATCTACAAAAACAAACTTGAAGAATGGATTTGACTAATAAGAAGAAGAAAAATTTAAAATTTTACACAATCATAAGCACATTTCTGTTATTTATTGAACTGGAATTAATTTAATGGGATGGGGCCATGAAAAACAATTACCGATCTTAACAAAAGCTTCTTTATTCATCAAACAATATCACCTTCTTTTTTTTTGTAAATTTTTTTTTGAATTGTGTATTACTATTACAGACGGTGTGTCCACCGTCACTCTGTCAGACATTTTGGTCAATAACTCCGGAATGATGCATCGGAGCGAGGTTTATAGCAGAGCTCATAAGGATTCAAGTTACAAGTTTTGAGATTGTGCTCAGAGTTTGGGCTCCAGAGCCTGAAAATGGTCAAAATACCGTTAAAATGAATTGTAAAGTACACACAAGAAAATTTCAGGTCAAAAATTGTTGAAAAATGAACGAGTTCATCGAAATGCACTTTTCTTGGTTAAAATTTCTCATTTTCTCTAATTATAACTCGTATAAAAAGAGGATTTACAAAAAAATTTGGTTTTATAAGAAAAGAAAATGAACATAAAAGTAATCTGTAAAAGTGATGATAATTACATCTAAAATGTAGTATTTTTCTCATATTGAGTGTAAAAATATCAAATAACTTGGAAAAATGTAGCACATACGTCTCTCGACAAAACAAAAAAATAATGATCCTTTTTTTTCCTCTTGTTTTTATAAAATTCCTTTTTTGTACAACTCACGACTCAAAAAACGACAAAATTTTATGTTAATGTACATAGCTAAATGGTATGGATTACAATTGACTGACAAGTGCTTGTTATGTGAAACAGTAATTTTCATATTTTTATGACATGAGCACCACATGAATAAGAAAATTTTTATTATAAATTTTTTCTTTAAAATTATTGTTAGATAATATTCAGACGGAACTGTGTTTTTTTTCTGATTGTTATTTTCACTGTTTTTGTCAACTTTTATACTTTTGTTTCTTTTTCCTAAATAATATATTTTTTTTTAAATGGTTTCAATAAAAAAAAACGATAAAAGGGAAATATAAATAATGATGAACAAATGTTAAAATCCTTATTGATTGGTTGATTTTTGTGTAAATATTCTTTTTGAATAAACATAAAACTGTTAAAAAAAAAAACACAAAAGGACAATCTTTTTTTGTACAGTTCACTTTTGTTTCATTTCATTTTAAATGTTTTATTGTTATTTCATCTTAAAAACATATTTTTTTTTGTTAAAAAACAAGGAAAATGATGAGAGGGAAGGAGACTAAAAGAATAAATAATATATTTATCATATCAATGGGAATATTTAATGATAAAATTCATTTTAATACATATTAAAGTCATCATAGCATTGAGACGAACAACGAAAAGTAAGATGAAGAAACCTGTTTCTTAGAATTCCAATTTTTTGAAGGCAAAAATAATTTTATTTCCAAAATAAAATCTAATTTTCAATTTGTATGTTATCGTTAGTTGTTGCGATATGGATGAATGTTCACAAATTTAATAATAAATCCATGAAATATGTAAATCATCTTAGAAAAAAAAAATGTAGAGAGAAAGGGGCTTTAAGGTTAAATTTTCTTGATTATTTATTGTATTCAAGAAACGATACTTTTTTCACTTCTCATCTGGATTATTTTCATACATTAATATTCCATAAAAATGATAAGTGGAAAATTTAACATACGAAAAACGTATCCAGACACAATATTTCAGTCCATGTAGGTATTGCTTTAAATTTTATTATTATTTTATAAACTTACTTTTCTGTTAAAATAAAACATATATCTGCAATATGAAAACCTTTATCGCTATATACTCATATGATGAAAAAGGGTGTTACACAAAATTTATCTGGTAAAAAAATAAATAAAATTTGTTCATTCATGGTCGTATATTGTATTTTGAATTATATTACATGTACAAATATGCCTTGAGCGAGTGGCTTATCATCATAATATTATATTTTGAATCACAACACAAAGTTTTAAGCTGTTCATATATGTCTAGATATATGCATGTGAAATGCCAATGCCATCAGTGTGTGTTCGATCCTTGTTGTTGTTATTTTAACATTTTTCAAGCATGTTTGAGAGTTTAGCACAAAAATTAGGCACATGGCTTTTACGGGTTGCTATGGTTTTGTATAAATTAAGGATGCTGTAACTGTGTATATTTGTTTGAGATGAGAGAGAGAAATTCTCTTTTTGAAATTCAATACAGGGTGTCAAATGAAAATTATTTTGCTCCTTTTTTGTAATTATGATGATTCAAAAAATATCTTATTTTGTTCATTGAGACAAAAAAAAATAAAATCATAAGAGCTTTTTTTAAATATCTCAATTTTTTTTGATATTTGACTTGAACAATTGAATTAAGTATCCACTCGTTCAGCATCCCTTCAATTTAAATAGAGCAGAACGTTATCATCTCATCTAAAATGTACATAAAAAAAACATTAATATCATCTGTGTTAAGAATCCAGCATACATCCTTCAGTCGTATTTAGGTAGTCGGGTCGCAAACACACATTTTTATCGATTTATGTGTATGTTCTACTTACATACACATACACACTGTTTGCCTTTTAATAAAATTATCATTAAAACCTTAAATTTCAGTTCAAACTTTATCAATGAAAAAAAAAAATTACTTCATAAGTAAAAAAAAAATAATTTAATTGAATAAAAAAATAAACTTTAAATTAAATCAATTCTGGCTCAATCAACAATTTTAATTGTAATTTTTAACACTTGACTTCATTTAATGATACATGAAATTAAAGTGAAATATATAATTAAGTTAAAGTAAAAATAAATATTTGTTAATGAAAATTAAAATTTTTTCAATAAAAATAAAAAAAATAAAATAGGAAAAAAAGTGTATATAAAATAAAATAATTTCATAGTGCACATAGGCTTAAATGAGAAAAAAAATATTTAAATTTGGTAAAAATCCTTTAAATTTATTCAAAAGCACGTGTAAAGATCAAAATTTAAATGAAATTTCAATTGAAAAAGATTATACAATTGAAATTTTTATGTGTAAAAAAAATAATTGGAAAAAAATTTTTGAGTAATCGTTAAAATGTTCTGTCTGGTTAAATAATATAACAAAGGGAAAAAATTTAATAATTTTTAAATTTAAAATGAATTCCAAAACATATGAATAACAAAGCATTCACAAATTCATTCACAAAAAAAAAAATTATATCTATGTTCAATTGAAATTTGATCCACACATTTAATTATAACAGTGTTTTTTGCTCTTTTGATTGTGTGATAAAATAAAAATAAAATGAAATAGTAATGAAAATGTGATGACACACATAGTTGCAAAAAAATTGTTGTTTTATTACACAAAGGGAGCACATCGCCTATTTCTACTTGATTAAGTAAGTGGTTTAAAACATTTATAAAATATTCAGCAGCGAAAATATTTATTTTAAAATGGATAATTTACAATTTGCAAATATGTTATTATATTATTTGAATGAAAAACAAATTTTATTCTAAAAATAAATGACATTTCAAGTGATTCAATATCAATTTTATTGTTACCAGTTACCAGGCGTTTCCATTATGTTAAACAATCATTAAAAATTAAAGCTTTTTCAACTGTTCAAATAGACCTAAATAAATATTTTATAATAAAAATTACTGATTTTCTCTTTTTTTATTATAAATTTCATGCATACAATAATTTAGTCAACTTTTACAATAAATACATTAATTTCCTGTTCTATTAAAGTGAACCGACATTAAATTAGCAATTTATTATATTTATGTTGGCATGAAAAGGTAAAATCATTATAAAATATTATAGAGAGCACTTCATTAACAAAAATAAATTTTATTCAAACTTCAAAATATACATTTACTTTTACACCTAAATAAAAAGACAATTTATTTTGTGAGAAGGTTTTGCATTGTTTGAAATTGTCAACAAAAATTCAAAAGTGTTGCTTTGTTATTATAACATTTTATTTCCATTTATTTGTGCAAAGGGAACATTTTTAATTGAATTTAAATAAAATTTATTTGTGTAACAACCAATGGAATGAATTATATTTAGCAGAAAAATGATTCAAATAGTATTCAAGCGAGAAAAAGCTTTAAAAAATAATTTATGAAATTCCATCATTTTGCATTTATTTGTGCTGGTTTAAATTTAAATTGCATTCATCTTTTGCCAACATTTCAATGACGTTTATTCAACTCCATTTAAAGTTGAGAGATCGTTAAACAGTGAAAAGTGATACGGAGTAAAAAAAAAAATGTTATCTAACATTAATTTTTTTCTTTATCTGTGTTACTTTACTTATGGTAGATGATCTCCATAATATCAAGAAAAAATAAAAAAATAAATAAGAAAAGAAATAAGAATAACCGAATATTAAAGGTGAGTCGAATTCTGACACACATACTTGCGATACATTTCGTGTTCATGATATGAATCCCAAATGTAATATATTCTTAATTGTAAAGAGAAATGTGTCTATTAAGAAGATAAAGAAATAGCGATAAAACCAACCTTTCCTTCTAATTAGATCTCTTGTATAAAAATATCATTTTGTTGTTGTAAATTTTTTTTTGAAAATGATCTTAAAAAAAATAAGAATGCATAAAAATAGTAAAAATGATCAAATTCCGTTCTTTTCGTTCAAAACATTTAACTCGATTTGTAATTTGATAATATTTTAAATTTTCTCGTCTACAGAACATGACACAATTTTATTATATACACAACAATTTGAAAAGGTTGTTGGAAAACTCTTATGTAAAACCGCTATTAATTACAAGAACGCACTTTGAAAATCTAATTATTTTGTAATTCATTAAATTTTAACAAGATATTCCACGAAAAACGAAATTATTGGATTTGAACTAGTTTTTAAAGAAATTAAAATAACACCCAGCATTGACGAATTCTAACACTATTCTACAAATTGGCAGAGCGGCCACTATGATTTTTATAAAAAAAATGTTTTTCTTGTTTTTTTAGGTTTTCATGATTTTATTGTAAATAACAAACGATTATAAGAAGATTTTGTTCCTAGAACTTTAGTCATTTTCGAACTAAAAAGTAAAAAAATAAGGCAATACTGAATAGTTTGAAAATGAGATTGAAAGGCCTTATTTTTCACTTTTGAGTGCGAAAATGAAAAAAGTTCTAACTAAAAACTTTTCTTATAATTGTTTGTTATAAACGATAAAATCATAAAAACTTTAAAAAAATAATAAAAAATTTGTATAAAAATGCCAAGTGCACTAAAATAGCTTAAATTTCTTGGAAATCTGAGTCTTAATAACTACCGTCCCTGACGTGCTGTAGATCTCTCTAATGGCGCATTCGATCACATTTCGTCCACAGTTTTTCGCTAATTTGTAGAAAAGTGTAATGAATTTTAAGCGCATATCTCGTATGACTCAGTTTTTCGAATCCTTTAAACATCACGGAAAATCGTCAAAATTATCAAAATGGCAAAAACTTCCTTTAATCGTGGAAAAACCCGAAAATTTCAGATACTGCGAAAAACTGAGGAGTTTTTTGAATAAAAGAAATTTCTTAAATCGCGGACTTTTTCGACTTTTTTTAAAAAGAAATGTGCATTTTTCGCAATTTTTTAAATTCCACGGTTTTTTAAAAATTCCACAATTTTTCGAGGTTTCGAAAAACTATATCAGACGAGAAATGCCCTAAAAATATATTTGAAAAAAAAATCTAACCAAACAGTGCCAAGCAAAGAACTCGTTATGCGGGTTGCACCCCAAAACACAGCTGGGTGATTTTCAGAGCATTTTCAACTCAAAGTGTAAAAACCTTGATCTTTCTACCATTTAATAACTTTGGTGATTTTTCTTTCCTTTTTTATAGTCAAACTTATCTATTATTTTTTTTATCCATATTTCTTTTATTATACGATTAAATGTAATATTTATTACGTAATGCTTGAGAGACAATTTTCATTTTCCTCTTATCTTCACTTCTGCTCTGTTATTTCACTGTAAGATAGATTCGTTTTTTCACCTTTATTTTCATGTTTTGTATTTGAATGATACAGAAGCTTGGCAATAAGTTATAAATAAAGTTAAAAAAAAATTCGTATTTTTCAATTTTGTATTAAGAGGAAAGGAAGAAGATAAGTAAAATCTGTTAATATTAGGCAAGTGTAAAGTAAATTGAAGAAAATCTTTGATATTATTTATAAATAACAGTAAAATGAAAAAAACATGTCACAAAATCCTATTAAAATAATTTATATGTAATTTACTTCTATTTTATTTTATTTTTATTTATTTATTTATTTGTATTGCGATAAAAATTTTATTTAAAAGTAAAGACAAGATAAACATATCAAAAAAAAAAAAATATTATTTTGTCGACTAGATTGATTTGATCTTTTTTCTACATTTAAAATGTTTTTTCTTCTCAAGAGTGTCGTTATATTAGTGTAAATTTTGATCGATTTTTGTGTGGCAGACTTATAGGAAGCTTTAAATTACTTTTTAACGGTACTCAGGATATTTGTGTTGATGAGGTGACTTTTCAAGACAATTTACTTTCATATGATATGGAATACCTTTAAAGTCTTTCAATTTCCTTCACTGTTTCGTTCATGACCATGCTCCACCTGCTCTGAAAAGGTTTTGAAAAAATAATTCTAATAAATACCGAAGCGAATTGAATGTGACAATAATTTCAATTTAATAGCAGAATTAAACTCAGAAAAAGAATGTAAAAAGTTAATTAAAAATCTCTTATTATTCATTTCTTCCTTGTTAATAAATTCAATTACAAGAGTTTCTCAAGAGTTTGTAATCCCTTTTAATATTCACAACATGAAAAAAGGATAAAATATAAAGTTGTTTTGTTAGGAAAAATGTTTTTTTTTGAAGTTAAAATATTTAAATCCTTCGAGCATGTTTTTATATTAAAAATTCAAGGAATGAAGTCAATTGACTTTATATTTTACAAAAAACTCTGGTAGACATTAATAATTAATATTGATAAATACTGTATAAGCAAAAAATAACAATTAATTATATTGTTGCTTGAAATGTTAACGAAAGAAGGTTATCAGAAACAATTTTTAATCAAAATCATCATTAATTTTCTGTTTTAATTTCAAAGATTTAATGAAAATCATCGAAAAATTAAAAAAATTGTTAAAATTTTTTTCGTTGCAAATGATCGTAATTTTATGTAAAGGAAATTTAATTGATAATATTGTGGTTAATGATTGATAGTTAAAACTTGAAGTGTTTTTTATCATGTTTATTATCTGTTATTAAATTTATGCAAAAAGGACGAGACAGGAAGAAGAATAAAAAGTAAATTAAGATAATTTGTTTTTAAAAGAAAATTATGTTTTTGAACTTTTTATGACTGTTTATTTGAATTTGCTCCTTTAGTATTTCATTTTACTCAAGTACTCAAACGATTTAGGATTACCTGCTTTGACTTTTATGATATTCATGGTTATTAATTATGGGTTGGTAAAAAATAAATTATGTTTGCATGTTGAGGTTTTAAACCACAACGGGATTACTTGGAAAAATTTTAGTTTTGCTTTTTATGAAGTGTGTTTCTGGTGTAAAAATCATTTTTTTGTATTTTTTTTACATTTTTACAATTTTTTTTGTCATGTTTAACACAATTTATTTAACATTCAGAGTAAATTACATTGATGCTATAAGAATTTTGCTGATATAATATTTTGAGAAAACGGCACTGAAACCTCTGCAATATCTGAAAACTTTGACATTTTTCGCGTTTTGTGTAAGTTCAAAAATTTTCCATGATTTTTGAAAATATAGCGATTTTAAGTGGATTTCAAAATTCAGTTGCGCTAAAAATATATTTTTAAAATACCAAATTTAACCCCCTAATCGTCTCATAATCAACACGCAAGTGCTGAGTCAAGCACTCGGTGTGAGTAGTCGTCTAGCGTTTTATGGGGTTATTTACGTGGCGTTTTCAACTTAGAGTGCCATTAAATTTTGAACACATATTTAAGAGAGTTCAATTATTTTTAAAGAATTTTTATCACTAGAGAAATATTCCATACCCTGTAAAAAATAAATTTGAAAAGAAGCATATAAACAGCAAATGTACGTATGCCGTACAAGTAAATGTATGTACGCTGAACAAGCAAACGTATGTATGCCAAATGAGCTAATGTCTATTGCTCATCCGGCAAATGAATGTTTGCCAAATTGGCTACTCTTGAATAAATGGATAGTATACATTTTCTTTTTGAAATGTTATATTTTGAGAAATATTTGTCGTAGAAAAAATTCTAAATATGTTTTGGAAACGACAGAAAAATATCTTTTAGAATCTTATACAATATTTTAATATTTGTAAATAAAATTGAATTTTAGAACGAAAATTGTAAATTTTTCATACAAATAATGAGAAATTGATGCAAACCAAGCAAAATGGTCGAATACTCATGTTTTTGCTGATTCATACAGGTGCCTTGCATTACTCAAATATTTGGTACGCATTAAATTTTATTTATATTTTTATGAAAGTATGAAAAAATTACAATTTTCGTTCTAAAAATATTAAAATATTGTAAAAGATTCTAAAAGATATTTTTTTGTCGTTTCCAAAACATATTTAGAATTTTTTCTACGACAAATATTTCTCAAAATATAACATTTCAAAAAGAAAATGTATACTATCCATTTATTCAAGAGTAGCCAATTTGGCAAACATTCATTTGCCGGATGAGCAATAGACATTAGCTCATTTGGCATACATACGTTTGCTTGTCCAGCGTACATACATTTGCTTGTACGGCATACGTACATTTGCTGTTTGAGTATATGTTTATATGCTTCTTTTCAAATTTATTATTTACAGGGTATATTTCTCTTATTTTTTTCATATTTTTATCCTCAAATATTTTGCTTTTTTTCTTCCTGTATTTTTTTATAAATATTTTAAAAAGCATAGACAAGCATTATCATCATTTTAAATACAGAAAAAGTAAACATTTAGTTTTATATATTTATAATGTCGAATAACATTTCAACCAAGATATATTTGTTTGTGTATGTGTATTTCAATGTTTCTTTTTTAAAGAAAAGCCAACAACAAAACCAAAAATAATGATGGTAGTTTATAAGCTGCCTCCTCTTGTTTGTACTTGAAAAGTGTTGAACATATAAAAACTTTGTTTTGTAGCCTTTTCGTATGATAATAAAAAACAGATAAAGAATACAATTTGAATGAAAAAGAATGATATTTTTCTTTTTCTCTTTAACATTGCATTAAATGTTTCTATACGGAAATCGTTGAGACAAATGAATGAAAATTGGAATCATTTACATTTTTGTATCCATATCAAAAGATATTGTAATTGAATGAATAATACACACTTTCTAAACTTTTCTGGTGTATTAAAAATCTTATTATCATTTACTTAATCATTCATATATGGATAGAAATGACAAATGTGGTGTGAATAAAGGCTGGGTCAAATGTTTATTTTATACACAGTGCTTTTTTAAATCAAAAATAATCACAAAAATATATCTTTAAATCTCATAATGAGCTGGATTGAGTCCATAAGCTGCTCATGTTGGATTCCAATGTATTGTAATAAATTTAATATTAATAACATTTTGAAATTTAATTCTTATATAAAAATGATACAACATTTGACCCTTTTTATGTCCCACATTATTTCAAACGAATAAATAATAATGAAAAGAGAAAGAAAATGGAAACAAAGTTACTTTTCTTATTTTATTTCATTTTATGGGTAAAAGGAGAAAAAAAATCTGGATACAAAATATTTCGATACATTGAATATTCCCTTGATATTTTATCAAATGAACTCTGAATTCATTCATGTGTGTTTGTTTGTTTAATCTAAGGAAAGTGTTTTTTTTTTCTTATTCCTAATGCAAGTAAACTGATATCCAGGCCTTGTCATTTTCTTATCTATTTGTTTTTTTTATCTCTTTTTTTTTGTCTCACAAATTTGAAATGAATACTAAGGACATTTCCATGAAATAACTACAACAAGAGATACAGTATCAAAACACCTTTTCATGTATCTTACAATTTACAAAAGAAAAAAAACATTAATAAATATATTTAACCAAGTAAATTTTGTTCAATGTGCTATAAACATCAATGAATGTTTTTTTTTATAGAAAATGTTATTCCAATTTTATTTACGTTTCGAATTGAAATAACAATAATAAAATGCCTAAGGACGTGAATCGATTTTAGATTTATTGAGGTATGATATTTTTTTTACAGAATGTGTGTTTTTACGGTTTTTTTGTCCATACACCAGAAAAAAATGTATATGCTTTTTTAAGGTTTTGATAGAATTTTTCAAGCATTTTATTGTTATTACTATATAAATTTCATTTTTTTCATTCAATTTTTTTTTATATTAGGAACTGTAAAGCAATTTTCAGGCTTTTTCACGATTATAAGACAATTAGGCATGAAATTATAATTTTTTTTTAGAGCTACTTAAATAAAATCTTTATGAATTGATTGAAATGAGAGCTCAATTTAAATGAAGTACTTTTATATTACAATTTACGATTTTTCATTGAATATTTAGAGATATCAACAAACGTTTGAATCCCTTTAAACCAGCCTCTTTATTTTCATGTACAATATTTTAAAATGGAAATTGTTTTTTTGCTTGTATCAATAAAATTTGTATGTTATTTAATGGAAAAATCCTCGCTTTTTAAAAGTGTTGTAACATGTGGATTAGTAAACCATACAAAATATTGTAAAGAACAGGAAAAAAAAATAAATTTGCATGTTCCAATTGAATTTATGTTATTTTTCTTCTGGTATTCCTCTGATATTGAACTTCTAAACGAATTTGTGTTATAACAATTTAATCGACACACACAATTTTAAAATAACGTTTTCATGTTACTTCATTTTCAGCGTTTTTCTGATGAATTGGAAAAAAATGCGGAGACTGTATGACGTCCGTCTATTCATTTTGAAAAATGTCTCCAATCACGAAATTTTCAAAAAGTTGAAATTCCAAAAACGGAGAAATTTTCAAAAATGGACGTCTTTTCCAAAATGGTGAATTCTAACTGTAAAAAAGCGCTCATGCGTATCGTTCATGATTACGTTCTACATTTTTACTCTTTATTTGATTCAAAATAGTGCTCTGTTCCAATATACTCACATGTAAGTTGAATAAAATTTCTTTGTTAAATGAAAAAAGTTGAGGTACTTTGCAAAGGTAATCCAGAATTGTCAAGAATATGAGTGCTTTTTTAATTTAAAAGTAAATAATAAAATTCCAACATTCAATTTAAAGGAAAAATTTAATACTAAGATTAGATTAGCTTGCTTTGATGTTACGGTTGATGCTGTGAAAATTAATTAAAATCCACATTTAATGTTATTTTTCTGTTTAAATGGAAATCAAATTCTATAAATAAAGCAGAGAAACATGTGAACAAACATTAATTGTGTTTGTCTTTGAATTAAAGCAACTCTATAAGAAAAGATTAGTATTTAATTTAAAAGCACTTTAATTAAAAAAAAAAGAATATCGACATTTTATCACCACTAAATTCTTTTCTTTTATTCAATGCATACCGTCTCTTGATCGCTATTTTTTCATTATTATTAATCAAGAATCTGAACAATATGCTGCTGTTGACAAATGTATTGAGTTACCAATATTTTTTTTTTTTTATTAAGTTTTCTTTTGATTCATTTATTTTTCTTTTTTTTTGTGACATTCGTAATGCTGTAAAATTCTGAAAAAAACTTCCCTTTCGGGAGACATACAATAAAGTGACACTAAATAAATTTAGATGAAATATGCGAACACAAGCGTTATTCACATTTCTTTGAATCAAAATGCTTTGTTGAAGTTTTTGTTGAAAAATGTTTTTTTTATTGTTTACCACTTATGTCATGTATGTCAAGTAAACCAAAGTGAATTTATGAGTGATATCAGATGTTTCAATTAAACAAAGGATGGAAATGCAATGAAAAGAGTCTAAAAAAAAAATTAATTTCTTCCATTGAATTCATGAAATTCCATGAAATTTAGCATAAAAATGAAGCTTTAATAAGAGAAAGAAGTTGAAATAACACTATCTGTTAAAATCTGATGATAAAAATTTCGGCAACATCATCCATGGTATGACAAATATTTAATAAAAAACATTGAAATACTTTAATTATTCATTTCATGTTCACAAAAAGCATTGTATATTAAAACAACGGTGTTTTAAATGAAAAAAAATGTTAGCATGGTATTTCTCTTATTCATTTGTCATATTTCTTAATGAGCTCAAGAGAATTACATATATAAGTGAAATTAGATTACTTGAGATGTTTTTTCTTTTATTATGATGTTATTATATTGATGAAATAAAGTTTTTTATATGTATATCAGTAAATTACATTAATCCATTAGAAACCTGGAATAGATAATCTTATAAATAAAATAGATAGCAAAATTAATTAATTGTATTTCTACACTAGTAAATTCATTTAATAAGATACATCAATGATAAAAAATGTTAAATAAAATGCAAAAAAAAGATGATGAAAAAACATATTATAGCCCTAAATCGTCTAGCTTAAATGTGATCGAGATAAGAAGTGGACACGTACAAAAAGTATCTTCACGTTGAAATAAAAAAAGATAAAATTTGTTTAGATAAATTTATCATCTATATAATAAAATGACTTGGATCAACGAAAATGTGTGTCCCAAAGGAGCTTATAAAATAAAAATAAGATTTGGGTCATAATTTTTTCTTATATGGATTGAATATTAAATTCATTTATGTGTGATGATTTATTAATGAGAAAAAATTTTGTCAATTTTGTCCATCGTTTTGATTAACTTTTTTTCTGCAAATTTCATGCATCAATCATTTGAAAATGAAAAAAAAATACGTTATAACTTTTGCTGTGATAAATGTGAATAATATTCAAAATTAAAGTATTTTTTATCATACTACATTAAACAGCATAAAGACAAATTTGTTCGTTTCCATGGTTTTGTCACAGCTACAGTGAAAAAGTTTGAAAAGTCTAATTGCTACATTTTTTTTGTTTAGAGAACTTTTTTTCTAAGAAAAAATTGTTCTGCATATATTTTTAGCGCATTTCAGGGGATATTAAAATGTAAAATAAATTGCTAATAACGAAATATATCACCAATAGCGAAAATTGTCGCCAATTGCGAGAAAAAGACCGGTATTGCCCGAATTATCCAATATTGGCGAAAATTACGAAAATTGCTGGTATTTTAAACATGGTGGAATTTTTCAAGATGGCCGACTTTTCTGAAATAGAGAATTATATCAATGAAAATTATATCAATGTAAATGCGCTCTTGCATATCACGTTCTAAATTTTTTTAAAATAATATCGCAATATCCAATGTAGCAATAATTGTATCACTCTTATTACTCGAGTTTATTGTAAGTGAAATTGTAAATAGACGAAAATTGAAATCTAAAAAAGGAAAATTTATTTTAAAGCAACTTTTTCACGTTCTGGGTGTATTGAAATAATTTTCATCTTAAATGACAACAGTTTTAGAACTAAGTAGAAGTACCAGCATGCACAAAGGCGTCTATTTGATTGAAATGCAGTGAATTGGAAAGCCCTACGTGAAATTGTTCTCGTCTTATTACAAATATACATTTAGAACAAGAATCGTTGAAATTATTAAATTATTATTCAAAACACATTTTATTTCTATATTATATACTTTTTTCTAAGGTTGTTATCTCTTCCCAAATTATTGTCTTTAAAACAGCTCTCAACTCAAAAAATACATCGTAAACAAAAACATTCACATACATGAAAATAACAACATCTTTTTCTTGTTTCAATGTAAAGTTAAAGACAAATAACATACCTGTTTTCTTAAAAGGACAACTTACCTTTAAAATGAAGTACATCCAATTTGGATTTTGGCAAATAAAATTGTCCTTAATATGTGATTATTGGACTATTTTGTTACCCTCAGTATTATTATCATTGAGATGACCTTTTTTATTTAAAAGCAAAAATACGATAGTTGTTAAATTGTGGCACACATGTTTCGCATATAAACAAAGATACAGAGTTTGAAGATGGTACTTTTGATGAAATATGATATCATCAAAATAAATGGATGTTGTTTGACCAAAATATGTCGGACACTAACACATAATCACAAGGATGGTGTCCATTATCTTCATGATAATATCTACCTATACTTTAAGTAAATTTCCTATTATTTTAAGGAAGAGGAGATAATAATTTAGTGTTTCAATGAACTTTTGAATGCATTTATTAAACATTTAGCTTGGATTTGCCTATTTTCATTATTTTTTTCCCCTCAGTGTAAATTAAGTGTTAAACGGTTCTTGAACAATAAATCATTTAAGTCATATAAGTAAAATGGAGATGAAATTTATATTTTGTGCAGATTTTTCCATAAAAATTTGAACATAAATCAAGAATCTCTCATAAACGAATATAGATTGCGCAGAAAATGAAATCGATAAAATATATGAATATGGAGCAGTAAATACCCATATAATCTATCTGATAAGTATTTAATATAAATAATATAATAAGACTTTATTTAATTTATTTGATAAAAAAACTCCTCCTTTGCTACGAATAATTATCCCTTGTCAAGTTAAAACCAATTTATGAATATATTTTTTTTCATGGTACATTACGTAAAACGAAATAATTCAATTTCATTGATTACACTTTTTTCCTTTGCTTTTTTCCTTGAGTGTGTGGTCATTATTCAAAGAATTCTTGTTCACATTCAAGGAAATGTACAACTAATTCAGTTACAACTCGTCACTTAAATGAGTAATTTCTCTCATTTACTAGTGTGATGTCAAGGAGCTTCAATTAAATTCAGTTTTTCTTTTAGTACATGAAAAAAAAAATTGTATGGATATAACTTTAATAGATTAATGTAGTCGATGTCGACTCATAAAATATTTATTCGACTGGTATAAAATTTTATTGATTTATGTTATTATATTGTTTAATAAGCGAATTTATGAGAGTTCTATCTCACTTACATTTTCTATCGATCATCGTATATGATTGGAAATTATGGGAAAATTTTACGAAAATGAATTGCAAAGAAAAGCAAATAAAAATAAAAAAAAATATGAAAAACATTCCACTTGATTTTTTTTTTTTTATATGAAATATTTTTATACCCAGCAGAAACAATAATTTATGGTAATTATCAGAGATTAGTCTTTACATTCAGCTGTTCATGCAAATTCTCAGCAAAATATAACTGATGCGCTATAAAAATGTCAAATTCAATCAACTTTAAATAAGACAAATCGATTGATTTGATTTTTTACACTGATTTTTCATTAAATTTATGATTTTCATGTCTGACTGGATTACGTAACAAAAATTTTCATAGATATTTTATTTTGCATTGTATTATGCAATTTGTACTAAAATTTATTGAAACACTTTTACAACAGGGCCAGAGTGACAAGGCCTTTCGGTAAATGTTGGTCAAAGCAGGTGGATACTCTGAGGCAAATTCACCTCTTCATTGAAGAACCTCATTCATGTGAATATGAAAAAAACTTTATTTTATGAATGAATAAATCGGAAAATCAACATGAAATGACTAATGAAAATTAATGATACACAATTTCTGTAATCCCACATATCACAAGGCTTACATAACATTTTATTTCAACTATGTTAGCACTGTAATACCAAATATAAAAGATTTTGAATATATTAGGAATAATTTTATCTATGAATAGGTATAATTATTTAATTTCAATAAGATATCCATGTCAATTTTAATTAAAATGTGTAAACTTCAGTTCACACATTATCAATTTTATAAGTTTTTCTTCTGAAAATTAAGTTTAAAATAAGCAAAAAAAGGTAAATTTACAAGATTTTGTCAAATTAAAATCTACTTGAACGGTTTCGCCATGAAAAGTTTGAGACTTGAAGAAATTGAATAAATAAAAACGTGTTTGAAAAAGTTCTTCTAATAACTTTGTTTCAAATCAAAGACGAACACCAACTATTTCGCTGAAGTGAGGCAAGGAGTCAACCTTTTTTTTTCCCAAAGAAAACTTTTTATTTAATTTCAAATAAATTGTTTTCTTATCTATAAGACTTTGTTTCACTTTGAAGATGAAACAAAAGTAATATACACCATCAGATACGACACTCATCCATCTAAGAGTTGGCAAAAAAAAGAGGGGAAACATACTGCTGATATTCTAAGAAAACAAATTGAAAAGTTTTAATATTGACCTAAATTTAACTTTGTAACATTTTGAAGTTTTTTCTTTGAGTAGGTTACTAATTTTGTATTCAGATCATCGTACACTAGATAAAAGTATTAGCTTTAATGTAAATTATTTGAATTTTTTTTTTTGACGGTTTAAATTTAAGTTAAATTTTTACGTAAAAAAACAAACTTTTCATATTCAGTGTCGTTGTTTTTTATTATATATACATTAAGTGTATGTGATAAATTTTTTTTGTTAAAATAAATTATTACAAATATGTTTAATGAGAACAGAATACAGAATGATGACGTATAAAATAAATCATTCCTACCACGTGTTACCACCTCATCAAATATTATCTCTTTGCCACTGGAAAAGTACGTGTGATTGATGTTTGTAATGTAAATATTTCATAGTTATATGTTGAATTATGTACAAAAATGATAAATTAATGATAAATCCCTACAACAACAAAAAAGAACTGAAATGCATGAGATAGATTATTTAACAAAAACTAAATTAATGGATAATATTTTTTCACAACTGTTTCTATTGTATCTACTTTTTTTCTTGGATTTGCGTCAGAGAAAAAGATGTGTGTTTTTACATAATAGGATTACTTTATATAACATGACTTGGAATCTATCACTGATTGAGATGAAACTGGTTTGAGACTGAAAATTCTATTTTTTTCTGAATGAAGGTTGAAATGTAATTTTTGAATGAAAATAAAGGTGAATCTCTAAATTGTAAAAATTTATTAATATACTCAGTGACAATTCAAATAATTTGATAATCGGATTAACTATGGATATATGCGTTTTTATTCATGACCTCATTCAACAATAAAATGGAGTTTGATTAATAAAAAAATAGTTCAACTAATTAATTTCAGAAAATTATAATTTTTTTTTAACGTAAATTCTCATTGACTACACTCTCAACTCAAAACCATTAGGACATGCCAGTGGAACACCACATTTCACTGGTCCGACTAGTTTTTAAGTGAAAACCTCACTGGTTTGAGGTCGAGAGTGCAGTTAGTGGGATTTTATGAAAATAATATTGCATTGTTTTAATTTTAATTTTAATTGCAGATGTTTTTTTTGTTTTTAAACCATTATCCGAATAAAATTTATATATTTTTTTATTTAAAACACAATGTTCTATGCCCATGAATAGGAAACGGTAATTAAAAGTTTTTAATATTAATTATTATTTAACTCGGTACGTCGTTTAACCATAACTTTTTTTAGTAACTCATGGTGTTTATCTGTTTCTGTTGTTTTTGAGCATTTTGTGGTAATTTCTGAATTTGTTTCAATTGGTTCCAGTACAAATTGTCTGAGCACTGCCACTATCGTTGTTTTAAGAATAATATTTGTTAGTTCATTTCCTGGACATGAGTGCATTCCAATCCCAAATGGCATGTAAGCATCTGCTGTCATGAATTTACTGTTTTCAAACAAAAATCGTTCTGGCATAAATTTTTCAGGGGATTTAAAGTACTTTGGATCATTTTGAATACTTGTCACCGGTATAATAATCTTCATTCCAGTTTTAATTGTTTGACCAGTTGATTCGATGACATAATTTTTGGTACATTCGCGACTTATAAGAGATATGGGAGGTACTTTACGAAGTGTTTCTAATAAAAATTAAAATTAACCAGTTAATTTTTTATGAGACGTAACACAAAAAAAAATTATACCTTTTAAACATAAGTCTAGGTAAGACATTTCCTGTATCATTTCATACGTTATTTCATCGTGATTTTTTTTCAGTGCAAGATCAAGTTCATTAAGTACTTTGTCGAGTTCGTCTTGGTTATGAGTAAGCTCATGAAGGCAGGATGCAATAGTGTGTGACAATATTTGTGTTCCGTTTGAGTAGAAATTGAAAAGTTGAGCAGCTATTTCTTGTATCGTTAATGGTGTTGAGTTATCTTCGGTGAAGAAAAATAAATTTCAAACATTGAAAGTATAAGTTTAAAGATATTTTTAAAAAAAATTACCTTCTTTTTTATTATCATTCTCTTGTTGGTTTATAAACAACTGAATCAAGTCGCCTCTAACTATGTTATTTTCTTTCCTTGACCTAAATACATTGTGAACTGTGTCAACAAGATACGATTCCACATCTGTAGATCCTTTTGTAAATTTTCCCATTGTACTAGAAGTTTATTCAATAATAATAATAATAATATTTATTCAAATTCAACAATTCAAATGTTGACTTAAGAATATTAGTTTAATAAACGTACTTTGCAGTGTTAATTTCAGTGTAAATTTAAAACTTACTTTGGATACAAAAACTTGAGTGCTTGTTGGATGCGTGATGTTCCACCATTTTTGCTAATTTCATTGTTAATTAACTTGAATTGATTGTTATCTTGTTTATGAATAATTGAATTTGCCTCAAATAAGTTAACATTAAGCCCAAAACAAAGTGAACTTAAAGTATTAAGCATGTGGGTCTGTAAAACTTTTTGTAAATTAACTGTAACCGGTCCAGGCTCATTTGCATATTTTTCTAATTCAATTGTAAGACGGTGACCCTCATTTAAGATTGTTTCAAATAAGGTTTGATTGTTTCTTGGATTGAATATTTGTGATAACTTTTCATTTAAATGTGGCTCATTTAATGTTTTACTTGAAAATAAATTTGCAGAGAATGGATCATTATTTTTGCCCTCACGATGATCGAAATACTCGTGATCATGTATGAGAATGCGCCTAGCCAAGTTAAGGTCTCGAATTAGAATTGCCGGACGACAAAGTAAAAATATTCCAATGTATGGTGTTGTAATGGATTCCCAATATAAATTGTTGATGTTATTTGAAAACGTTTGTTGATACTTGACAGTTGGTCGTAAATTTCCATAGATCAGTTTTGGCTGGACACTAACAAAACCTTGGCGATCCCAATATGTGTAGATGAATTTGATAAAAGCCAATGTTATGAAACCGATTATGAAGGGAGAAGTGATTAACATTAAAAAAGTCATTTTAAATTCAAAAAATAACTTTTACTGCAATGGAATTTTGATACCTTCACTTTCAATTTTTTGAATTCAATTAAATGTTGAATAAAATTAAAGACAATAAACACGAGATGTAAGTCCGAACCGTACTACAGAAAATCAATGACTGACTTGTAACTTACATTTAAGCTGATTGTTATGTGTATAAATTTTAATTTTTTTAAATGAGAACTTTGTTTTATTTTTTTTTATTATTAATTATTATCATATTTTGTTTTGGATTTATATTCGGCTACCGGTTCATGTGCAGTAAAAAAAATAAATAAATTAAATTACATAATTCAATAACGAGTAATAATATGACAAATGTATATCTTTTATTTGTTTCCATATGATTTTAACAGTCATTAAACATTCATGAATAAATAGAATATTCATTTTTTTCCTTTCAATGACGTACGACGTACGTAGTTTACGAATTTAAAATTATTCTCGGATTAATTTAACACTTTTTTATAGATTATATTTTTAGAATTTTTCAAAATCTCACATATGAGTGATTTTTCGCATGAATATAAAATATAAAGTACGTCATTTTGGTTCAATAATTGTCCTTGTTGGACTTCAGAACGTTGGAGGGGGGTTGGACCCACGAATAACACCCCCTCCATCGATATAAAGCCATTTAAAAGGTCCTTGCAAACTTCAGGCAAGTGAAATTCCATTCTTCTCATTAAGCTTACTCATGAAAATTAGGATTAATGTCCTTTATTACCAGCAACATGAAAACAGTTTTAGTGAATTCTCTAATGACCATTTTAATAATTTTCTGAAAGTGCGAATAATTAAAAGATTTTTAAAAAATTATATTTTCTTTTTATATTTGCAGAATTGAATTTTAAGGAAAACAACTAAACAGTTCAGAAAAAATTTAAACAAAGCAGGTCATTGAAAGGCTTGAAAATGGCGACAAAAGTTGGATATGGAGGTAAGTGCAAATTAATAAAATTTATATTAGTCTTTGACCTTATTATAACAAAGAATGTAATCCAATATTTAATGATAAGTATGCAATTTGAGTAAATCAATGATCTTAACCCATTAACCGCCGTTGGATTTTTCGACCAGTAACTTTAAAGCCGGATTTCTCCTAGAAGTTCTCGAAATATTTTCTTCAAATTTTCAATAAAAAATTATCAGATATGTTTAAAATATGTCGGGCCAGTTATTTTGATTTTTTCGATTATTTTAAGAAAATTATTAGCAGAAATAAGATGAAAAGTCATCCGATTTTTTCCTCTTCGTACAAGATTTCTGTACGTATTTCTGTGATATTATACGACACTTTCAACAGGTTCTCCTGTAAAATTTTTGTATGAAACTCAAAATTTTCATCCAAAAGAAACGTGTTCACTTTTACGCAAAGAACAAATCCTAGAAGAAAGTTTTACGCTTAGCTCAATATTTCTAGGGAAGGCGGTTAATGGGTTAACCTAGCTTAGGCTACAGTCCTCCCAGAAGGACAAGCAAATTTGATTCAAATCCGTTTAAAATCATACTTTTGATAAATGAAAAGTATCGAAAATAGTCAAAAATGGATATTTTAAATTTATTTTAAATTAACAAAAAGGTTCACAAAAACAATTATTTAATATTTCAAAATATGCCGCCTTTACTGGGTTAATTTAATCTCATCAGTGTAACTCAAAATAAGAAGTATTTTCATTTTAATTAATTTTTTTTATTACTAATTTAATATTTTATCCTAAGATTTTGTTTCGATTCATTTTGGTAAATCATAAAATTTTGAATTTTCTGCATCGTATGAGTTGGCTTAATAATCATAATGATAAAAAAAATTAACAGAGCGTTAAAATTTAATTTATTCAGTTACTTTTCTACAACAATGTTGTCCCACAACAAATTCATATTAAGTGGAAAATAATCATAAAAAAAATAAATTTATTCATTCAAAGTTTTCCTTTAAGTTCAATTTTTTTTTTTGCAATAAAAACAACAAATAAACAGTCCGTTAAATAATAATCTTGTTAGGACCAGATTTTATTTTAATTTTTTTTTTTATTTCAGGTATCTTTTTTTTCTTTTAATTTCAATTTAAATTTGGTAACTTTAATAGATATTGTCTTTCAGTGTCATAAAATCACTTGTTTTGGTTAATGTCTTGTCACTTTCATGATTATAAAAATTACATTAAGACGAATAAAAGGTAGAAAGGACAATCTGCTAATGCAAAAAATAAAAGAAATTTAAGAGCACCTTAACTTATTATATTCATGTGAATTATTTATTAAAAGAAAAAAACTCATGTATTTTATATTACTTGAAAAAAAAAGATATCTTAACATTTTTTTATGTGTTATGTTGTGTAAAAATGGTAAAGATGTTTTATGAAAGATATTTCAATTAAAATGTACTTTGTATTTTATAAAAGTTTGTAGGCTGTTTTCAAGATTTTTTTTATGTACGTTTTACACGTGTTCCAGCATAACATTGAAACTTTATATACATTTACCTAGGGCTAATTTTCCCATATTTGTTTCAATTAAGAAAATATAAATTTAATATAAAGTTGGGTTTGTCAGATGTCGAAATGTTTTGATTCTATTTCTGCGTGTGTCATAAATGAAATGAATAGAACTAGAACAATTATTCATTTTAAAACAAATATGATGTGTCTGTGCCACTGTTGAGAGAAAACTATAAAGCAAAATTCAATTAAAAACTCATTTTATTTGAAAAATCTTGATTGTACATTGTATAAATTAATAGGAAATCCAAACAGATTGATTTGATCCTCATCAAATGTAAATAAATGTAAATGTGTAAGGTATTTGATGTGAAAAGGATTTTGTTATTAATTATCATTTCATTTGCTGTGAAAACATAAACTCGAAGTTATTTTTAATTATGGAAAATGGAAAACTTTTCTATAAATGATTGAAATTTAACCCATTAACAGCCATTGGTCGATTTTCATTTTACCTTTAATAAGAAAAAATATCAAAAAAAAATAAATCGATGTTTAAACATTAAATCAAATATGGAGGAAAAAAAATATTGATGAAAAACTGCACCTTTGGGTATTCAAACAACGTTTTTCTAACAACTAAAAAAAATAACAACGCATATTTTCAAGAGGTTATAATCTAGTAAAAGTTAATATGAATTTTTACTTCATTTCTTGTAATTTTTTTCTTTTGACCAACAATGTTGTTAGTACATAAGAATAAAAGGTTCAAGTAATGTAAAAAAGCATGTGAAATGAGTTTATAAAAAAAAAGGGTTCAAAATAGCCATTAGGCGTTTAACCCTAAGCTAATAAAAACCAAATTTCTCAAAATTTGTCGTTTGTACTTTCTTAAAAAAAAATATTTATAATAAGAAAGATATTTGACTGAAAATATGTCAAAAGTCCTTTATAAACATGAAAGCTCATAAGTTTACACTCTTAGTTGAAAACGCACCGCAAACCACCCACAGTGCTTTGTGATTCACATCTTAACCGGAGTGCTTTGCTTGGAGTTTGTGGGATGACTGCAGTGTGATTGTGTGGTTAAATTTTGATTTTTCCAGTAAAATTTTCAAATCCGCAAAAAAAACTGGTGGAATTTTCAGATAGCACGAAGAAAATTGCAGAATTTTCAATCATTTCACATTTCAATTTAATATTTCTCTTTGAATGTCAAATTTGTATCAGTTTAAAGCAGCTTAGCGTGTTATTTTTAAGTTGATTTATAAACAAAATCAAATAAAAGAAGAGATCCTTTTAGCTTCAATCATTTCAACGATTTACCTAACGCATAACAGTCATACACTTTTTGTTCTTTCAAAAGATCTATGAAAATATGAAAGTTATTTTTATAAAAATAAATATAAAACAAGATGGAAATCGTAATTGAATTGAAATGAAAATGAAATGTGTATTGTTGAATAAAAGTGTTTCTTGACATAAGTTGAAGTTGAAGTTTGACACCTGTCTCAGGAACTCCTTAAATCGTTTGAAATTTGTAACAATGAAAACGAAGTATCAAAATTTTGCTAAGGAACATTAAATTGGGAGTTATTTGTGAGAATTTAATATCAATCTAATGCTTCATATAAAAAGTTATAATTTAAAATGAACAACCAAATGATATTCAATTTAAAGAGATCTCATATCGATAAACAGATAGTTTGAAGGAAAAGGAATAGATAAAGTCTAAATTCTAATTAAATTAAAATGAAAGTTTGTCATCATCGTCTTATTTTAATCAATGTTAAATGTCTTTGTTCTCATGGCATCCCATTTTAAAATGTAATGTAATAAATATTCCATAAACTGTTGCTCATTCAATTTTACTATCTGTCGTTAATTTACTCTTAAAACTTGTACTATTCTAACATGATAAGATAGAAATTTAACAAGAATTTGAAAATAATTTTCATATTTTACGTATTAAATGTTGGTTATTGCATAATACACACATGTAATAATCACATGTAAGAATATGTTGTCTTATCAGTCTTCAGACGATTACAAACGAGCAACACTATTTAGGTTAGTGTGAAATATTTGACTAACTTTAATGTAAAATTTGAATTTAAACTAAGATGAATTGTTATTTTAAGGAACATTTGAGATGATGAAATTGTATGACCGAAACGAGAATCGAATTGCCAATGTTAACGCTCAACCAGGAATTGTACGTTTTCAAGGCCCATCAACTTCAAAAAAAATTTGTTTTATGGAAAATAATGAAATAAAACTTTAAACTTAATTTATTTATACATTTTAATCTTCAATCAATTTTATGCTTGATTATGATAATTGAATATTATTTAAACTTTTATATGGTTGCTTTGTATTTTAAGTTAAAGCGGTGATGTTTCAATTGCAATGAAATTTTTTCATTTAAATAATATCCATGATGAATTATGATTTGGAAGTTATCTAATACAAAATTGAAACGTTTCTGCCAACCATCGATTGTTTAATGGTACCAAAATTTGAAGTAAAAGTCCTACCATCAAAAAAAAACATCTGTTGAAATGAACATTTTTTACCGTAATATTCTAAAATTTATGGTACATGCGACCTATAAACCCATATATTTTTTGTCTAAATTACACAATTTTATCTTTATCTCACTTACATGGTTGTGTGTATTTTGGGTGAAAATGAACTTTATTCATTCAATAAACCAAATTACAGCTTCCTTTGAGTTTTAAATTTAAATGGTGTGAGCAAGGTGGCGTTTCCCCTCCAATTCATGATTTGTACTATACTACAATAAATATGCATAAATAAGAAAATATATTGTCTAAATAGCTGAATGTTTGCTAGTTTCATTTCAGCTTATATATGAATTCATTGAATGTTTCAATGAATCTCTTTTGTATCACCCTTTCTTGTTTTGCCATTTTCCTTGTTCTCTGAATTTTTCCCGTAGGCTTTAAGAGCAAAATTTTAATTCAAATGAGACAGAGAGAAGAGAGTAAAATGTTCATCTATACATGAACACACACACATGTTAAGTGATTTAATCTGTTATCAGTAACAAACAGAGGAAAACCAATATAATTATTACATTGTATTGCCCTGGTCCTTGCTTTATTTTTGATATAATTTAAGGCAAATGTTATATTGCTTTCTGTACTGTTACACACACATTTTTTTGAATTTAATCAGTCGAAAAGCCCAGGGTAACATTTGCGATGCCGAAAAATGTTAATTTGAGGAAAATTTTTGCATTAATATTTTAAATACAGTCTGAATTTAAAATGCATGAAATTTTAATTAACATTTAATTAGCGTTTTATTAAAAAAAAATAAATTGTTGGAATAAAATTATCTCATTAAAAAAAATTTTATTTCAAATTATTTTTTTCTGTTTGAAATTTAATTTAACAAGAAAGGAATTTGATAATAATAGCTCAAGTTCCAAGAATTAAAGGTTACGTCAAAATATAATATTTCTGTTTAACAAAAATTATGTATGGATATTTTAGTTGAGATGAGCGTAAGTTTAAGAGTATAAACTAAAATGAGAGATTCTGCCTGTGTCTAGCCTGATAAGAAAAGTATGTTTTAATAAAAATTAAAGTTTGCTAGTTCTGTACTCAGGACATCAGTCGGGCCCATTGTTCTTATCCTGTTATCATCATCTGAGTGCATTGACTTTCTCTCTGTCATCCCAAACAGTCGCCACCTTTATCCAGCCTTTAACTCAAATTGAGTAGCCAGAAAAAAAGACAATTGAGATAGAAAGGCTTCATGAACGATGAAAGGATCCAACTGATAACCTTTAAATTGATAGTCTAACACGCTTTAAATTGAAACAAAGCTGAACTCATAATAGTTTTTTTTTATAATGAATAAGAAAAAACATGTTTTTAAATGAAAAAAAATGAGAAAGAGAATGGGAAGCAAATCTCATGTTCATTTAAAAACATCATGTGAATAATTTATTCATGCTTGATTCTCTGGAAAATTATGTTTATTCAACTGTATATGGAAATTTTTTCTATTTTCACTACCAACCTTCTCATGCTAATGTATATAAAAACATTGACAGAACAATCAAGAGATTTAGTGATTTTATTAAAGTGAGAGAGATTCAAATACATATTTTATATTTGTTTTTGTGTATTTTTAAGAGAAAGAGCAAAATTTTCTCTGTTTTTCTTGAATTTTCGTGTGGGATATGGCTATGATGAAAATTTAAACTCAGATGACTGTCTAGCTGTAACACGGTGGCTGCAGCAGCCAACACATAATAATGTAAAAGTGTCTCACAATACAATTAAGGCAAGTCAGCCAGTTAGTATGTGACGTCACCGTGCTTAGATAACACGTTAGTTAAATTTTTTTCCTTGATATAATGATAATAAAATATATTTTTGTATAATTCCATATTAAAAATAACTGTTTTAAGATTAATGCGCCTGGAACCATCATAATAATTTAATAGCAAAGCACAAATATGAATGAAAATCAAATAGATATAAAATAAAAAAAGTTAAAAGCCAAAAAGGACAATTCTTATTATCATTGTACAGGAGTGTGCTTGGTAAAAAAACGCATAGGAAAAATACAAAAGAGAATTGTGAAATTTACAGGAAAAAATATGTTTGAATAAAATGTAAAGATAAAAATCGAGTAAGAGAAAATTCACTCAACAGTGATTACAAAAGATATGATAATGATGTGCAAAAAAGTGAAAAATTAACATTTGTCCCATTTTTGCCGATTCACATGCATATTTAAATATAGCTCTTGGTTTTTGTTTTATACTACACTCATCATTCTCCTTATAGGATTCAGTTATAAGAGAAAAAAAACAGATAAAATCAAGCTCAAATTTCTTTTAATTTGTGAACCTGAAAAAGGTATAATTTTTATGAATTCATAATCAAGTCATAACGGTTGAGATCGTTAGTAAGGGATTTAATTTATTTTATGGTGACGATTCATCTTACGTCTAATATCCTTGGATTTTATGTGCAAAATTATAAGTTTACTTGACTTGTTGTGTATTAAATTTAACATTTCAAAATTAATTTACTTATGCATTTAGAAACGAAAAAAAATGACAATGTTATCAAAAAAGAGTGTTTTTGCAGTGTTTTGCCTTTGTTTCGAGAAATAAATTGAAAACAGTAAGAAAATACGTGTCTAGTCTCTAGTGGTAGGATTAAATAGAAAAAAAAATACATTTTTGCATATAAAATAGATTAAAAAATAAAATTTGTATCATCATTTTTGGCATCTACAACTGATAATAATACTAGAAAAAAAACCTCAATAATTGAACAAAAATACGGGTACGTATAATTTTTTGTTTCATTTTCACTTACAAATGTAAAAGTATGTTGAACCTCTTTATTACAATCTCTTTAATATAATTCTATTCTCCCAAACAAAAAAAAAAGAAAAATAAGACCATCATCATCATGAGTTGTCAAAAAATGTGAATAACTTGTGAGGAGAAAAAATAATTAAATTAAAGAAACATTCTGAGTGTGATCTTTTTTTTTGGTTCTTGATTTACTTTGTCTATTATATTAAAATGAATTCAAAAAAAAAAATAAAGAAAGAGGTTTTTTGATCATCTTAAAAGCACAACATAAGTGATGACCTGCTGTTACTTGATATCACCCTACAAGATATTCTTTGTACTGTCATCGTGATCCCGGGAATTGAAAAATAGCTAAAAGCACTTTAAAAATTATACATGAAATCCTTTATCTGTGCTATCTCATGACTCATATAATTTATATGTGTATTTTGTAAATATACTAGGACAAAAACAAAAATGAGTTTAAATTACCAATGAAACATAATTTATTTGAAACAACCCAAGTAATAATAATCGACAACGATATACTCGCACTATTAGTTTTCTGTCTAGTAATGATGCAAATTTAAATTGAACATCATGAAAACAATCGAAAAGCATCAAATTTTGTTATTATTTTCATATACACAGAGTTTAAATTAAAATTTTAAGCTTCACCACAAGGCTCATATCAAATTTTGAATGACATTTATTGAAATGTGTTGATTAAACATTTTGCACTCAACAGGAATTTGCGGTTTGCATTAAAAATGAATTTTGTGTGAGTTATGTGACAATGAAAATTAACTAGTTAAATAAATTATATAAATTTCTCACAATGATAGTGTTGAATTCGTTTTTTTTTTAATATTATTATTGTAATTGTAAAATATCATGCGTTTTTAATAATATAAATTGAGGATATTTTCATAATTATTAAAATTGTAAAAAACTTCAAGTCAGTTTCATTTCATTTTTTCATCATTTATTACACACACACACACACACATTAATTTTTGATATGAAATGTCTCTCTCGATTGACCTATTTCAAAAACTGTTGACAGGAAATTTTTGTGTACAATCATCATATTTTGTATTTCTTCTCATTTATCACTGATGCTGATTCAGTAATGTTTTGCTATGATTATTTTACTACTTTATTTCCGCTTTTATGTAGGTTATGAATTTAAAATGATGTCAATTTCATAGTAATATGATGGTGCTTGATCCTTGTGGTACATTTTTTGAATTGAATTCATTTCAAGAAAAAATTACATTCATTAATTAATTTTTTCCTGGTCAATTTTCAAGGACCCTGGAATAAAACAAAAATTTCGAGGCATTCTTCATTGTCATATCACATTACAATATGATATAAAAAAGAATCAAATATAATTGGGATTATTTTTTTGTTTGAATTCATGTTATGACATATTTTTTTTCCATCACGACAGTTTAGGCTGAAAAATAAATCGAATAGTCGCAATGATATAAAATATTTTACAGTTACAAAACCTTGTAAGGGTAGGATGAGAGACAAGACGGCGACTTCGATTTCTTTTCTTTGTGAACTTATCACCCGTACAATTACACTAACATCATGCGAGACAGTTTAAGAGTTTTGTTTTGAATGCTGAATTGTGTATATTCACGTATGATGTGTCAGGATTATTTTTTTTTGTTGGTGTTTTTAGACATTTCAAGTGTTTTTTAAACAGTATTTTGTTTGTTATGTGAAAATAAAAGAAAGTTCTGTTTATTTATAAAATGTTGTTTTTCAACATTGATTTAGCATTGCTTAAATGTTACCATGTAAGCGAGCACAATGGATAAATTTACAGTGAATTAACTCAATTTGTTTTTATTTTTGCTCAAACTCATAATCATGGATTTATTTTCAAATGAGGCTTAAAGTCAAACTACGACTAATCAGTCGTTTAACTAATATTTTCAAGCAAATGAAAAAGAAACGAAATAAAGAAACTCTATCAATATTTTATTTTATTATTTATTAGTTGAGCATGTTTCTTGTTATTTAAGAATAAAATAGATGATGACATAACCTTATTTCAACCCCATTTTACACTTCTTTTATTTCATATGAAAGGAATAATGTAAAGATTCCTATTAAAAATAAAAAAAATAGAGTTGCATCATCATAGAAAAAAATTATAATACAAAAAATTGCATATCCATTCAAAATTTAATAGCTTTCATTCATGTATTTTATTTTATCTGTTAATGAGAGAAATTTATTTGAAAACTCTGTATTTAAAGTGGTTTCACACAGTTAAATCATTTTTAAAGTAGTTTAGAATATTCACAAACATTTTAAAACTTCACAAGTTAGAAATAAACAAGAAAAAAAGTAAAAATAATCAACATTACACAGATATGAAGATGTCAAAGAATAAACTGTCTCTTTGAAAAAATTCGTAGATTCACTTGAAAGTCTAAGCAATTTCACTTCTATAGCAAAAAAGTATTTTAAAAAGTCGGGTTTGTATGAAATGATGAGAAAATTGACAATAGAAATGTAAGATGTTTTTTTTTCTTTTCCTATCACATTCTTTTGTTTTCCTGCTTTTTTTTTTCAACCTAACACTTAGTATATACTTTGTAGATAGGAGACATGAAAAAATAAAAGCATACTGGTGTAAATATAAATTTATAAAAGAAAACAATGTCATTTATGACTTTCAATTTTAAAGAAAAAGTGTAATACGAAAACGATGATGTAATAAAAAAAAAGACTTAAAGGACCCATTTTTTTTGTTGTAGCACGTTGAGTGGCACTTCGATCAAAAAGATGTGTGTTCGAATTGACATACAAAAAAGGCAAAGGTTTCAGAATAAAAATCTCAACTTACAATAAAGCAACATTGAACTACAAAAGTAATTTTTCAATTATGATAAAGTTTCGTTTCATATGAAGAAGTGCGCTATTAAAGACGGTTTGTTCATCGTCATTCTGTCACAGATGTCCATATCGTAGAAATGGCCCAATGGTGAGAGGTTAGTTTCTTAATGTTAGAGATTTAAAGGAGTTGTTTGAGCCTGAAAATAGTCAAACAACCGTTTAAATGAACATTTAAAGGAAAACAAGAAAAATTCAGGTTTAAATTGATCGAAATGCACTTTCTTTCTGTGTTACTTCAGTTATAAAAAAAAACTTTTTTTCAAAGCAAAATTTGAAATGAGAAAAAAAATATAATTTGGCACAAAAAAGTGAAATTGCATAGTTTTTCATGCCAAATGTAGGTCGTTATCGTTAAAGTTGTTACTATTTTTATTGTGTCTTTTAAAAAAGCTATCAATTTTATGATATGAATTACATAGGTAATTGCATTCGTCAGTTGGTTAAATGCCAAAGAAGTAAAAATTTAACAAACTTCTTCACAGCTTATTAAAAGTTGATTCGTGCTTTTGGCAGATGAAAAGTATCTTTAAACTTGCAATATAAAAGGAATCTTCTTCAGATTACTTTTCCATGATGTTTTTTTTGGCAAATATTTCAAATGCATGTCACCTATCCTTAAACGTAGTGTACAGATATTTGTATTGCAAACCACTCGTTGTTACAAATTTACATATTTGTCTATACACAGTTTATAGAATCATCCTGACCTACTTTTACAAGTAATAATTATATTTAAAGTTCAACTTAAATTTATGACTCAAATGCTTGACAAAGTTACAGTACCAGTTAACAATTGAATTACGAATTTAATATGTGATAAATTTAATTCTAGCAAAGAAAAGAGGAAAATAATTGATCTTTTATTGCAATTGTAACTTTTGAAGATGTTTAAAACGAGTATCTCAAGTGTTTTGTAGCTTTTAAAATATCAAAGTTATGATTGAGGAACGAAAAATGACCCCTCAAACACGTGTCGCCTTATTTTTAGTGACTTTCTTACTTTCATAGTTAGAACTTTGTCCAAGCAAGTGATGCATTTTGTATATCAGCGTAATTATTCATTAAATGGAGACGCCTTGTTATTTATATTTACTTGTCCTTATTTTTTTATATTGCAAAATAAACTTGTTCATGTTTGTATAAAATAAAACGAAACGATGTTGTCATTTTAATAGATATGTAAACAAAGTGATTAGTAACATTTTATTTGTATGAAATCATTATTAGATTGTTACAAATTTGAATTTTTTTGACATCTCAAATATTGATTTTACTACGAATTATATGAGATTGTGAATAAGTTTTAATTAAACTCACTCCTCTGGCTGTTAACAATTAAATGTGTAATTAATTTTATAAATAAACAAATTTTCTTCCACGCCTTGAGTTTAAGTAAATTTACTCAATTTATATTTATTTTAAGAAAGAAATACAACAAAAAATAAACATAAAATGTAACGAACATTGTTGTAAAGAATTATTTTTTTTTTTATTTTTTCAGGCCTTCACCATGCTGCGTCTTTAGGCAACATTGATGCTGCATCTCAGGTATGTTTTAGTTTGATTATTTTTGTTTTTTTTTTAAATGAGTGAAAAACGTATCTCAATATTATTCAAGAGAAAAACATTAAATAAATAAATAACAAAAGTTCCTCGTATGTTTATTTTTGTATAATTAAAATAATTATTTTTTTAATATATTATCATAAAAAAAATATTGTCATACGTTTAATTTTTTTGTCTTTTTATAATAACACAAATTTATTTCAGGCAAACATAAATGTTGCAATAAGATGTTATGACTCAGAAGATGAAAATATGGGGAGAAAAAAACAGGGACAATCTAATACAATGGGGCAATATCCTAAGACATCACATTACTCAAGAGGAGACATCAAGGAACAGGTAAAATTAAAATTTTTATTTTTGTGTGTGTTTACTTGAATCTTATACTTAAATAAAATAAATAAAAAAAGAGAGAGACGAAGAAAATAATAATGAAAAAGTAACGTCAATTTAATGAAATGAAAATAATACTAACATGAATAATAGAGAGAAAAAAGTACTAATTGAAATTTATATCATTTAATCCTATTAACCTTATTATTATTGTTATTACTTTGATAAGTAACTCTGAGTGAAAGTAATGATAAAATATCTTATAATATTCATATTAATAACATCATAATAATAAGTAAGTTCGTACTAAGACTTTGAATATTTTTTTCGGGTCTGTTCTAACTATTTTATAAATTCTTCTTAAAAATTAACTAGTGGCGGATTGGCCATATCCCATTTCCACATGCCAGAAAGGTTTTCGTCGATTATACAGAATGCCATGGCCGTTAGTAGTTTTCAATCCGCCCTTGAAATTAGCGACGGGGTCTCTAGATTTTTGTAAATTTGTATGAAAAGTGAGTAAATTGATAGAAAAAACATTTTAAAACCCTACATGATAAAGGCCCGGTCACGTAATGAGAGGTTAAACATTTAAAGATGATGATAAAAAAAATATATTTGATAATAAGTTGATGCAAAGGAAAAAAAACTAAATTATGTAAAATAAGAAACACTAATTCTTTTTTAAAAAAATAATCTAAAAATTTATCCTGTTAAAGTAAATGTAAAAATAAAAGGAAATAACTACCCTTAAAATAAAATAAAAGCAAAACGAAAAAAAATATCGTACAATCAACCACTAACTAAGCATTACAAGCTTTATTTATTTATTTATTTAATACTTTTGGCTTGTATGACTCATATTACATAACTAATTTATATCGACTTGATATTGATTGTATTGTAAATGTATTAGATTTTTTTTTCTATGATTTGGCACAAATGTTTTATTTGTCCTCTATTATTTGTTCTGGGATTTAAGAAAAAAAAGTGGTAAAAAAATATTTTCCTTTTTTTTCTGTTTTACTTTATACTAAATCTCTTGAGTATCAAATGAGTTGTGATCAAAGCAGAACAAATATTAAATATTATTTCTTGGCACAGTGTGTGTTCTATTTAAATGTAATTTTTTTTTTCATTTGAATCTACCACGAATTTTATTTTTAAATATTTTTTCCTAGTACTGTCTCACTGATAGACAAATAAGTTCAATTGAGCCACCACGTCGCGATCGATTTTTTGGATGTTTGTCAGGTCGAGGTACACACCACTCATTTCTAGGTGTCTGTGTTGGACGACGTGCTCCTTCTGATGAAAATTTAGCTGATTATGCTCCAATTGAACGATTTCCAAGGTAATTATATTTCTGTTGTACCAAAATAATTGATTTTATTGTTTTTCTTATTTATTTTGTAATGATTTGAATAAAATTTTTATTGATGTTTCTAAAATTGAAAAATAAATACAAATAAGAAGGCGAAAGATTGAATTTCATAACAGTTCATTTAAAAAAGTTTACAAAATTTGATGAAAGAAGATAACGTTAAATTTAATAACAGTGTTCAATTCAATATCAAAAAACCACCACATATGCCACCTTGATATTGACTGTGATCTTTTCCATGGATTTATTCTGAATATTCATGTCACGTCTATCCCTTCAATTACCTTTTTATTATTCAATGTACACGCGATATGGTGTCCATGCGGTATTTGGATATTTTCATGTTAAAGGAATTTAAATGACACGAAAACTTTGTCAAAACTCTTTATGCTGGACCATAAATTTAACAATGAACAAACATGAGAAATGACGATTTCAATTTCACACCTCAACATAAACACAAAAAAAAATTCATAGAAATAAAATTTGTTAAATTTATCGTATGACACAATTACAAGGAGTAAAATAATTTAAGAACGCATAATTTATAAAAATGTGTCACTTATGAAAATTTTATTACACAAAAATAACAGGTAGACTAATTCTTGTCTTTTACATGTCTCATTAAGTTTATTTGATATTTATAAGAATTTTTTGTGAGTAATTTTTGATATACGAGGAATTTTATGATTTTAACGTAAATTATTCAAAATGAAATGCATACTTCTATTCCATTTTATAATCACCTCATAGATATTTTCATCCGACACCCGCTACAAATGAATTCACATTCAACGATCAACATGATGAGGATGATAATGATGATATGAATAATGAAAGTTCATATTTTCGCAGAAAACCGACATCATTTTTAAGTAGCAGTAGTGGAGTAATTTCTTATGATCCAAATCGATTTACATGGATGCCGTCAGATGATGAGGGTGTCCGATTAGAAGGACCTCGGTAAGGCAAAAAAAGAATATGTTTCTTTCTCCTATTTTTTTTCAATTAACTTATATTTATTTTAGATCGGTACTTGAACATGATAGTGATATTAATAGTAATAGACCATATTCAGTGACTGGTCAATACTCTCAAAGTTCACCATATCTAAGTTACAGCATTGAACAATTAGCTGGGTAAATGATTTTTTCTTTAATTGTATTTAAATGTGCTATGATTTATATACAAATATTTAGAACCTACAGATGTTCTACGCATATGAATGCCAATCAAAATCAATTACAGCAAGGCACATCAAATGCTGTTCAAGCACAACCAAGGTAAATTATTATTACTATTTAAAGATATATTTTCAATGAATTTAATTTTAACAGAACAAAGCATGTTAGTTTTGCTCGTTCACATACTTTGACCTCGTTTGACGATGCTCGACTTCGTTCATCAATGCGTCTATCGAGTACTCGTAGCCAAGAACGTTTGATTGGTGGTAAAAAGGCAACTATGACTGTGTCAACAACAACACAACATATGCAACCACAATCAATTTTACAAAATGCTCAACCTCAATCCATTCTTCAAACGCAGCAACAGGCAACAATAACTCCACATGAACTATTAGTTGTAGAAAAAACCAAATTAAGAAGTGCCATGAAAACACAAGCGACACAAACTGAAGTCTGTTTGGGTAGAAAACCACTGCCACCACATCATTTATCTTTAAGTCCACGCACAATTCATAGGGTAAAAATGTCACTAGTTTTAACAAAATTGTTATAGTTAAATGTTAGAGTTTTAAGTATGCAATATACATTACTTTAATAGTAGCAATGTAGAATATTTTCTTCTTTAATTAATTTTATTTTATTTGAAGATTAACTAACAAAAAAAAATTTGTGATTCTAAAAGGTTAATTAATTTTGCTTTTCCTAACAGGTTAAGATGATATCTCAAAGTGCTCAAACCAACGGTGGTCTCACCAATGGTCGAATTCTCACGAAAAGCTTATCTGAGGCTACATCACGTGTCGGAACTAGTATGAGCGAAAGTCAAATTGTAGAAGAACAAAAAATGTAAGTTATTCTATTTATAATATAATATTTTATTCTTTAAAAATTGGCATGCATTATTATTTCTAAAAATGCTTTAATATTTTTTTTCTTCTGAATGATACATTTTTGGTAATTTTTTTATGAATGCTTTCCCATTAAATAAATTATGATTTAGAACATCTGAGCATGAGTTGCTTCATCGCACGCAATCTGAAGAACCACCTAAATCACCATTTTTAGTTGAGCCTGTTGTAAATAATGCTCATGCTACCATAAGCACTAATACCGTTAATAATAATAACAAGATTGTTCAGCACCAAGTAGAAATCCATTCTCGCACTTCGTCACGTCAAAGTGCACAAGAAACGTCATCTCGAGTTAGTAGTGATGCCTTTAGCTTTGACAATATAACGCCACAATTACCATATTCTCGAAATGAGTCGAGACAATCACAAGATAGCGCGACAACATATCGTTCAGATGTGTCTACATCTCGTGCATCGCATGAATCAAGTTCATACCAGTATGAACCATATAATTTAATAAATTTCAGACGTGGCAGTTACACAGATTCTTCTCCAGTACCAACTACAGTTATACAAGCACCAGCCTCACAGGTACCCGTTATTGAAGAGAAGCAAGAAACCAATGGTTACCATTATGAAACACACAGTTTGCCCAGACACACAACATGCATGCATCATTTTAAGGATGAACATCATATTCATACATTGCCCCGATTACATCAAATTCCTCATAGTCATGTCCATACAAAAAATGGTATTCATCTGCCCACATCAAAGTCGAATGATATTCAAAGTACTCAAGCTGTATCGAAACGTACTTCACCTTATGATCCTTCTTTACAAGAAACACAACAACACATTATTCATCATGCGCCTCGTAGAGGCTCATATGCTGGTCAAAAATCAGATACACACGTTTTTCAACGAAGAATTTCTATTCAAAGGCAACAATCAATGAGAATAGATGATGAAGAGGATGAGGATGAAATGTGTTCAACGTGTTCGAGTAGTGATGACGAGAATGACGGTGATGCTGAAGACGGTGAAGATGGTGGTGGGTCTGAAGAAGAACAAGAAATATTTATTGATTTCAAACCACGTATATCACCTCTTCCTAGTCCAAATAATGTAAAGAAAAAGAAAAAACTGATAAAAACTAAGTCTGAAGGTGAAATTCTCATTGAAAAGCAAAAGCAAAAACCTGCTGAACCTTTAAATCATTTATCAGCAAGTGAAGAAGATTTGAAAACTCCAACACCAAATCTACCATCAAAAGATGTATTTGAATATAGAACAGAACCAATTTTAGACGAAGATATTTTCAAGCAAGAAATACTTTTTAAACCGCCATCTCCAGAACGCTATTCCAAAGAATCTTTTAGAAAAAGATCGAGTAGTTTTGAAGAATCGCAATCTATATCAGAAACTACTACAACTTCACAGACAAGGAAGAATCTTACGTCAGCCTTAAAACCAACGGTTGTGAAATCGGTCCCACCTACACCGTCTCCTGATGAAATCCTTGGAATACCACCTTTGCCTGACTATCCATCAATTGATTCATTATTAACCGATGGAACACGTGACCAATCTGATACTAATTGGAACGAATCACAAGCTACAATTATGATGTAAGTTAAAAATCTTGTATATGACATTAAAGTTTAACTATTAAAATTTATATATAGGAGATCTGAATCAATTCCAAGCCTCTCTTCTAAGACTAGAAGGAAAAGTCTTCAACATCAACAACGCAGTTCTATTGATACAGAAATTCTTGATGTGGAAGATATTGCTGATCAAGTAAGTTCATTGTAACAATTTTTTTGTAAGAATTTGAGTTCAATTATGACATTATGAAAATTAAATTAAAATGATACTGAAATTCGAAGGACTTTAAATTTTATTAAATTTTTTTCATCGGTTTTTTTAATCAACAAAATCATCCAATTTATCTTGTTATACATATCATGGAGACGGCAACAATATAGCGATAATGAAAAAAAACCACAAACAATTTATTTCTATAAAATACATAAATTCATTGTATGGCAATTCGATGCGTTGACCTACATCATCAAATACGAGAAAACATTTTTATTGTCCAATATTTATTTTTATTAGCCATTTGAGTGTACTTTCAATAGATTAAAGAGAAAAAAAGTAATGATCAAATTTTTTTTATACACAAATTAAAGAAACGTGTTGGAATTAAGTATTTTTATGTTGTTTTTTATTTTTTTTGTAAATAATATTCTTGACTTTAAAAAGAATCGAATTCATTAATAAAAAGAAAATTGATAGAAGTTTTTATCAAAATATAACATTTTATACGTTACAGCCATTACCACCATTACCAGTCGGTTCAACATTATCAATTACATCTGAAGCACCAACGACAGCATCAAAAACTGGTACAACGTCCTTTGGAGTAATCAAAACTACTCCATCAATAGCAGTTACACCATCCACGAATACTGATAATGAAGAATTAATGCCATTCCAAACACTACATCGAAAATCAAAGAGCGTATCACCCGAAACAAGAAAAGCATCAAAGCGGATCCAACGTTTGAGCCAGCCAAATATTGCTTCATTAGTTTATTTGCATGGGTATGAGTAGTTATTTTAATTAATCTTAGAATTTTAAACTACATCAATTAAATTTTTTTATAGTAAAATACCAGAATTCTTGGAAAATCAAAAACCTGTTCCACCACCAATTCCAAAGGAAGCTCCTCGATCTGGAAATGAATTTTCGGAAGGAAGTACAACGGAGGACTATGTAACATGTACAGAAAATTCAAAACGAGGGTCAGGTATGGCTAAATCGTCAATCAAAGCCACTACATCACTATCATCACAAGTACCAGGTTCGAGACACTATCAAATTATTGTTATGTTTTTTGTTTATCAGACATATTGTTGAAATTTTGCTACATTATGAAATTAATTTGAATACAATCGGTCATTTTTTTTGTAAAGAACTAAAGTAGGATAACGTAAAATAGCTTCTTGGTATTTTTTGATGTTATGATGAGTTGCTTGATGTTTATTCCATGTATTATTAAATGTAATCAGAAAAGCGAACATCGATTTTTTTAAATGCTGACCGAATTTTTTGTTTCTTAAAAAAAATTTGGTGTTCTGTTTTCTACAAGCAATAAAACAATAAATAATTTATTTTTATTATATTTAGCTCAAAGTTCACATACTGCCACACAAGACGGATCATCATTTGAAAGTGCATCATCATTATATAGTCTTGCTAAAACTGATGCTGTAGAAGAAATAACAGGAAGTGGAGGTTATACAAAATTAGCTTCAAAACAACAGGTTACAATTATGCCAACAATAGCAAGTACACCTTTAGGTAATAAACCCTCACCGTCACATTCCATAAGTAGTACATCCTCTGGTAGTTATCGTCAAGCAAATAAATCACAAAAATCCTCACCAAAACAACATACTTCTATTGTTACAGTATCAAAAACACTGCCAACTCTTTCTTCGATATCTAATGTAAAGAAACAAACATTACCAGCAAAATGTGAATCTATATCGGATGATGAACGAAGTGAAAAACGATATTCATCGTCACATGACGAAAAAGAAATCAAGCAACATCAACGTGTACGTAAAGATGATGAAGTGCAACAACGACGTAAGAAAAAAGGTGTATTTAAATTAGAGCTCGAGCAAAAATTACAAAAGAAACTTGCATCACCAGATGCCCATAAATCTGTATTAGGATACAAAAAACCTTCACCAAACGATGATAAATCTACGGGTATTGGTACATCTGAAGGTACAAGTCCAAATAAACAAAGACGTTTTAGACCCAAAACACGAAAAGTTCCAAGGAATCGAAGTACATCTGGAGATGACTCTTTACCCAGAAGATCAAAACAACAAGCTTCTGTTGTTAAACAACAGGAAAAAGTTTCTGAAAAACTTCCCCAACCTCCTACAATTTCATATACTCTACCAACAAAATTGAGCCCTCCACAACCACATAAATGTCCATCCACTTCACTTAATATTGAAAAGAAACTTTCACCGGATAAGAGGTTAAAAGCTGTTTCAACTGAATCTCTGAGATCAGTTTCACCAGGATCAGACTCTGTTTTTTATAGTGAAGCTGATCCAACTTCAGATCAACAGGTACTTACTGTCCGGAAATAAATTTTATTTTTTATTTCTAACATTATTCCATATAATAGGCCCACTGCTTTCATTGTGGTAAAGAAGTAGAAATTATTCAAGCAGATCCATGTTCTACCGATTCGATAGGTATTGAAGATAGGCCTGAAATTGTTCAGCCTCCTGCTGGTTTTGCTGATTCTCCAAATGGAACAAAAGTTTCACAGAGATTGTATAAAAAATTTGATAAGAGAAATAGGTCAGAAGATCGTCATGGTGATCGAAAACATTTTAAACCTCGTCATGACACACGTGCAAAGGTATTTTACTTTACGTTTTAAGTAAATTTTATATCAATAAACATTTTTACCCTTAATTAGAGTGAAGAACGTGGTAAGGAAGAGACACTTAAGAATAAATTACGCTCAGCAGGTTCAAGTCCTTGTGTTGCCCCTCCAAATCAATTTAGTGGTACACCAACTGGCATGGAGCAAGCTGAACCAGAACAAGGCATTTACCATGGTGGCTATCGGCTAGGAATTTGGATTTGTATATCAGATAAAGATATTTTGAAAAAACCAGAGCCAGCGGCAGCTGAAGTCCGTTTTGCTGATCGTCCACGTGATTCAAATGAAAGACGAGGCTCAACAGAATCAGAAAAAGACTTTAAAAAACGATATCAAGCAATCACGCACCGCTTGGTACATAGACGTTCATGTTTGGAAATGTATCGTCGTCAAAATACAAATACTTTTGGTAAGCATGCCCTTAATTCTTATTATAAGGAAACTCTATTATATATTTAATGTTCATTTAATAATGTTGAGGGGTATGTTCTATCTTAATTTATATGTCTGTTTATTGTCACATGGTAACACAATAAACACAATGTCGTGCAAAATACAATAAATAAATATTTTTCTTCCAAAAATAAATAGTACACAAAAAAGAAAAGTTAGTCAATATTTAAAACTGATGAAAATAAGTTGTATTATTTGATTTCTTTTGAATATGGAAGAAAATACTGAAAATTCAAACACTGATGACAAAATAGAAGATGAAATTGATGAGACTATCGTAGTGATTCAAGAACACCATTCTAATGAACCAAGTAATGATGAAGAATTATCCGAATTTGAAAAAAAGAAAAAGAAATTATGTGTTTGTCATAAAATTAAACGTGTCAATCCTGAAGAAGCTGAAATTAAGTGTGAAGAATGTCAAGACTTATCCACAGAAAATATTGAAGTAACCCCAGTATTGGTTGAAAGTCCACCCGATCTTGACGAAGATGATCCAGAAGATTTTGATGTTATCGTAGTAGATCCAAATAAACATGTCGAAAAATGTGAAATTGGAGTTGAAACGGATGATGCTGATTTTCTACAAGCTGAAAATTTATTAAAGGAAAATGAGGACTTGAGATCAAAATTGTTGAGTTTATCGAGAGAAAACATACCAATGGATTTCAAAGAAACACAAACTGATTTTTCAATTGAACCTGATGAAGAAGCTGAACAAGATCCTGGCATCACTGAAAGGGAAAAAGAAGAAATGAGATTAATGATGGAACGAGTACAAAAAAGACTCGAAGCTGAAGAAGCTAGTAAAAGAGTGGCAAATGAAAATTCAAACTTTCCAACCAACTTAGAGTTAGAAATTCTCTTAGATTTCATCAAAGATCCTAATAATCCCCAACAAACAATGCTTCAATCATCAGCAACGGTAATAAATCCAAATGACATTAAAAATAATGAAGTAGATCAAAATATGACTTTAAGTATCGGATTGAATGGAAATGATGCGATTGTGGAGAACAATAAAGTTACAGAAAATTCTATTCAAGAAAATTCAAAAACGATTTTAAATGAAAGTTCCAATGCGCCTAATGATTTGGAAAAAAAAGATGAAAATGTTGACGTTGAGGATGAAAATGTTGATGTTGAGGATGAAAGTTCATCAATGACTGATACCATAGACGATGATTCTACATTGACCGTTGAAGTTTGTGATGTTGCGACATCAATGACAGAAGATTTCTTTGAAGATTTATCAATTCCAGATCAGTCTCTACCAAATTTATCTTCTCCATGTGAAAAAAGTATTCAAACAGAAGTTTTTAATGAAGTTACATTTAACGACGAGTTTGAGTCCATAAACTATGAAGAAGAAATATGTTATGAAAAATCAGAAAAAAATGAGAACCACTCTGATTTTGTTTCAGATTCCAATAAAAGGTATCATTTAGTTCCTAATCGCCAAGTTTTTCGTGAATTAGATTCATTAGTTCGAGGAATTGCACAAGTTTATTCTCACTTTGAAGAAGCGTTAAGCAGACGAGGTAGTCTTGGTATGAAAGAGTATAATATTTATATTTCATCTTTTTATTGTTTTTTAATTTAAAAAAAAAAAATTGAATTAATGTTGAATTTAAATTATGTATTCTAGAAACTGACAAAACTATTTACGTACATCGTGAATCAGGAGAATTCGGTTTTAGGATTCATGGATCAAAACCAGTTGTTGTTTCAGCAATTGAACCTGGAACACCTGCTGAAAGCTCTGGACTCTTAGTAGGCGACATTGTTTTATCAGTGAATGGAATATCTGTCATAGATAAAAGTCATTCAGAAGTTGTTAAAATTGCACATGCTGGAAGTGACACATTGAAATTAGAGGTTTAATTATGACTAGAAATTTATATGCAGCATAAAATAACTTATTTATTTTAAGGTTGCTCGTACTACGAAAGCATCACCCACATCTGAAGTTTGTGCCAGCTCCATAATATATTCAGGATTTTTGTATCGACGAGCTGGATTACACAGTGCATCTGGACCAAAATGGTTACGAAGATGGTTTTGTTTACGTACAGATAATTGCCTTTATTATTATAAATCAGAAACGGTAAAAATAATTGAATTTTTTGTTTTTTTTACTTCAAATATTTTATCTAAACTTTCAGGATGAAAGCATTGTTGGTGTTATTGTATTAACGAATCATAAAATACGTCATGCATCAAACGAAGAAGCTGGTCGTCCTTTTACTTTTAACATTGTACCAGAAGATGGTGATCCAATATTTTTAGCTGCTGACAATGAAGAAAATGTGAATCGATGGATTGCAGTTTTAAGTCATGCAGCAGATCAGAATGATCCCTGGTTGGAAGCTAGGTAGAAGTTCACTAAAGAATTACTTTACAACTTGTAGAATTTATTTACTTTTCTCTTAAGTTTTTTTTAACTGATTTTCGACTTTATATAAGTATTATTTATATAGAGGTATTTAAAAGACATTAGTTCAATATAAACAAAATAAATAAATAAAAAATATCATAGCAACCACTTAATTTGAGCTCTAATATAAAAGTGACATCCCCTATTATTATTAAAGTTTATTTCTAACTAAAAGAAAATGACTAAAAACATTTACGTGTCATTCATTAAGCAAGTGAAAAACTTATCCAAGCTACGAAGATAATTTTTTAAAGATAGTTCACACCGAACTTCATTACTGCACCTTTTGTGGTCTATTTTTATTTAGTTCATTTTCACTCGTTAAAAAAAAGGTGCGTCAGTTAAATTATACTTGATTATAGTAAACTTTGTCTAACTCATTCAATATATAAACTGCTTTTATCATAATTTATCCTGAAATGTGTTTATTGAATTGAAGCTTATTGATTTTTTTTTTATTGTGGCAGTACGCGTAACCTACGTCTAGGTGCACAGACATTCCCAAATGCTGACTGTAGTGGATATTTAATGAAACTAGGCAGTAAATGGCGTTCATGGACCAAGAAATATTGTATTCTCAAAGATGCATGTCTTTTCTTCTATCATGATAACACAAGTAAATCAGCAATAGGTAAGTTATTTTCTTATAAAATGATTAAACGTAATAATATCATCAATTTATGATAAAGGAATGGCTTGCTTACAAGGATATCGTGTTCAACCCTCATCAGCTGGTGGTGGAAAAAAACACGCATTTGAACTTGTACCACCAGAACCAAAATTAAGACATTATTATTTCTATACAGAGACTGAAATGGAAAAGAAAAGGTGAGAATATGAAAATGTTTGTTTGTTTATTACATGTCTAATATTTATATTTAATCATCTTAGATGGGTAGCAGCATTAGAGTATTCAATCGATAGATGGATGAAGTCATAATTGTTTCAACGATAAATTTAATGGAAACTTTGAATTGTTATAACGATTTTATTTGATATTTCGTATAATGCATATCAAAAGAAAATTAAAAATAAAAAAAACACAATAATTAAATTTCAAACACACAAAATATATATAAAGGAGTAATTGTAATCGAAATTTTTTTCACTTTGCAACTTAAGAAATTATTATAATAATGACAAAAATTGTGAACGTGAAAATGAATCTTATGCAAACATAAATCAAATAATATTTTTAAATTTTATTACATTAAAAAAATAAAATAATTGGTGTTTCATGTGATCTAAAAGTATTAATAATAATAATCTTTACGGAAAAACAAACTTTACATGCATTCATTAAAAGTAACTAGAAAAATTTAAATAAATGATCACAAATAGTAATTGTTCTATTATAAGTTATCTGCAATGAAAATTCTCTGACATGAACTATGATTAATTTTCATTAACATAAAATCATTAATCTGTAATCTCCTTCAAAGTTTTTGTAAAATTGAAATACACAAAACTCGTACTTTTTTGATAAATGAAATTGATTTTTCTGATTTTCTGCTATGTTTAAAATGTTTAAATTGAGCACTTTGATGAATAATGTGATTAAGGTTTGAATAAAAAATTTATAATAAGTAAACAAATATAAAAAACGCATCCACACAATGAATGTTTAGAGCTTTAATTATTTATAAAAAAAATATAGAATTAGTATTATTAATAATGTTCATCAAAACTGAGGTTTGATAATTGATAACGAACGTACGGTTTATTATAAAATATTCGTTAGAAAAATTATATAAGATAATCCAATATAAAATTAATTAGAAAGGTTAAAAAAATATTTAAAATTTACTATTGAAAAATAAAATAATGATTAAAATGATTATTGAATATTAAATGAAATTATAAAAGAGACTCATTTTACGCATTCCAAATTTATATAAAAAAATAGCGAAAAAATAATTAGATTATTTGTGATCCGTGTCATGTTTGAAAATTTTTAATAATATTATTACTTTATAGAATGTTATCAAATTAAAATTAAAATTTATTTAAAAAATAATTCGAACAGAATAGATAATTTTTATTGACGTTTTAGTAAATTTTATGTATACAATTTGATGATAACAGAATAAAATATAAACTACTTAAATTAAATCATGATATTTTTTATGATAGGATAATATTAATCAAAAGTAAGGTAAGAATCTGTTCTAAGTAATTTGATTTTCATGTTTAAGCACAGGACAAATTCAAGCAAAGAAAATTTTATGGTATCATAAAAAAAGAGTAAGTTTCAACATCCAGATCATAAGGACTAATAAGCAATTAACTCACAGCAAGATATCAGGTATATGTGTGACTACTGTAATTATATATCAACATTAATTTATTGAAAGATAAACACACACATTATAATTACATAACGAATCACATCTCCTACATTAAAATCACGATTTGAAACCACACAATTTTGTATTATTTGTTTAAATATCATTATAAATTCATAAATAGGAGCAAAAACAAATTTACTCATATTAAATTAAAAGTTATCTGCAAAGCCAGCATGAGGCAATTAATAAATATATTTTGTTTTATTAAAATGATATAAAATTATCAAAAAAAGAAAGAGTGATAATTTTAATTTAATGTCAAGTTAAATAATCATTTTTACCTCAATTTAAATTATTACTTTATTTAAATAGGCGGTTAGCACAGTTTATTTTCAAGAATTGGATCTATACAAAATCGTGAATGGAAAAGAGACACTTACATTTTACCATCCTATGAAGCAAGGATAAAAATTCCTTGTAATGGAATAAGATCAGATTTGTAGGGCGGCTATTAAGCCTGCACTCAGGCCATCAGTCGGACTCATTGCACATACCCGTTATCATCACCCGAGGAACTTAGCTTTTATCCTGTCATCCCAAGCAGTCGCCACCGTCATCAGGCCTTTTACTCAAATTGAGTAGCCGGAAAAGGGACATTTGAGATTGTAAAGTTTAATGGTATTTGTTCTGATATGACCTGATGCACAAAAACATCAATCAACCTGACTCACAAAATCGTAGGAGACGAAGACTTCTTCACAATCCACGTTAACAACGCAATTAAACGTTTAACGAGCCATTTTTTAGAGTTGTAAATTATAAACCCGGTTCTTTGAAACCGACAATAGCCTCACCATAACATCACTCATACAATATAGGTATTGCTTTCGATTACTTCAAAGATTTTGTGTCTGTATATGTTTTTCAAACCTTTCATTAAATAAAACTAAACGTTCATTAAAATGTCTGTATCTTGAAGCTACTTTAAAAGCTTAATAATAACAGAAAAGCTTCATTTCAAATATGAAGCAACATGTTATTTGTTTATTTGTAGATTTAAAGGTCTGTATGTGTGTGTGATTGTGTGTGTTTTTTTAAAGATCAGTTTAAAGAAGAAATAATAATGTTGTATATAAGATACTACATTTCAGAAGCAAACAGATTTTTCTTCTTGTTTACTGTTTGTTGGATGACTGGCTGAAAGTATTTATTATGAAATTTACATTTTTATAATGAATAGCTAAATAGATGCTTTTCATTCAAAGCAGCTACCACAGTGCACAATTTATAAGTTAAGATCTTACTGGAAAGTGCATACGATGTTTTATAAATTTCTCTTAAACTTTTAGTTCAAATGCATATTCAAAGCCCATATGAATTAGATCCTCTCCGTCACTGTAAATGTCTTAAGCCTTTTGTTGAAGTATTTACTAATACATTTGAATTTTTTTTACAACAACTTCAGTTCAAAATATCATCATAGCAATATACATCTATAAACATAGCTAGAGGAAACAAAAACCGGCTTGACAGCGTCTCTTTCTCATATACCTGTTCGCTTTATTTGATCACTTTTAAAAACACACATTCTCTTAATATTTGTTATGTTATGTAGAATTACAAATACACACAAAAACATTATTACACATAATTTCATACACACATTGTTATGTTTAAGGTTAATATAACTTTATACACATATACACAACATATTACAAAAATTTTTTAAGTCTACTTTGCTTAACTTTTCTGTATTATTTGACTTTAGTTTGCTTGAGTATTACGAATCGTGCACATCTCGAAAGTTATTTTCATGAGAAATACATTTATATTTTTTTTTCAACTTTAAAGCAAGATAAAATTTAATGTCATATGTGTACACACATATGTATGATAAAACACGAATGAAAACGGTATTTATCTACCTGTTGCTTTTTTTGCATAACAATTGATCGAAAACATAATACCAAGTACAAAAGACAGTAGGAAAGTTAACATTTTGTTATTTTTTGGACATATAATGATACAAAACCCATAAATAAATACCTTACAAAATTAAAGGTATTAATAATGATGTCCTGTATTATATTAACAAACAAAGAAAAAGGTATTAAGTAGAACAAATAAAGTGAGATTTTAATACAAGTATTGTTCAAAAAAAAAAAAAAAAGTTACAGAAAAAAAATATTTTAAAATAAAAAAAAGAACAAACATAATGAAAAAAAACACATATAAGAAATGGATAATCACATAAGCTAAATGTAAAATATGCATACTTTGATTTTTTATTTAAATGTTTAACAAAAGTGAATAATATTAAATTGAAAGTTAAAGGAATTAACATCACAAAGGAATGAGTATTATGAAGTTAAACTGAAAATTCTAAAATAAAAATAATAAAAGTTAAAAATTTTAAGTATTATTTTTGTTCTTGTCAAATGAAAGGCAAGCTAGAAAACAAAAACAAGTAAAAATAAGTCAAAGCGAAATAAAATCAATTAAATTATTGCTGTAATCTAAAATTCATACAACAAATGCCCCAATGAAGTGAAACAATAAAAATGATTACCTTTAAAATATGGTATTAATAGGATAAAATACGGATTATAACTAAATTATGATCAAATTGGGTGTATTTTCGAGGAAAACAATAATTTATTACAACAATAATAATAAAATTAATAAATGAGAGTGAAAAATAATTGATTAAGTTTTATAAAATATAAGGTTAGTAAAATAATATTATATAATTATGTGATTAGTGGATTAAATTATTTGATTATTAAATATTTTGTCAATGAATAAATGATAACAAATTAAAACAGTAAGGATATTAATGTGAGCCTCTTTTGATATTTTTTAAAGCCGTATTTCATATAAGAAAGGAAAAAAATGCACTCGAAAATAAAAGATAAATTGAATCAAATTTAAAGATAGAGAATGTAAAACGTGATCGTCAACGATATAAACGAGCGCATTTCTTTTAAGAATTTCTGAAAATTTACCATTTTGAAAATATTCAGGCGTTTTTCCTGAATATTTCTCCAAGCAATCTGGTAAAAATGGAATTTTTGAAAGAATCGGTCATTTGATAAAGCTCGCGACTTTTTTGAGGGCCTGCGGCTATATTTGCGATTCACGGTTGTTCGAATTATTAAAAAAAATAAGCTTTTTTGAAAATCCGGGAGAAAATAACGGCCATTTTGAATTTCCAAAGACGGCGGAACGGACAGACAGCATTCATGTGCAAAATACTCGCATTTTTGTTCCAAATCGACAGAATTACGCTAAAAATGAAACCCAAACATTCAAAATACAGTGGCCTAACAAAGGCAATCAAAAATATATTTTTTTTGCTACCTACAGTTTTTTAATAAAAAAAACCGTTTTATCTTTATTCTTCATTTTTTTTTGTTTGTGACAAAATTCATTGATTGTTTTTCGAATTATATTTTTTATTATTATTTTGATGAACACTTTTATTGCTTCGTACTTTCAATGGAAAATCGAAATGAATTGTTCAATTTCAAAAAAAAAAAAAAAAATAGCTTCATTGAATTACTCGAATCAAAACTGAATCCGTTCAATTGATTTTAACTTGAATCGTGTTATTTGATAAAATTTTCTGAACACAAAGTGAATTTTCGAATAAAGTGATTATAACTTTTTAATTTTTCTCTTAACAGAATTTATTGAATATCGTCATTTAGTGAGAATTGTCGCTTCTTAAATCGTTTTATTCGATTCTCTGTAAAGCTAATATTTACATTTGAATAAAAAAATAAATATTTGTTCAGTAATTTACATACCAAAGAATTGAAAAGCAAATGTAAAGACGTGATTTTTTCTTTATTTTTTTATTTCAACATGTTTAAACTCTATGAAATTAAACAAACGCAAGTTAGCCAAACAAAATTTAACTCATTTCTAGCTTGAAGATTTTTTTCTATGTGTTTTTTGTCTTTGCATTTAATGCTATTAATTATTAAATAAACAGTTTTTTAATGATACAATGGAAAAATACAAAATTCAAAGAAATTTTGATCAAATATTAAATGGAATATTGAAGAAATTGACTCAATTACACTTTCGGATTAAATTTTTTCAAAATCAAATTAATGAATTCAAAATTTTGGACTGACTCATCCGTTTTTTAATCTTTGTGAGAAAAAAGATTTGGTTTGCAAAATTTTAAGCCTAATTTAACTGATGTTTATTACTTAAATTCCTTTTAATGGCCAAGAACTCTTAATATTTTGTATTTTTTTTATCATAATCGTATTTTTTCTTATAATTTTATAAGGAAGTCAATCTACTTCAGTAGTATAAAGCTGTAAAAAAATGTTGAAAAACATTAATTCTTTTTTTGTTTTCTTTCTTTTTTATATATATTTGAATTTTATCGGTATTTATGATCAAAATCAAAAATACTATTTATTTCTCTTTGCTTTATTGTTATTATTTTCCTCTTCTTCGTATTTCTCTTTGAATTTACATTCTCTTACATTTATGTTTAAGTTCCAACATTTTACTGTATTGTGATGCTTGTATACAAAAAAATTCTTCTGTGTGTTTTATTTTTATTTTTTTAACTTTAACTTTATTCAATCATGCATGTACAAAATGATTATGGTTTTCAACATTTCAAGATATGTTGGATGTGTTTCTTAAGTTAAAATATTAAACAAAAAACAAACACACAACAAAATAAAGATGGATGATTTTCTTTCAGAAGCATTTTCATTATTATAATCTGAGATTTTGACAATTTTAATCAGACAAAGCTACTTTAAAGTATAGTTTCCTTTTTTCTGATCATATTTTTTAACATAGACAAATCACATCATTAATTTATTACACCATCAACCTTTGGGTTATATCAGCAGGGATGCCACTTAAAAAATACTTTATCGTTTTCATTCTATGAACGAAATACTTGAAAAACGAATTAAATTTTACTATGAATGTTCAATTCATAAAAGCAGGCCATTTAGTCATTCATTCGGAATATGAACAGGAGATCGATAAACTTATCAAACTTTAATTGTTCACTGTCGATGATCAATTTAAAATTTTTATGGGACACTTTTAAAAAATAGGAGCTTAGATTGTTAGAATTAAAAACCTCAAATAATGCAAAAGTAGTGTGAAGTAGTCTTATCTAATTTTATTTGGTTAAATGCTAAAAAACATCAAAACACTGTGTTATTTGACGTTAATTTAATACAATTAAATTTCTTCTATAGCTAGAAAAAAGTTCACACATTCATTTCATACTAAAAATGATAAAAGCAAATCGTTGCAATGTTTATCTCCTTCTGGAAATACGCAGCAAGTTACATGTTAAAACATTCAGATTAATTAAATTTTGAGCAACTGGTGTTTACATACATTGTTTCATTTATGTAAATTTCCATTATATGAAAATTAGATGGATGATAAAACATTAGAATGGAAGGTTTATGCGTTAAAATGTTAGAAAAATAACAAAATGGGTATCCCATGAATATATGAACAGGTGTGAATAATTTGCATATTAATATTATTCAGTTTTATTAGAAAAAAAGAAAGAATTCGCATGATATCAGTGACATCAAGACAAATAATTTGAATAAAAAAATTTTACTGTTCATTTAAAAGAATGTCTTTAATCTAAATATTTTTCTTTACTTTCATCTAGATATCAAAGCCATATTGTAAAAATGAAGACTGAAGGAGCATCGCTTGTTCCAAGTTTGGATGATCAAATTGCTCTGAAAAGGGCATCTCGCATTGAACAATTCCTACATTCAACTGGTGAATCATCATCCAGTACATCAATTAGAAGTCCATCTGAAAGTCGAACGCCATCCGCTTCAAGTGCATATGAAGCTCAATTGAATTCATATCAACATCATTTATCCCAGTTAAATCAAGTGCCGCAACATAGTAGAGAATCATCAGCTTTTATGCCTGTTTTACCTTCGCGCTCGATGCGACAAGGATTATATCCCGGTGTGTTAGATGGCTCTGATGGCAAAGAAAAACGAACCAATTCAGGCTTCGAACTTGTTGCACTCATGGCAGATAAAAGAAAAGAATTGGCATTGAGAGAAGCAGCTGCTATGCTCTTACCACGTTCTGGTGTCAATGCACCACCTGGCTCAAATCCAACAATTTATCCATCACCATTTCTCTCGGGACCCGGACCAAGTCCAACTGGTCCAGCAGCATTTACATTTCCACCAACTGTTGGCTTATATCCACCTGGTTTAGGTCCAGGCATGCACCCAGGCTTGGACAGAAGACTTTTACGAGCTCCAGGAAGGGCGAGTCGTCCAAAAAAGCAGTTTATTTGCAAATTTTGTAATCGACAATTTACAAAATCCTACAATTTGTTAATTCACGAGAGAACGCATACAGATGAGCGACCATATTCATGCGATATTTGTGGAAAAGCATTTAGACGGCAAGACCATCTCAGAGATCATAGGTATGTAATTTCATTTCAAGCTTAAATTATATTTATCATTTTTGCACAGCATCATAACACTAAAAATAATAATACAAATTTTTTTTTATCACTGTCATAAAATATTGTTTATTTATTTTGCTGCTTTATTAAAGTAAACAATCACATCTCAGAATAGACTAAACATATTCAGATTTCATTCATTTTTTCTTTCCTTTACCCTTCTTTTTCTTCTGAGAATCTGGCCAACCAAAACCACGGGCTCGTAAAAGCTCCTTTAAATTAATTTGTTATATTAAGACATGAGTAAATCGATAATTTAGATTTAATTTCTTACTTGAACATTATGACAACAATAATAGGCATTTTCCATTGCAGCTTCACTTAACATATCACCTTGAAATTTGGAACTGCTTTTTTTGGAAGCCTTTTTCCCTGATTTCGATTTGGAACCACTTCCTTCTCCTTCTTCATCGTCATCACCTCCTTTTTTCTTTGATTTTCCTTTTTTCTTACCTTTTCCACCCATTTAAATGCTTTCAAGTCACCTGCAGTATTGCAATTAAATCAACATTTATCGTATGTGAACACCACCCTTGTTATTATATTTTAGATAGGCGGCTATCATAATGTTTAACTAATAAAATTTTACTAAAAGAAAATTCTTTTTCATATAAAATATGACATTGAACGAGGGGCTTAATAGTGTATGGATAATGCCATTCTAAAGCTGTTAAGATATCGATTAAACAATAAAGTTCAGTTTAGCACCTCAACAAAAATTATACATTTAAATTTTTTCACACCATGTTTAATAGTAAGAAATACTTTTACTACTCATAAATTATACAGATCAAAAATTTAAGTTTGTTTCATTTTCTTTAAGAAATGAGCTTCAGACACTCATCTTCGCATATTTTTGTCAAAAAAAAATTACGTGCGTGCTATTATATCATTTTATACTGTGAAGACTTTCAGTATTTTGTTATCAGTGTAAAAGTAAATTGAGAGTTAAAAACAAAACAAAATTTTTTATCATTTATTTACTTAGTAAGCAAAATTAAATGATTTTATCTCATGTACCGTGATAATCATTATCAATTCAATGTTGAAAAATGTGGTCCACCAAATATTTTTTTTTAATTTAATTATAAAAATTTACATTTTTAAGTGAATTGAAAAAAAAATAAGAGGAAAATGTAAAATTTTATTATTCAAAACGTTTCACGAGAAAGAGTCAAATATTAGAAGCCTGAGAATATATTTTTATAAAATAAAAAAAACCAGTTCATTTCAAACTTTTTAATCCTTTCATTAAAAAAAAATATGCAAACCTCAAGAAACCAAAGATTTATAAATAAAAAAGAGGAAAAAACTTAAACTGTCATAAGTGATCGTGGATTAAATACACACACTCACACTCTTGATCTTGATAAATGATGACCGCGAATACAATTTTGCATCTTAAGCAGGCAAGACAGTCATTTATATAATGTTATTATTTATGCAGCAAAGGTAAAAAATATAAGAGTGTTTTGTTAAGAGAGATTTTCTCTTTTATTACACACATTTTATTTTATTTTATTTTATCTTCATTTTCTGCTATTCTTCTTTCACATTTGCAACATTTTACGTCTTTTATCTTTTTGAATTTTATTTTTAATTGAAAATATATAAAGATACAAAAAAAAATATACCTCAAGGCGAACAACTGCATCAATTGCATGTTTCTTTTAAAATGTTTGCAAAATGTTTGTTCGTTGATTTTTTTTTTGCTTTGTGATTTCTTTTTTAGTTTTGAATAAACCCTTAACCACAGCTCAGTTCATTGTATGTGTTTAAATGTGACCAAAACATTTTTAAATTTAATGTCATATTTTCAATTTAACATTTAGCTCAATCTAATTTTTGAAACAGCGACGAGATAGTCGTTAAATGCGCGAAAATCTCACAGAAACAATAATTGATTGGAACTTTTGCACGAAATATAAAAGGATCTGTTTTTTTAGCAGAGTCACGATTCGTGGAAATTGTCTAATTAAATCAAAAATCAATTCCCACTTCTATCTTTAGATGTGTATTTGATCTAAATTGAACAGAAAAACTTGTCAAGCTTGAACTATAGCAGCAAAGTAGAACTCTGCAAATGGTTTCTCGTCATCGTTTCCCTTCGCAATCAACGGGAATTTTCGAAAGGAAAAATACAAATTTAAAGTAAAATTTTTACGTTTTTGAGTAAAAAAATAAAATTTTTATGAGTTTAAGGCAAAAATGACCTGAAGGGAAGTTGTAGAGAATATTTCCAGCTGCAACTTTGCTGAACATACCGAGTCAATATTTTATATTATAACTCAGAAAGACAAACAAACTTGATTCGAATCTGTTAAAAATCATATTTTTGACAAAAGAACAGAAAATGATTTTTAAATGATTTATTGTTTTATTAAATTACCACAAAAATGATTTGATAAATTAAAATTTTTTATCAAGGATGGCAAAATATACCACCTTACATAGGTTAAGAGGCCAAAAAATTCGATACATACAATTTTGAGCTTTTTTGTAAAAAAGCGTAAAATCAATATTTACAGTGTATGTTTTGTCTATCCTTTTATAAGTTCATTAAAAATTTTAAACCTTAACTATACAAAAAATTAAACATATCCATCATTGATTAAAAAAAACTTATAAAGACCATAAAATTCATGAAACCACTCAACTGAACCAACAAAGCTATAAAAAAATCAACAAATATGATATATTATATTTATGAACATGTGAAATCAAACGAAAGCTTAGTCAACAAAACATTTTTTTATTTCTTGAAAGATTTTTTTCTTAAAACCTCAAACGATAATTCACTTGAATTGTCACCTAGACTCATTGTGGCTTCGTTAAACAAAGTGTTTTTTTTTAATATATTTTATCAATTGTGAAGCGAGGATCACTAAAAAATTCCAACATGTCTCTCTCCGTATATTTTAACTATTTACATATTAACATACTTTACCATTTTTTACTCGTTTGGATCTTACACAAATACACACTATTGAAATAAAAAAGAACAGAAACAAACACACATACATCATTTCAAATGATCGTCGTCAGTCAAACAAAAAAGAAGTGAAGTAGAAAACCCGTTTATTTCAAGTTGTATTTTTTTTTTAAAAAGAACCTGTATTGCATTCAGATTTCTGTACTATTGATTTTTTTTTATAAAGCAGCATTCTACCTACTCTGATACAGTAAAAAATAACATGAAAAAAAATAAAATTAAATAAACCAGTATGTGAAGTAAATTTAAGAAAATATACGAGTAAAACTGATTTGATGCATTTTTTTAGATATAAATGATGCTCAATCATCAAATTTAATCATTTTCAAATTCTAAGCGATTTAATTGATCATCATCGAGCAACTCTAATAATGTATTTTTCGTATTCAAATAACAGACAACAAATAAATCTTTAAAGAGTCTTTCACTTAACAGTAAATGCCATAAATATATTCATAATTCTTATTGCCCCGTTCAACATCATCCATAGCAAGATTGTGTAGGCTGTGTACAATGTACTTACGTTTTACAGTGATAGACACAAAAATATAAATCAGTTAAAACGATCTGCGCTACTATTTGGAAGTAGTAGTTCCAGTGCTACTACGATTATGCAGTTTTTGATATGGTAATGCTCGTTTAAAATGGCTTCTGTTGTATTTTATTTTTTATTAAAGTATAAATTTAATTCCGTAATGTCCATATGATATTAATTTATGATGATTTTAATCTTTTTTCATGATATTTTTTATTTCATGTTAATTTTTTTTTAAGTCATTTTGAAAAAAAAATTGAACTCTCTTTTTAATCTGGATAAAAGTCTGGATGAAATGTAAAAAGTTTTATGAAATTATTTTCATATTTTCTGAAATTTAAATTAAAAGCATCTTGTTTTGCAGTTTTTAAGTAAAACTTAATGAGAAGTCAAAAAAAAACAATAAGAACCGGTTTTTTTTCATATAATATAAGAAAAATTTATATTTTAACAGAAAATTAAAAAGAAATTAAGAAAAGTGAAAGAAGTTTTTAAACATGCAACCAATTCATTAATACCAGCAAAAATTATTTTTCTCACATGCCTATCAATGAAATTTCAGCTACCGATTTCTTGCCAAATTGCACAAAAAATGAATTGATGATTTACAAAGTATAAAAATTGTAAATCGGGTAAAATTCATTTTTAGTAGAGAACTTTTAACCAAGAATGTTTTTTATGGCTTTAAACTTCATTTTCTCTTATTCTTTCAATAAATTATGAGCCAATTTTTTAACTTTTACCTTTACTTTTATCGTTTTATCGTAAGCAGATATAAAAACTGGAAATTCACAAATAATTACAAAAAAAATTGCATTAAAAGCAGATAATGTCCATAAATGATGCTTTTTTACATGAAACTATTTTGAACGATGATGGTGTTTAATTACAGTGTTATTCTTTGACCTGAGCAATTTCTTTTTTACATTGAATTTCTTAGAAATAAAAGTCACTTTTAATGCTTTTAAAAGTTAATTGCAATAAATTTAACATTTTTATGTATTTATTTCACAGATATATTCACTCAAAGGAAAAACCATTCAAATGTGGTGAATGTGGGAAAGGTTTTTGTCAATCTCGTACCTTGGCTGTTCATAAAATTCTTCATATGGAAGAGTCGCCTCACAAGTGTCCAGTTTGTAATCGAAGTTTTAATCAAAGATCAAATTTGAAAACACATCTTTTGACACACACAGACCACAAGCCATACGAATGTACATCATGTGGCAAAGTATTTAGACGTAATTGTGATTTGAGGCGTCATGCATTGACACATGCCGTAGGTGATGTTGCACCAGAAAGTTTGGAACAACGTGAAAACGAAAATAATTTAAGTGATGAAGAGGAAGATACATTATTGGAAGTTGATTCTCCTGTCTGTTCTCCATCCAATGTTGCAAGAAGTGTATCTCCCGGAATAGAAACTCCTTTGAATTCAAAGGAAGATGTCATTAATGATAAAGATGAAGGTGAGCAAAATAATGTTGTTGATGTTGGAGAAGAAAATGAAAGTTCTGACGAGATGAATAAAGAAATTGCCGTTACACATTGTCATCATGAACGAGATAATGGTTCAAAAAGTCCTTATACAATGCGACCAATGTCACATCACGAAACTAACTATAAAATTCATAATTCAATGAAATATGGACCAAATGAACAAATAACTAGTGGTGATACGTCTCTCACATCTACACCACAATCATCACCAGATATTTTCATACCGACACTGCATGTGAGACGTGACTTGCATCAAAAATTGCAACAGCAGCAGCAGCAGCAACAAATGCAACACAACATTAATAGTAATAGTACAACTGCCATATCATCAAAAATCACAAGTACAATGTTAGAAGCTAATTACATAAATTCTATTCCATTACGGAAACGCCCAATTGGTTTAGATGGTGAACCACATCCAATCATGCCACGTAATCTGATAAGTACTCATATTCATTTGAATCAATCACTTGAAGTATTACGTCAATCAAAATTAGTTGATGAATCAAAAGACAGAGAACAAGATATGAGTTCCAATTCAATAACCGGTATCCCTATACCTGGAACTTCAATCATCCCACCGTCCTCATCAATATCATCCTCGTCTTCGAGTCGCACATCAAATCCACCACCGAAAAAAACTGGTTTCAGTATAGAAGACATCATGAGACGATAAAAAATTAAATCTGGTGAAAAAGTTCGACTATGATCTCTAAGAAGCTCTCTCTAAAGGAGCGATGCTCATTATTGTTACAGTACAATAATAATAATATTATTAATCATTTGTGAATATTAAGATTCAGGTCAAGTCCGTGTCTTTGTCATTATATAAATTGAATAGCATTTACAATTATCATAATAATCGTCAAATATTTGCATTATTTAAATAAATGCAAAAAAAAATACATTTATATTTTCTAAAATATTATTATTCAAATATCCATAAACCGTAAACATACTCAAATAAAAACTTGAAATTATTTGAATGTGTAAAATAAGTATTTTATGAATATGAGTAGTGTTTCATTTAAATGAAAAAAAAAAATGTGAACAGAGCGATTAAGCAATAGGAGGCACAAGGTGCTGTTTATTTTAATTTTAATTATTCTAAATACAAATAAGAAGAATTTCAGTTAAAGCAGATTAAAATACTTCAAAAAATATTTTTTTTTGTAACCATAGATAATCTGATTAAGTATCTTCATACTGAATTCCGTCATTATTTCTTCCAAAAACAAAATCTTATTATAAACAAGATAATAATTCTAATGAGGTAGCTCTAAGTAACAATTATAATTTAATATTAAATAAATGTGCATTATTTTTTAGATATATAGATAGAACTAGATTAAAATAAAATTGAGAAATTCCTTTTAAATTTAGGTTCATATTATTATGAAGAAAATAAGATTTAAAGTATTTGAGTTATAAGGCTTATAAAATTTTGATGAAACAATATAAAGGTATTACAATTCAGATTGATGTTTGCCGTAATCCTTCTCCTGGAGGGGGGCTCTTATTTAAATTTATTTTATTAAAATAACCATGAAGGAAATTATCATTTTATATATTTTTAAAATATTCAAGTACTTTATGAAAAATTCATCCTTTCTGGAAAAGGTGGCCAATTTATTACACAGACGGCCAGAGAGACCGCCCCCTTCCCACAATACTTACTTCTTCTTCAAATCGACGTGAAATGCGCCAAAAACAGATAACTCCATGAAGAAAATTAAACAAGAGCTGGACCATTAGTAAATAAATTTATCCAATTAGAGCATTTTCCCTGTATAATTATTTTTACTTTGGAACATATTTTAAGTGAACACCATCCCCCATAGTTTTTGAATTTTCATGTGACGCTAAACACCAATTAGAATTGTATAACCCTAATTAAAATATTAGATTTAAAATAAAAATTTATGTTGAATAGTTAAGTTTTGATCAAAAATGCATTTCATTTTATCTTAGTGTTAAAATTATTGTGATGATTTATTGAAATCAAGAAATCTTTAAATTTAAGTTTAAATTGTTATTTTATAGGTTTAAGATATATTCTGTACTTTTTACGATCTATTAATAGAGTTACAACAAACAAACATCAATAAAGAGATAAAATTGAGAAATTTGCATTTTTTTAATGTAATTGCATTACTTCTTTTTACTAGGTGTATATAAAAAGGAAAATTTAATGCTAAGAGATATCTGGATATTAACGAGTAAGTACTCAAATGATGAGAGAGAAAAATTACACTAAACTGCTACAGTGGTAAAAAACTACTTACTAGACACAACAGGTAATAAATATTATTTGAAAAGCTTTTTGTATTACTGTGCACGAGACTTTGTGTTATTTTAAAATGAGATAGTGTAGATAAAAATTACAAAGCATAGCACGGCATGTAATCAAAACGAGTTCAATCTGTTTTAAATTAAATATACTATAAATCATCATAAGAGGTTTGAGCTCTAAGGTTATTTGGTAAGTTTTTGACTATGCAAACGAAAAGAATAAAATATAAAAATTGTGTGTAATGTAACTTTCAAAACCACCTTTTTCTTATAAAAAAAAACTCTTTTGCTTTTAACTTTTTATTTTCAAAACATGCATGATAATACATTCTTGTTTCAATGCATACCAGAATAATAATATGAACAAAATGATCTTACAATGCGATCTCTTTCATTTATAGAAGTATTATTATTATGATGAAAAAAGAATGGTTTGGTTCTCTTCTTTTTATGCACATTTTGCTTGTAACATTAAAATAAGCGTAATGCTAATATTATTACTACAAAGCTCTTAAAAAAACATTTATTTCATGGAAATAGTAAGAAACTACATTACAAATAGGGTCTTGGAACGAATAAGCGCTCGTATCTCCCTAACGTGTATTGTTAGCAAAATGAAAAAGTTTTTTCATAATTTAATTGATCGATTGAAAGCAGTTCGCTAACTGACTTGGGCTTTATTTTGAATGTACATAAGCTATTCAGAAGTTTTGAGTTTTTATACACAATGAGTAATCGGTACTCTTAAGGTAACGATAGCAGGTAACTCGACCCTATAAGTACACCACAACTCAAGAAGAAACTGGTTCATTTACTTATTGTTTATGTATATTTATTTTGTGTATAAAATTTGAAAGAAAAAAATTGTAAAGTTCAATAAAAGTTTAACTAAACAGTAAAAAGGTATCGGAAGCAAAAGGGGACGATCGTGAATGCATTTTTATAGATCTTCTTATTGTATAAATAAATAAATTACTATTAAAATGTAATGTACAAACAAAGTCTGAATTAAATTGATTTTGATAAAGTAATTTTTTTATATTTAAAAGTAATTAAAAATAATTTTATTCAACTTTCAATGAATAATTGAATTACTTTTAAGATTCATCCACTTGAGTTTTAGCTTTTAACTTAACTTTATCTCAACCATTAATTTTTGATGTATGATGTCATGAGAAACAATTGACTTTGATTGAAATTTTTTACTCAAATATGCTATTAATCAATCCATACTATAATATTCAATTCAAATGAATTCAAAACATACGTACAACGTTTAACTTCACTATAGAATATGAAACACGAGGAAAAAAAAACAAGAGAAAAAATTTATCCATATCGAATATGATTGAGGTATTTCTTCATCAGTCATTACACTTGACTATTTTTTTTAATAATCATTTGGTACATGGAACTTTGTATGTATTTATGAACTTAAATTCCATTACAATATTGAACACTTTTTTAATTTAACGTATAAGTTTACGAGAAACATGTGGTTTTAGTAAAACTTACGGTAGAACAAATTTATTGTATGTATTTTTTTAAATTACAGCTTTGATTGCTAGAAGATTTTAGCATAAAGCTTCATTGAGATTTATTTTCTTCAATATTGTACAAAAAAAAAATAAACAAACGAAAGGACCATTTTTTTCAATAGAAGATTAAGCTTACATATTTGAACACTTTTCAGCGAAAAAATCCAGATTAAAAACCGTGGAAAATCATGAAAATTTCAAAAAACCGCAAAATCTCCGTGAAGTTTACAGACACTGCGAAAACGTGGAATTTTAAAAAATTCCGACATTTTTGAAATTTCCAGTTTTTCGCGGTATCTGAAAATTTCGTGGCTTTTGAAAATTTCGATATTTTTTGTGAAATTTTTAAATATCTCGATTTTTGAAAAATTTGTGGTTTTCCGCTTATTTTCGCGGTTTCACAAAATTCAGCAATTTTTTGAAAATTCCTCGGTTTTCCACGATTATTCGTAAGGTTTTTAAAAAATCCAAATTTTTCAGTTTCTTAAAACTCAAGAATTTTTTTAAACAAATATCAATAAATTAAAGTAAAAAAAACTATCAAAAACTCAATTTTTGCCACAAAGCCTCTGGTATGCCTAAATTTGAGTCAACCATCACTCGCTATTTCCTTAAAACTTTATATCTAAACACTTACCGATGCATTTTTTAATTTAGTCTCCACTTTTATCATTGATTTTATCTTTCCAAGTCTAATTCATGCATACCAGAATGAAAAATGATCAAGATATATAAGAAATTAAAGATCTAAGAAGTAAAAGAAGAAAAAAAACTTTCTTAACGTAAGTTAATACACACATTTTTTCAGTTCATTTTACAATTATTATGCCTTTGTTATATTATTAGTAATTCGAAACATGTAAAATATAGTAATATCCATGTTTTTTTTGATGATATCATATTTTATTTTATTATTGTAGATCATCATACAAGTGAACGTGATTTAACTTGAACCATATTCTTCCAATACATAAAGTAGTTTGATCAGGTAGTAGAGTGAGTAGTTACAAATGTCGGTACAAGCATTTAAAATGAAATGAAATGAAATTGAAGAAATATTGTCACACCTCATTCGAATAACTCGATCGTATTTTTATGAAAACCGAAGTGTACAGAAATTTAATGGCTTTTTCTAATTATTTAAATGAAGGAGGCAAAAAAGGAAAACAATCAGAAGAAAGTGGAATAATGCTAATGCAAACTGGATCATTTTTCGTAAAATTCATTTTTTCGTCTTTTTCCATTTCATATGAACCATTAGCAGAAAATATGAAACAAAGAGGAAATCGACAGTTTAAGTTTCTGTTTAATTTGCACAAACACCTGTTATTTCATTTTGTGCAAAAATTCGATGTTTGAAGGAAGATCAAATGTTTTAGTGCGTAGTAGCAACTACTGTTCTATACTTAAATTTAATTTATTTTTTTTTTATGTTACATTAACAAACACCTTATATTTGTATTCTATGCACATGACTTTTAAAGTAATTGTGTGGTCAATGTGTTCGCAGAATTTCTCAAATGTGGAATTTTTTAAATGTTTAATTTTTAAAATGTGTAATTTGAAATGTGTCATTAAATAGTTAAATAGTAAAAATGGTTTTGTATCTCTTTTTCAGATGACTCAAATTTATGTCCTTTGAATTTTAATAATTTAATATGAATTTGAATCAGATTTTCAACGGTTTTTTTTGAACATGATTCAAAAAGTCAGGTGTGTTCGATGAGGTGAAATATTCACAAACACGTAAACAAAAACATCGTTTTTTGATTCATAAACATCTTCAAAAAGAGTTCATAACATATCAAAAAAAATGTGGGTGTATTAACTTTCATGGCTAAAATTAGTTTTGACTGAAAGTTCGACTGAAATATTGAAAATGAAAAAATTCGCATCAGCTGTGATAAAATATTTAATTTTAATTTTGACTCCAGGACTTTGTTTTGATTGGAATCTCATTGATTTGCCGGATGAACATTTATCGAATTATTTTAATAGTTTTCCTGATTTGATCGATGAATGTTTGAATGATGTCGATTGCCCATTTAAAGAGTTTTTCAATAGTTCAAAATGGGATCCAAAATCATGCTGGGGTTACGAGCCTGGATGTCGTCCGGGTCAAACAAATATAAGATGTCCTGGTAAATAAATTTATTATTATTTAAAGTTATTTATCATATGAATTTACTTTATTTATAATTTTAAGGTGATTATACGGGTTACGTGTCATCAAAAGAAGCACAAATTGATACATTTTACCATCAAACTGATTTTGGTTACATTCGTGATCAACTTAAATCAATGCGTGTCATGTGTGAGCCAGTTTTTCAATCAGATTCAAGTTTGGAATGCAATGAATATTTACGATTTTGTCGAGGTCGTAACATTATGCTTAATTTAACGGATCTGATACATCGACAAGATCCATACCGATATAAAATTGATGTTCTCAAACAAGGAAAAATCGGTGGCTATTGTGATTTCCATGAAAAACGTCTCAAACTTCAAGCTGATCATGTGAGTGCCTTACAGTCATGGGCTCCAGAATTGAGATTTTTTGAAAAAATTCCACACCGACCACTTGAGAAACCAGAGACATGTGATGTGATTATTGATAAACCGACGTACATCATGAAAATCGATGCTAGTATTAATATGTACCACCATTTCTGTGATTTTTTTAATCTTTATCTTTCGCTTCACATGAATAATTCACAGCCTGATGCCTGGAATAAGGACTTTAATATTCTAATATGGGAAACGTTTACATATGAGTCTCCTTTTGAAGTTACATTCAACGCTTTCACATCAAATCCAATTCTTGATTTGAAACATTTCAAAGGAAAAGTTGTTTGTTTCAAAAATTTAGTGCTTCCATTATTGCCACGAATGATATTTGGACTATTTTACAACACTCCAATTATCGCTGGCTGTGAAAACAGTGATTTATTTCATAAATTTTCAGAATTCATCCTTCATCGTTTACGTATTCCATTTGAACCGCCTTCCAGAAAAAAAATTCGCATCACATTTTTGTGTCGTAAAACAAAATATCGTAATATTCTGAATGAAAATGAATTGTACGATGAAATTAAAGATAATCCTGAATATGAAGTTAATCGAGTAAGTTACGGTGCTAATCTTACATTCCTCGAACAATTGAAAATCACACGAAATTCAGATGTTTTTATTGGCATGCATGGTGCTGGTCTCACACATTTACTATTCCTCCCGAATTGGGCAACTGTATTTGAGTTATATCATTGCCAAGATCCAGGATGTTACAGAGATTTGGCTCGGTTAAGAGGAGTAAACTATTTGACGTGGGAAAACCCGTCTAAGGTGGAACCTGAGGACGAAGGACATCATCCTGAAGGTGGAACACATGCTAAATTCACAAACTATTCATTTGATAAGAAGGAATTTGCTCGGTTAGTTGCGAAAGCAGCAGCTCATGTCAAGCAACATGAAGAGTATAAAAATTATTTTGAAAACAACGACCAAGAAAATAAAATAGATGAGAAAAGTCTAAAAACTGAAGTTAACACTGAAAGAAATGAATTATAGTCTCCGTCCAATATACAACCAACTTTTGCAGCTCAAAAACTATTTTCTTTATAAGTACAATTAACATTTAATTTATTTTTTTGCTTTGGCTTGTGAAATAATTTACATAATTATTACTAATTTATTAATAAAATTACTTTTTTTTTACCAAAATTTCAGTTTAATCTTATTCTCATATAAAAATACCATAATCATCAATAAGGTAAATGCATAGTATCCAATGATTGATAACGAGGCAACATCACTTAAGAGCATTGTTTGAAAAAGTAAGTTAACAGCTCCAGTCATTAAATTGGCAATTAGAAAGAAAAGCAATGCATTATAATTAATCGCTTCGAATATTAATGGAACATATTTAAGTCTGTCGAGTTGTTTTATATTTGTATTGCTCTCACTTTTCCTTTCACTTTGACTTTGATTCAATTCTTTTTGATCAAACTTCACAAAAAGAATAAAAATTTCAAGAAGCATGAAAAGGACAATCATTGTTGCACCCAAACTTGTAATCCAAAAACAATATCCCATATTTGCTAGTCGTCTTGATGTGCCAAACATTTTATCACACACATAAATCATTTTCCATAGAAAGAAAGAGATGAGAGTTATTTTTCCAACGACAGTCAGCAATTCCTTTGGACGAATTGTATCTTTTCCATGAAACTGAATTTGACTTCCCAGCCATATCGAGAGAAGGTATATGGAGACATAACCAGGAATTGATACAATTCCTTCGCGATTTGCATTGATAAAACTCGTTTCTCTCGAAACATCAGCATTCATGACATATTGTGAAAGGCCGAGTTGCAGACTCATTTCATGCAGACAAAGACATGTGATTGCCATGTAATGAGCATATTTTGGTGACGGAAGAATTTCAAGGAGTAAACTTCCAAATAACTTAACACTAGCAAGGGTCATAAAGAAATTCCAATGCACTCCGTATTCTGAAATGTGAGTTTGATAATCAATTTCTTTTACGAGAAAAAATCTTATGAGTCCCAAAAAAATGAGTGGTGATGTCCCAATTAATATTTTTTGTACTCTCATCAACGTTAATTTCTCATGTTTTTGTTTCCTTGCTTCTGCAGAGACACCTCCATTTATCATCACATAGAGTCCAACACCTGTATCCATTAATCCATATCCAAATGTTTCAGTTTTAGCCAAATTTCTCGGAAATATTTGAAAATCAACCGCTAAAATGCATAAACATGTTAACAGATTAACCACAGATCGGCCAACTGTCAGATATTGGATGGGCCGTGTTGGAATTTGGATGAAAGGCTCAATGTGCACTCGATCTTTCATGTGAAATATAAAAAGTGGCAGACAAACCACTAATAAAGCGATATTGATTTGTAGCATGAAATCATTCAAAATTGTCACTGATGCAATTACTGGTACCACTAGAATCACAAATTCTTGCAGGAATTGCATTGGAATGGAGATGCAAGTAAAAGTATTTGTAGCAACTGCTAGTGTGTATAAAAATGTTGTAAAAAATGAAGGTACGATTGTTAGAAATGTATGAAATGCGGTTGTTCCATTGTTATTTTGCATAAAACTCTCGTGATATTCTTTGTATTCCTTGAAATCCATCATTTTGCCACTTATTTTGATTTAACTGACTAAAATTAAACAATGAATTGATTGAATTATTTGAAATTTCAAAGACTCACCTATTTCACATGTATTAGAAAATGATAAGATAAGTTTTTATCGTTCAACTAATACTGAGATACATTTCAATTCTTCATAATATTTACAATTCATTCAATAATACTGACTTTCATTCATAAATAAACAAAACTTATGAATCAACGTTCCCATCTAACACATTGAACAGCTGATTTTGACGTTTAACGTTCGCGTAAACAAATTTATGAAATTAAAATAACAAAGGAACATAAATTGTCAAGACAAAGAAATATTTTGTGATTTTTGGTACTTTTTTTGTAATTTTCATCGAAAATTTCGAATGCTGCAACATGGATTATATGGAATATCTTACATATGACATTGGAGACTGTGATGGTGACCAGCTTCCTACTGAAAATGGGCCTATTTTTATTTTGGGAAAATGTTACAACAATCCAAAACAAGGTTTGAAGGAGAATATTTTTAAAACTCATTTATTTGTAATTTTCTTTTCTAATTTTAGAAATGGAGGTGATTCGCAAAGATATTCAATCAAAAATATGGTGCACTTATAGAAAGTGAATATAAAATGACTCTGACATTTTAATGTTAATATTACAATTTTTTTTTTTTAATTTCAGAGGATTTGTTCCAATTGGATCTCCACAACTTACCAGTGATAAAGGTTGGGGTTGTATGTTGAGATGTGGTCAAATGGTACTGGCACAAGCTCTAATTACACTGCATTTGGGTCGTGATTGGACATGGTCACGTGAAACTCGAGATCCAACGTATTTAAAAATAATTGAAATGTTCGAGGACAATAGGAAATCAACATTTTCAATACATCAAATTGCATTAATGGGCAATGCTGAAGATAAAAAAGTTGGAGAATGGTTTGGTCCAAATACAATTGCCCAAGTCTTAAAGTGAGTGGCATACAAATAATGAGTCATCTCATCGAATATTAATTATTGTGTATTTTTATTTTTTTATTAGAAAACTAGTCAAATATGATGATTGGGGTACAATTGAAATACATGTTGCCTTAGATGGTGTTGTTGCTACAGAAGATATCCTTGAATTGTGTGAGCAAGAGAACCAAATGTGGAAGCCAATGTTGCTAATTATTCCTTTACGACTCGGTCTCACTGATATCAATCCAATTTACTTTCCTGCTCTAAAAAAGTGCTTTGAAATACCGGGAAATGTCGGCATGATTGGTGGACGACCAAATCAAGCACTTTATTTTATCGGATATGTAGACAACGAAGCACTATATTTGGATCCACACACCTCACAACGGTCTGGAACAATTGGTTCAAAATCGACAGAGGAAGAAATCGAGTTAGACGAAACATTTCATCAGACTTCAGCGAATAGAATTGAATTCAATAACATGGATCCTAGTTTAGCTGTTTGCTTTTTATGTACAAATAGGAAAGAATTTGATTTATTAATCGATAGACTTCAAAGAGAAATGATCGAATCTGATATTCAACCCTTGTTTGAAATTTCAAAGCGAAGACCTCAGGAATGGCAGTCTCTTAGTAGTAGTGTCGATGGATCAGACATTGCAGGGACAACAGGTGAGTCTTTACTGTGCTTTCCTGATGCAAGTATTGTCTTCACGGACAATTGCTATGAAGGTAAGCATTGAGTTTCAATAATTTTAAAATTGATAATTTAATGCAAATAAATTATTGCAGAATTCGAAAAGTTAGAGCCGAATTTGTCTGACGATGAATTTGAAATAATTGTCTAGCACTAAAAATAATCTTGTCTCTAGTGGATCGACGTTACATGGCACAATTATTTTTAAATCAAGTTAAATTAGACTAATTTTATGAATTTTTTAGAATTAACATCAAAAGTGTATAAGAATTTTTTTCTAAATAATGTAAATAAAATCGGTATTTCAATGTAAATTTAAAAAAAATTGCTTTTAATTTTAATATTAAATGTGTTGATTCATTTTCAGGCTGAAATCCGGTGTGATCTAGCTTTTTCGTACAGTTGCAGTTCAAACAATGTGTTTTGCTCATTTTTAAATTTCGTTAATAGTTCAGTTACAATTCATCATCTTTTGAGCTTAAAAGTAACTTTTTTAAACGTGTTAAACCTAATAACGTAATAATAAGTGTTCTCTCTCTCTATACACACAATTAAATGGGTTATCAGTTGAATAGAAATAATTAACATGCATATATTGAAAGATAAAAAAAAAGAATACTCATTTTATTTTAAATACCTGTAATTTAATAATTTATCATACAATCACACACATAAAAATTCAGTGCCATATTGTCACAATTAAGTTGATTAGCTGAAAAAATTCAACTTAGAACAAAACACATTTCAATTTTTTTTAATTACACACCACTGTTTTTTGTATAAGTTCTTCAAATAAAATGAAAGATATCTCATTTTGACTTGAAGACTGATAAGTAAGTTTTATTGTCTTAGACTTGAAAAAAATAACGAACGGTGAGGTGCTACCTCGATTAAGTATTCAGTGATAAACGTGATACCGACAATGACTGACAATCGTGATATGAAATTGCTCTGATTAATTTAAAAATAAGAAGTTTCAAAGCTTGTGATTTATGTCAATGGGACTTTTTTAAAAGTTCGAAAAAAATCTTAAGGTCAGTCAACCATTTTCATGAACAATCACAGTTTAATTGATTTATAGAAGAACTTACAAGTATGATATAAATTTTGAAGAAAAATAACAAAAACTGATTTTAAAATATTGTTGAACTGAAAATATCAAGAGAGGAAAAATGGCTTGCATTTTCGGGAGATTCAGGTCAAAGCAAAGTAAAGGCTTTGATTTAACAAAAGAAAATATAAGTGAACTTCCCTTTGGATTAGAATCATCAGGATCAATCAGAGTAAGTTTTTTTTTTCATATTACTTATCAATAAAAACCTCCATGACGTTATTGAAATAAGTTTCTTCAAATGAATCATTAATGGGTATGAAAGTTCTCTTCAAAATAACGTTAGTACTTTTTAAAATACTTTAAAGTATTTGTTTTTACCTGATAACATTAGAAACATGTATTTAATTGATTTAATGTTTGATTGTAATCTTATCAGTTACGATCGAAAAATCAAAAGTAATTTAAAATTTTTATTTGAACATATTATGATAAAATGTTTTGTTTTAAAAGTTTTTCATCATGAAATCTGTGATGTAAATTTTTTTTGATTGCATTTCTGTCGATTTAAAAAAAATGTGAGTCAGTCGTCCGTTTGTGTCAAAGTCGTCAATCACGAAAGATTCGGCATTGAAGAAAAGTGTCTCGAATCGCTTAAAAAAACTGACAAATGACGAGACCGAAATGTCCAAAAAACCGAGGATGACCGAATTTTCCAAAAACTTTGAATTCTATTTATAGAAATGCACTCATGTATATCATTTACGATGACGTTCTAATTTTTTTTAATTTAAATATTAAAATTTTGTGCCACTGAGACGATTAATTTATATCATTAAGCTGCTTAGAACATTTTATCGTTCAATGAATTATGATTACAATTCTAGTTTTAACTAGATTTATTTTTTATTACCAAGAATAATCCTGTTAAATCTAAAATTATTGTTTTTTTCATTAAAAATGAAAAGATAGAAATGAAAAATAGCGATATAATAAACAAACAATTTACATTAAAAAATGTCTCTTTAAACAAGAAAAGGTGTATATAAAGATAAGGGTATATGAAGTAAGTGGTTATTTGTTTCATGTCACTCTTATAAAATCCATCTCAAGTCTCAAGTGTCGTTAAATGTGAAATAAAGATAATGTGGTATGCATTTTGGAAAAGGTATCTACGCAAATGAAAAGTAAATACATTAATTTTAAAGACATCAAGATAAAATTTTACAATGTTAGATATATTTCATACATGTCTTAATTATATTATATATTCTCATATTTCAGCTTTTATCAACACCTCAATTAAATTCACTTGCCTTGACACCCGAGAGTCCGGTTCTAATTAAACAAAATGGCACAAACGCACTTAAGCATGAAAGAACATCATCTCACAATGAGTCGTCATCACTTCAACCGCCAAATAATAAAAAACCTGTTCCGGCTCAACAAATTTTTGAACGTCAAACTTCAGAAATTACGAATCAAAGTACGGTCACATCATATCCCCCACTTAGTTCAAGTTCAAGTGCGGCATCTATGTCCATTACCGATGCAGTACCAAGAAAATCACCTAGACAATTATCGGTGATTGAAGTTACAACGCCTGAAATTGAAATTGAAGCTCCACGACCATCATGTAGGAAATTCAAAGTTGATTTGGTGCCCGAACCTCTAGCAAGATTACAAATCCCAGATGTTGAAAGAGGATTATCCATAGATGATTCAATTTCAAATGCCTCAAATACATCAACCCACACAGAAGATTACTTAAATGATCGGAGTCCGTCACTTGTTGTACCCAACATCAAAGATATCTTTAAAATGAAGAATAAAATTCAATCGATTGAAGATGGATACAATTCAAGTGCAGATTCAGATGATGGTTACTTGACATTAACAAAGGGAACATCGATTACAGATATAATTTCGCCTCCAATTCAAAAAAATGCACGTAAAGAGGGTGTGTGTTCGGATAAAATTGATCAAAGTAATGTTACAATTGAAATGTTTGAAAAGGATCAAGAGTAAGTATAAATTGTTTTAAATGAATGAATGAAATGACCCAAATTAATATGATACATTTTTTTTAAAAGAACCGTTGCATTGATAAAACAAGCAATTCAAGAAAACGATTTCCTCAATAATATGATGGATGCAGAGAGATTGCAAGCTGTTATCAATGCAATGAGCAGTAGAACTTTAGCAGCAGGGACTAGTTTGATTACTGAAGGTGAAACTGGATCACATTTCTATGTTTCCGAAAATGGAACGTTTGAAGTGGTTAAAGAAGGACGAGTTATTAAAACATTTGGAAAAGGTGTTGTTTTTGGAGAATTAGCTGTATTGTATAAAGCTAAGAGGTTCGCTTGTGTGAAAGGTAAAAGAAAATGCAGATTTATTTTTTTTTGGTTTGTTTTTACATTTAATTTCAAAAATTACAGTCATCGAACCCGGCAAAGTATGGATGTTAGAAAGAAAAGTATTTCAAAAAATTATGATGTCCACGGGACGGAAGGAGCAAGAGGAAAACGTCAACTTCCTTAAATCAGTTCCAATTTTCAATGATCTTCCAATTGAGTTATTAGAAAAAATTTCTGATCTCCTTATAAGAGAGTTCTTTAGTCAAGGTTCACGCATTATACAGCAGGGTGATCCAGGAGATAAATTTTACATAATCAGAGGTGGAAATGTAGATGTTGTGAAGCAAGATGAGTTTGGAAATGAAAAATTAATTGGAAACTTGAGTAGAGGACAGTATTTTGGAGAACAGGCTTTATTGAATCGAGATAAAAGACTCGCAAGTGTCATCGCATGTCCTCCTGGAACTGAATGTCTGACATTGGATCGGGTGTAAGTTTTTATTTTAACTTTTATGGTTCTTAAATTTAAAAAAAAAATTCTATAGGGCGTTCGAGAATTATTTGGGTGCTGTTAAAGCAATTCGTGAAACAAAATTAATACCTGAACCAGTTATCGAAGCACCTGTAATATCCAAGAAAACGAGAACCGAATACGATAATATAAAACTGAAAGATTTGAAATATATTGGAATGCTTGGAGTTGGAGGGTATGGTCGTGTTGAATTGGTTCAAAACAAAAATCAGGAAACTTTTGCTTTAAAATACTTAAAAAAATACGAGATGGTTCAACAACAGCAACAAAAGCACGTTTTTAACGAAAAAGAGATTATGCTTACATGTGATACTCCTTTTATTGTAAAGTAAGCTGTTTTCATTTCTGTATATTAGCATAAAGGATTTAAACATTTTACATTTACAGGTTATATCGCACATTTCGAGATAGCAAATATCTTTATTTACTAATGGAGCCCTGTTTAGGCGGAGACGTCTGGACAGTCTTACATCAAAAACGTTATTTTGATGAACGCATTACCAAATTTATGTCAGCATGTGTTGTAGAAGCCTTTGAATATTTACATTCGCGTAACATCTTTTATCGCGATCTCAAACCAGAAAACTTGATGTTAGACAGTCGTGGCTACGTTAAATTAGTAGATTTTGGTTTCGCCAAGTATTTGAAACCAAATGAGAAAACTTGGACATTTGCCGGGACACCAGAGTACGTTGCACCTGAAATCATAACGAATAAGGGACATAATCGTGCAGTTGATTATTGGGCTCTAGGTATTTTAATTTTTGAATTGTTGGTGGGAAAACCACCGTTCAGAGGACGTGATCACATGAAGACTTATAATTTTATTTTGCGTGGAATTGATGTGGTGCAATTTCCACAAAAGGCAAGTTATTTAATTCAATATTTTAATTTAATTTTATTTTAATTGAAATTTTTGATGAATAGATCCCAAAAAAAGCCCATACACTGATAAAGAGGTTATGCCGTCAAAATCCTACAGAGCGCTTAGGATATCAAAAGAATGGAATAGCAGATATTAAAAATCATGTGTAAGCAATTTTTTACAACAACTTAAAATAAATTAATTCAAAAAAAAAATTTGTCAATTAACAGCTTTTACAATGGCTTTGAATGGGAAAAACTTAAAAATCAAACTTTGCCAGCACCTTTGGTTCTACCAGTATTAAGTAATAAGGATCTAAGCAACTTTGAAGCTCAAGATTCGTTTTTTGATGATCCACCAAGTGAAAACTCTGGATGGGATATTGGATTTTAATGAACTATTATTTTCTTTATTGTATCATATTAAAATTTTGATTTAAAACCAGATGAGTATTTTTTTTTCAACGAAAATTTGACTTGAAAAACCGAAGATCAAAAGTGTGGTCTAATCTCAGATTAAACGGTAAAAAGTAAAATATTACATGTAATAAAAATGATTTACTTAATTTTTTTTTTCACTTTTCATACAAATTTCAAATAATTCTCACAAAGCAATGAGTGATTTTTCAACATACAAAAACAATTATCATTAATTCATTTTTGTTGAATGAATGTGTAATGTCTAAATAATTTGAATTATTGTATTATTTTTCCCATTGAACTACTAAGAACAAGCGTTTTATTTCCGCTCATTTTTCATAGCATTTTTTTTAATCTTTTCACACATTTTTTCACAATTATATTCCATAGACACTCACACATAAAACAAAACACAAACTGTAGATTTTTTTTTTGATGATGTTGTTGTAAAACAGTTGTAAATCATATTTTTTTCTGCTTAAACGCGTCACAAAAAAGCACATTTCTTTATATTTTTCATCTAGGACAACATTTTATGCAAAAAATTATGATATAAATAAAAAAAACGCAGATCATAACCAGAACATTAAAGTTTCATGGTCTTTAAAAGGTAATGAAAATAATGACATGCAAAAATGTACGTAAAAAAATGAGTGATGAAGTGATAAACTTTTGTTCCTCTTTTCATTTTTCTTTTTTTTTTTATTTAACAATGAGGAAATTTAATTTTATGATCGTGTTGATGTTTTGGGTGTTTTGGTGATGGAATAGAAACAAGATAATCTCAATGGTGCTAAAAATATTGAAGGATATTGAATATTCAGCTTTAGGTATACCAAGAAAGAAAAATAAAAAATTGGGACCGTTTGGTTGTGGTGAACCGGATTCAATTTAATTAAGTTAAATGTTTCAGTACCTTTTTTCAAACATTGAGATACAGATGAAAATTCTTAATATCGTGCAGTAATGTCACACCTGTTAAAAAAATTACTGTCACACGTAATTTTCCCACAAACATACATGATTTCTAATTCGTAGAATGAAAAAAATATTAAATGTGATCGTGAATGATGTACACAAGCGCATTTATGTTATGTTGGGAAATATGGCACGTTTTTCTTTATTGACCAATTTTTTCGACATGTGAGACGTGTTTTAATGATCAACGACTACTTTAATGATTGACGAATTTCACGGTCAAACGGACAGGGCAATTTACTCGCATTTTTTCCAAACGACAGAATTAGGCTTAAAACTGATGCGTGTCACTTTACACAAATTTCCATTATGATGTGTAAAGTTATACCACAACACTTACTTTTTTTTCCTTTTTCATTGAAAATAAATTCTTCATCTCAAAAAATTTAGTTTTTAATTCAAAATTAATACTCTGAAATGAAGCATACAGGTGTTGGAAGGAAAGTGAATTTTATATGAAAACAAGTGTTTGAATATCAGAGAGTTCATTAACCATTCTTGTCATTCTCAAGACTATACATGAATTGTATGTGTGTTAATTTTACTTTAGCAAAAAAAAAAACAATAAACTGATAAAAAAATCTTTCTCTTTTTCTTGATCATCATTTTTCGTTTATATTAAACATAAAAAAAAATCAGTAGAACAATTTTACACATTTTTAATGAATATACACGAAGATAATTCAGTAAAAAGTAAAAAAAAAATGTAAATGAGATTTTTACTTGTAGTAACGGTATAATTTGTATTTTTTATGTGTGCAAATACACAAAACTCTTATTATATTTGATATTTTGAATCAAAAAATTGAGAAAACGCATGCGTCTGTACATGAGAACATACATATCATTCATATAATTGTATTTCATTCAGATTTGTTTATAATTTCATTTCAACAAATAACGGGAGAAAGATTGAAATTACATGAAGTGGACCGTTATAAGTGATTTGATTTTAATTTGATATTAAATTTAAACTCTGCAAATTTCATGTTTATTTTAAAAGACTGTTTCATTAATAAATGATATGAAAAGAATCGGTTTATGTTTAAGTTTCATTCTTTTTCTTCAAATCAGATCAAACACTGAAATTACAAAAAAAAATTTATAATAAAAAAACCCGCGTGTCATTAATGGAATTGAAAATGGAATCAAGAGAACTTTTGTAAACGTTAATGTAAAATTACTCTCAATTCCAAGTAAAATGCGCTCTTTCAATTCGTTAACATTTGTGTTTAAATGTAATACACAGTAAATTCAATCTACTTTGTAAAGCACACACAAAATATTGAGAAACAGACAATGTATTTTTGAGTAAGGTAAGTTGTAGTTTGAACTCTAAAGTGATCGGACGTGAATTTGCTTGCAACTGCGAACATTTGGTCGAATAAAAACAAAATTTGTATTATAAAAAAAAATTAAAATAAAAAAAATAAAATAAAATTATATTGAAATAATATTTAATATGAAAAAATTAAGTTAATTTTATACATACTTTAAAAAGTGTTCAATATCTTGTGAACCTGAGTATAAGTAATATATGTGTGTTGTTACACTGTTTTATTTTATTAAATAATATTAACTCTATATACTGGTATGATAGTGTTACAGTAGTTTATTTCTCCTTTTACCATTTAAGTTGCATTGAAATTTATTATTATTATTTTGTTTTGAGTGAAACGTCAAAACTAAGGGTTTTACTTCGCATATTTTTAACATATTTTAGTATATTGCAG
>LN483454.1:128597-153745 GCA_900002565.1 Culicoides sonorensis | reverse complement strand
GTTAAAAAGACATTTTCAAAGAAAATATGAAATATTTATTAAATAAAATAGATGAAAATATTATAAAAATGAACACGCACTCAAAACTATGGATTTGCTGCGGCAGCTAATTCCTTACTTTTTTTTGTTATTACTTTTGAATCTATTTATTGGAAATATATTGTTGAAAAGTGTGTAAAATTACTCCTATCGTCACTGTCATTTATAGATATTGCTTAAACAAACTTCATTCGATGCAGATTTTTTTTATGTGTGTGTTAATTTTATTTTTATTATGATTGTTCGATGTTTTATTAATGATTTTATTAAATGAGATTTTTTGGGAGTGATCAATTTGTGAAAAAAATTGTACTAAATTTATATCAATGTGATGAAAGAGAATTTACTGCTGAACATTTGTTTTAACTGTCATTCATTAATGTAATCACTAAAGATTAACTCATCTTTTCAAAAAAAATAAAAAAATGTTTATAAAGACAGAAAATCGTACCAGCTGTGGTAATAAAAACGAGATAATTTTGTATAACATTGGACTCATTTATAAGTTGTTTTAATGTACATTAAAAAAAAACTTGCATGAAATAATTAAAGCTTAGACATTCGCTGAATTTCAGTGTCTTTTATTTTTAAATTAAAGTATAAAATAAGCGATTATTATAAAAAAAACGTGGTTTATTACATGGATTAAATAAGATTTTTCCATTGAATACAAAATTTGTTAATAATTATGCGAAGGGTATTCAGAAAATTTTGTTAATGAGATTTATTCTATTGTTTGGGATACCTCCAATTAACAGATAAGGTGGCATTTTTTGGCATCCCTAATAAAAATTTTCAATCTTAATTCGAATTTAGAACGACACTATGAAAATTCGCTATTAGATGTTTAATTCGCGATCCACGGTTTTCTGTGGTATTTGAAAAGTCAGCAATTTTGCAAAGTTCCTCTATTTTGCGATGGACCGCATACAATGCAAATCGACAGAAATTTTAAGATGTTTTTCAATATCTTGTTGCGATTCATCTTAAATGATCTTCAAGCTTCCCACAATGAAATTTGCTTTTTACTTCATTGTAATATTTAACAATAATTCCTGTCAATTGCATTTCTATGCATATTTTACTTCCACATCAAACATCATACACACACACACAATGTCACATAGAAAACTAAACTTTTCCAATTACACTATTTTACATTTTTTGGATTCTGCAGAAGGAAACAACAATCATCATCATAGAAAGACATGTCAGTATATGATCACTTTTAATAGAACAAGTTTTATATGAGTCGCGTCATGGCCAGACTATTTTATTTATTGCTTAAAATGAAAATGATTTTCATCATCATTTTTGCTTAAAACATGTATCATCACACAAAAGTAGATATTTTTTTCTTCTCACATGTGTCTCAGAGTGTATTCTCTACAGATAGAATATAAAATAAATGTAATGTAATATAATAATGAAATGTAAAAAAAAAAAATATTTTATTATTTGGGGACAAGTTGTTTTGTGTGTGTGTGTGTGTGTTTGATATATATCTTTTCTCAAAAAGTTAGAAATTTATTTTAAAGATTGTCGTCGTCGTCGTTGTCCTGATTTGTTGTTTATATTATAAAAATAAAAGTATTTCTATAAAATATTGTAAGAAAAGTTCACATACACAAGAAAATCACATATTTTTTAAGAAGACATAATTTTATCGTTAAATTTTGCTAAAAAGTTAATTGTAGACAACGACGCTTATAAAATAGCATAAATGGCATGTTTAAACGCATTCGTAAAATGAAAAAGACTTTTTAATATGTGATGTATCACGATAAAACTGCTACAATAAAAAAAACTTTTGCTTCTTAAGCTTTTACTAGTGATTTGATAAAATTTCTTTTCTGTCTCAATTTTACTATCAGATATTTTATTAAAAAGCATACACAAAAACCAATTCGTATTTGTGGGTATATCATATTGCAATATCATAGTGCAAGTAAAATTTCATCAATATCGTTTTTTTGTTAGTCTCTCACGCCACTTGCCTTGGTACTTTGAAGATGTATCAAAATCATGTGTATATTGATATTTTAACACTAGACTTGAACAATGGAAAAGAGGATAAAGTTACAAAAAAAAAAAAATTTAACTGACGACGACTTGTAGAATTGAAAATGTTGAAACAGTTTTCACACACACACTCATACACACACAAAAAAAAACATTGTGTATATATTTTATTTGTTTTGTGGATAATACTGTTTATTCAAGCAAGTGTATGCTAGAAAATTATGTAAACTTGTGAAAATTAAGTTTTCGTGTTCATTTCAAAAAGATAATAATAATATAAGCTTTTATCAGTTTTAATAGTAATGGAAAATGTTATTGTATAAACAGAGTCAATTTTGAATATAAAAGATGCACTCAAGGGTGTCTGTCTGATATTTCACATGCATAGATGTTATTTGTTATTTGTATAGAGAGGGAGAGAGATGTTTGAATTTAGTTGAAAGTTGTATATTAAATTAGTTCTGTTGATTTTGTATTTTTATTAACATTCATATTTTTTTTTTGTATTTCAAAAAAAATCTCAGTGAATTTACATAATACTTATTAAATCTTTTCCGAAAATAAAAGTAAAAAGATTAAATTATGACATACACGAGACACGAACAACCAGAAAAGTCAATGTACTTTTAAGCACAAATAATACCGATAATAATAATAACAAGTTGTCATCAATTTTCTCATGACAAATTTTCCAATCAATGATTTTGCTCTATGGGTTTAAATCGTAAACTTTGTAGTACGTTTTTTTTATATTTTAACAATAAATATTATTCATATGTGTGTTTTTTTGCTTCCCACAAGAATATTTTTAACATTGTATGTTGGTAAGGGGAATATAAGACGGCAAATCCTTTTTGTTGCCGTTCAAAAGTTAACTCATTCTTTTAAAAAAAAATGTAAAAACGCCGTAACAGCAACAAAATACATAGTTTTTCTCTCTTGATTATATGTTGCCATTACTATGAAACCCACACTGAAAACCAAATTAGTTGGTTCTGTTGCTTGTTTTTCATGAGGTTATGTTTTGGTGTATCTCAGAATAGAAAATGAATGATTTTTCTGGTTATTAAGTTTAACTTGTGTTTTTTTTTCATATGTGAAGAGAGAAAATAAAGCAAAAATTAAACTAAACGCTAAAGTTTAATGTCTTTATATATACATTGAGTACTTGTTTACTGTTACAAGTCAAAATAAAAGCAACAGTAAAAGTCATTCTACTAATGTTTGTGTGGTTGAGCTTTAAATGCTTCCATTCTTTTCAATGCATATTTTTTTATGAGTGTGGTTTAATTTTTAGAGCATTGAAGTTTGTTTATGACATTTAACTACAGTCAAGACTCCATATAGTGAAAAATAAGCTGTACGTTATGATTTTATTTAATGACAAGTCTGTTTCTATGGATCTACAGTTTCTATAGATACTGACTTGTCACTTTATAGAATCATTACGTACAGCTCAATTTTCACTATATAGAGATTTGACTGTATCTACATAACAATCAGCTACTGTGATAATTTGAATTGAACACATTTTCTGTTTGAATATCGGAAAGTTTAACTAAAATAATAATAATTAAAGCAATGCAACAACATCGAAAATTTAAAAAACTACATAAAACTCTATAAGAACATTTTAATGATAAGAAAAAATTAAAATGAACTTTTTACATTAAAAAATTTAAATTTAATTGAAAGTGAAAATATTTAATAAAAAATACTTTAAAATTTTTGTTTTTCTTTTTTTAAAATAGGAAAAAAAATTATAGCCATGACAAATATTACCAGAGAAATCTTTTTAACATTAACATTAAAATAACAGTGTAAAATAACCCCAAACAGCAAAAAAAAAAAACAAATAATTTACACAAAAGTTAAAATTATAAGAAAAAAAAAATTAAATCAATGCAGCACTTTTTGCAATGCCAAAAATCTCCCTTCATTAAAGTGTGTTCAACTTATAAAAATATTTTCAAGTTAACTAAAAATGGACAACAAAGTAATTTCATTACAAAAATGGTAAAAAATAAGTATAAAACACGAAGTTATACACATATATTAATAATAAAATGTTATTAAACAAGAACAAGTACAAGATGTGTGTAAAAAATAAGCAAAAACATGAACATTTATTTTCGAGACAAGTCAAGATAATATGAAAAAATTAAATTTAACTGAACTTTTGAATTGCATCTATGACTCACAACACAAAAAAAAATATAAACTTTAGAGGTTAAAGTGAGATAAAAATATATTTAAAAAAATAACAAACAAAACTTGTTAGAGCAAGACTTAAACATATGGATTATATTGCATTTGGATTCAATCAACTCAATTAAATTTGGATTAAACAGATTTTTAAGGTAAATATCAATTTAAAATAAAAAAAAATCAATTAATATTTTTCATTAATTTCAATATAAATAAATAATAATTTTAAAAGCAATCAATACATCTGTCAGTCAATTAATAAGATTTGATAAATGTATAGATTAAAAATGAGGAACGTGATCGTGAATGATATAATCGAGCGCATTTCTACAGATAGAATTCACCATTTTGAAAAAGTTGGTCGATATTTTGAAATTTTCTTCCAACTTGAAAAGTTAGACCACCGGTAATTTTTTTCCAACTAGCAACTTTTTTCCCAATTAGCAACTTTTTTAGCTATTGGCGAATCTTTAAATGATTGGTGACATTTTAATTGAAAAGCGATTTTTTTATAATAAAATGATTGGTGACTTTGACACAGACGGTTAGACTCGCTTTCGTTTTCAAAATCTACATAAATTAACTCAAAATAACAAGTTTTCCATTAAGAAATAATAATTTCTACAAAAAACAAATTAAATTTTACGTATTTAGGTCAGAACAACCAAAAATAATTATCATAAAAAAGAAAACAAATCATTTTCATAGAAAATATTTAGAATTAAAAGTGACCAGGTGTCAAAATATGTATGAATTCAATTTTTCTTTAACTCAAAATTAGTAAATTGATCATCATATTCATATAAAAATAAACAATTTAATAGCTCACAAGTAATTTTGTGTACTTTTAATAATATTTTGCAATATATCAAAAAAATTAAAAAACACACACATACAAATACATATTTTAACGTTTATGGCGTTTATACATTTCAAATAAAATTTAACACTATGTTTATAATTTTAATATGCACTCCGTGTGTCTCGCACCTAACATACTTTTCTTCGTGTTATGATATTAATCAAACTATGTTGTATAATATGCACACAAAAAAAATTAGAATCGGTAAAATGAGTGACATACGTAAATGCATTTTTATTTTTTAATTTAAGGTGAATGAAATACAGACAGATCTTTGAAGTGTTGTCATAGCATTTTCTTTATATTTACGGTAAAAATTAAAAATATGTATAATAATAATAATAACAATCACACATCATAAGTAAAAACACATTTATAACTTATTTTAACGTCATGTTTTTTATTATCGTTGTGGTTGTTGTTGTAACTGCTGTTTTTTTATAATAATATAAACGATGTTAGATTATTTATATTTTTAAGTAGAGTGAATGAATGTTAAATTATGTAAAAAAATGAGGGTACACCGCATACAACAAAAAAAAAACATTGAAGTGGGATAATATTCACTTTATGTATCAGATGAGAACGAAATTTTCGAAAAATGTGAATGTAAAATTATTAATAAGAGTAAAAAAAAATATAGAACTACATTCATTGATGTTTTTATAAAAGTGAAGAAGTGAATAAATTGAGGTTGGTCAGTTAATAACATGGTTAAATGTAGAATAAATTAAAATTAACCAGGCTGCCCCATTTTTGTAAAGGACTAAAACTAATTTCTTGCTTCAATTTTATTTAGAAGTCTATTTTTTTTGTTTCAAGTCAATGGAATGAGTCAACATGAAATTCAAAGCCACTTAGTCTGAAAAATCATGACAACATTTCATATTTTTAAATATAAATAATCTCCAAACAGTAAAGTGCATTTTTTTTAATTCAATCACAAAATTGCACATGTCCGATCTTATGACAATAAAAATGATATTTACAGTAAAAATGAAAATAGTAAAAAAATACAACAAAAATATTGCCGTTTATATTTTAAATAATGCAAAAATAGGTCACTCACAATATAGCTGTCTAGGACTGAAATTGTAGTTGTGTGTAAACAAGTACAGAAATTGTATTAAATGCGCACAAACATAACCTCTCTTTCTCTTAAAATTATATTGAATTTGTAAAAGACCTAACAATTCCACTTCAGAATTTTTTCTCCTTATATTTTTTTTTAAATTTGTAAATAATCATCTTTGTTAATTAAACTTTGTTAGTCAAAACCAATCAAATATGTTTCGGTTTTCATTCTAAAATTAAAATTTACTTGTAATTAACATCATAATTATATTTTTTTTATTATGTTGATGTTTCTAATTCACACTTTTATTTATTTGTTTATTTTTTCATCGTTATTAAGTTAAAATGCATTTAATTGTATGAAAAATTTTGATTTTTGAATTCAAATTATAACAATAAACTAAATAATTTTTTTCTCTAAACCGAACATCTCTATTTATTTATAACAAAAAGGCATTTTACACGAGTCATTTTCAAATTCATGAAATTTTTGTTTATTTAACATTTTTCTTTTTGTCTGTCTATTATTTAATTTAATTAAAAGTGAAATTTAAATGTAATTTTTCAATTAAAATGATGAAAGAAAAACCATTATTTTTCTTTTGGGCGGACAGATTAAAAGTGGCATGACATCGTCTGTCTTGTTCTGTCATCATTTCATTGCTAATGCATTTTAATTGAAGTTAAAGTGAAATTAGAACAAATGTTCATTTTTTTTTATTTTGATGCCTTATTTACTTAAATTTTTTAACTATTTTGTTTAAAGACATATACTGTTAGTTGAAAACGTGCTGCAAATCAAGCCGCACTGTAGCCGCAGTGATGGAAATTTCCGTTATATTGGAAATATACAATTTTCTACGGTTTTTGACAAAATCACGGTTTATTCTGATTTGAAAAATTCCGCTAAACGAAAAATGTGCTTAAAATACATTTTAAAACCTCGCAATCGTCCTGCAAGCGCCAAGCAAAGCACCCTGCATGCGAATCACTACGCATTGGGGGGTGATTCGCGTTGCATTTTAACCCTTGAGCAGTGGTGGATTGGCCATACGGGTAATCTGGCAAATGCCAGGAAGATCGCAGTCGATCGTCTCGTAAAGGTTAAGTTTAGCTTAAATTTTAAAGAAAATCATTCAGAATGTCAGGGCCGTTAGTTATTTTCAATCCGCTCCTTTCCTAATATTTTTCACACGGTTACATAATTAATTAATAATTTATCTGAAACAAAATTCATTAAAAAAGTGAAAAAAAAGGTTCTTATCATCGATAATTTTTGTTCAACTTTAACATTATTTCTGATTCCACTTCATCATATTATGAAAACAGTGTAAGCAAACATCATACACGAGTCCAGTATTATTTCATGAATTTCATGTCAACACCCTTTATATAGTTTTATTTTATATATATAATGCAATCAGTGCATTGATTGTGTGCACCATTATTCCATCCATCCGTTTTAATATGATTTGTTAATATTGAAAAAAATTATTATGATTATTACACATTGATTTGATTATTTCGCGTACGTTGTAGTCACACACTTACACATATGACCAGATATCATTGTCACCGTGTCATTGTTCGATGTCATGCCATCATCATCATAATCATCATCTCTCGAGTAATAATGTTGGTATGTGATATTATTATGAGGTATAAATTGTTGTAATAATAATTTGTAAGTTAAGTAAAATGATGTGTAAATATAAACAAATTGTATTATTTTGTATGTCGCATAGTAATTTACGGTTATTGTTCGTTTTATAAATAAAATATTAATTGTAATGATGTTGATTGAATACTTTTCATATTTTTATATTTACAACAATAATTATTTATGATTGTTATTAGTTTATTTTATTTTAAAATATTATTATTATTATTATTACTAATGGATTACTTGATGAGTGAGCGTGTACTTATTTGGAAGTTTTGAGGTTATTTAAATTAAAATAATAATAAGAATGACTGTACAAAAAGAATTTCAAGTGTAATATAAGATATATGATTCACACGAAGGAAATAAACGAAGGAAATGTCCTTCCTATTTAATTTTATTACTGTGCTGAATTAAAAGTTAATGATCTTTATAATATAAATGTCTGGTATCTCTCATATCTTTAACCTCTGAATTGATCTTTTGCACATTTCAACAAATAATTCATCAATTTTTAATTTAATTATTATTCTTATTAAATTTAAAGTACACACAATTATAAATAAAAAGGAAAATAATGGAATTTTTTTGCACATTCCAATGATTTAGGGTCATGGAACCTTCTACCGTACATTCCCACGTTACGGTAGGAAGTTTTTACTAAAAATAACAAGTTTTACTGAAATTGAACGATAAAAATCAGTTCCCTGACAGAATAAGGCTTTAATTTAATGTTCAGAATTTTTCTTGTACTAATAATGAACGGTCGGTGGTCGTAGGGTAACGATTGTCGATGGCAAGACCCTATTCAACAAAATTTCAAAGAAATTGTGAATTCGTGCACTTAATTGAGTTTATTTATATTCTCATGTCATGCACATCCAATATGATTTTGCGATAAACAGACAATGTCGACAATATTTAATTTAATTATTACAAAAACAATAAAGAAGTGTTTTTTTTTAAATAATTATTTAAATAAGGCAAAAGTTAAACGATTTAAAATCTGTCAAAATTTGATAAGCTCCTTATTTAATTTAAGTTTGAATAAAAAATTGCTCAATATTTTGGAGTAATGTAATTTAAACTAACGAAAATCAGACACGAAATTCAAGGTCATTAAATAACAAAAAATTAAATTACCGTTGTTTTTTGAAAAAAATATATTTAGCATTATGTTTTACTAGTGAACGCATTTGTTACTAAAACAAAAATTCCATTTTAATGTAATAAAATCCAAAATAAATTTGTATTCATTGATGATTTTGGTCAAAAACGTGATAATGAGGTTCTGATAAAGGTTAATTTAAAAAATTATATCAAAAAATTACCTTACTCACGTATTTACAAAATTATGTGGTTCAATTTAATTAATTTTCAATGATTTTTTAATGAAGTAAGTATTCATAGTACATTGGCACCATGATCAAACGTAAAAAGATAAAAATAATAATTAAGGTCTAATTAAAGTACTGTAACAAGGTTTTCAGTGTTTTAAATTATATTTTGACAACGCCCTCTCAATTTTGTGAAATTAGGACAAAGTTGTAATTTTTAATTAATTAAAAAAAACTATGAATCTAGTTATCTTAACCCATTAACTGTCATTGGTCGATTTTCGACTAGTATCTTTTGAGTTGGATTTCTCCTTGAAGTTCTTAAATTTTTTTTTTTAAATTTTTGGTGAGTTATTTGAAATTTTTAGGCTATTAGATGAAAATTAAAAGAAATAAGATGAAAAGTCATGATTTTTTTCTATCTTCGTACAAGATTTCTGTATGTATTTCTGTGATATTATACGACACTTTTCACGGGCTCCCCTGTAAATATTTTGTATGAAACTCAAAATTTTCATCGAAATCAAAAGTATCTACTTTTACTCAAAGAACGATTCATAGAAGAATTTTTTGCTAAAAACTCAAAATTTCTGGCAGTTGTGCTTAATGGGTTAATTGAAAAATAAGCGTCGTGCACTTCGGAAGTCCTGGTTACATGTTTACGTTAATTTTGTGACTCGTAATCATCGAATCATTTTTCAATTAAATTAACTTTAACTTTTTCATTATATTTTTAGAATTTTATAATTAATTTCTTACTGTAAATTACTTTAAAAAAAAACATTTTTCACATTCACCAAAAGGTTAACGCTAAAAATAAAATTCCACTCTCTTCAAATTGACTAATATCTTTCAATTTATTTTGTTTGTTTGGTTTTATGATGATGATGATGAGCCATCATAATTTTCACGTTATTAACAGACGAATAAGAACAAAAAATGAAGAGAATTAAGGTTTTGACATTCACGCGATATTTATTACCGTTATCCCTTTCTCTGTTATGACCAACATATATTTGTATTGATATAATTCTCAAATGGATATAACCGAAAAATATCAAGTACTATCATCGTTACCATCGTCCAAAGCATTAAAGTTGAGAGTCACTTTTATTGAATGCGACTGTATACACATAACTTTATGTTTGAATAGGTCAGTCATTTGTGCTTCTGTTGTTAGTTACACCATGATTGTGAATAAATATTGTTTTAATATAAAGTGATATAGATTATAAAATGTAGCGTCATAAATATTAAAGAAAATGAGAACAATGAAAGTGAATGAATGATGGATTAATAGATGATAGATTAAATAGTTCAAATGCCATTGTTTGCTTAAAATAAGGGTAATCCAAAAACTTTTTTTTTGGACATAAATTTTAAAAACAATAAGAGTTTGGTTGAGAAACCGGTGGTTGATTAAATTTAAATTAATTAAGTACAAAATTCATTATCAATCATATTTTCAATTTACAAAAAAAAAGCTCTCTTATTTTCTTTGTCAGACTTCTTCTTAAAATAAAATGTTTGTTGTAATCAAGAATTGGCAGGTCATTTATCATAATTTCAATGGAATAATAGACGTTTTATCTCAATTCTTCTACCATGTTTTTGCTGAAAATTAAATATCATACTTTCACATAATTATTACGATTAAAATAATTTATTTGAAAGGTTCTTATTGCAAATGATAATTTACCATTATTGCTAATGACCAGACAATTGTCGAGACTGTAAAAATTGTTCGTTAAGCATTTTCAGTGTATTAGATATCAATTTTTCGTATAAATTTTTAATGTCATTTAATTTTTCCTTTTCATTTCAGAAATATTGAAGACGACAATTCTTTGTGCAAAACAGGAAGAAAAACAAGTCCACAAAAATGAGCATGGAAAATGTCTTAACGGTTAATGTAAATAAAATTGCTGGACTTTTTACATGCAATATCAGGACATTTAAAGGTCATAATAAAAATATGTTGTTAATATTACGATAAAAATAATAAAAACAAAAGAAGCTAAGTAATTAAATAACGATAGTCTTTTGACTGCCTCATCAATATAAATAAATAAATGATGATAAAAACGATGTGATGATTGCTCTCTATATTTTTCTCACAATTTCTTATTATTATTATTATCATTATATTCAACATATATAACATTAAAAGTAATGAAACGTTATTTACGTGCATTATTATTGTACAAATAATATAATAAAAATAAAATTTCTTCGTCGATGTTGTTGAAGGAGAAATTGTATCAATAAAAAAAAAAACAAAAAAAATCAAATATCCGTAAATAAACACACAGAGAATCCTTCTTGAAGAGCAGCAAAAATATACTCATACAAATAATGAATGCTGTGATTAGAAAGATATTGTGGCTGTTTTTATTACCAATATTGTTAACAATAAAAATACGAGTATGGTGCATGACACTATCAGCCAGTAATAATTTAATAGCAAATCCATCAACGAGAACATTAACCTCAGAAGATGATTCAAGTACAAAATTGATTGAAAAACTGCTTCCACTTACAACAACCAGGTCACCATTTCCAGTAAGAAATGGGTTACACGAATCAATTGTGATGCCAACAGCAATTGATCCGCACAAGGAAGCACAAAGGCTATATGATGAGGCCCTTAAAGAATTTGTTGAGACAACGGGTGGTGATATTAATTTAAAAACAATGAAAGAAGAATGTGCAACTCCGTGGGTGAAACAGCATGGATGTGTTTGCAGTGGTACAGTCGAGAAACTTGTATTGAATTGTCGTGCAGTTGGAATTAACATAGAAATGTTTTCCACGTCAAAATTTCCAGAAACGCTTATTAAATTGTAAGAATTATGATATTATTGATTTTTCTTTCGTTTTTTAAATTTAATTATCATGAAATCTAACTCTATCTCACAATCTTTCTTGCTATATTTTACGAGAATCAATTTTTTGATGTTATTGTCTGTTTTGATTAATGATCTCATCATAAAATTTCTATTTCAATGTATTCAAAAATAAAAAGCTTAATGTAAAAATATTAGTACTTACTCCGTGTTACAAGAGATTTGATTTAACCATTTTTGACAGCTCAAGTTAAAAGTTGTTTAAATTTTGGCCTTTTCAATTTCGTATTTTTTTTGATTCACTTGTAGAACATGTGATATGAATATTTTTTCTGTTGAAAAAAAAAATGTAATAAAAAAGATTTCCCTTATGTGGCATATATTTTTTTTTACATGCAGAGTTAAATAAATTACTAAAGTCATTTTTCATTACAGAGATTTAGGAAATAACAATATAACTAGTCTACCAAACAGATCGTTCAGTTCTTTACAAAACTTAGAAGAGTTGTAAGTATATTTATTTTTTTTTTCCTTTAACAACATAGCAATAAAATAACATTTTATTTTAAGTTTTTATTTTACCCTTTTTTTGTTCCTCTTTTTCATATCCGTCTGTCTTCCAAAGCAGAAGTGATATGGAGACTGTGAAAGACAAATTACCCTTTTAATAGTCTGTTATTTTTCATCTCAATTTCCCTGGTTTTTATATAAAAAATTTATTTTTTTGCCACCATATGCTCAATAATTATGATAATATTTAATTTATTTTTTCATCAATCTGTTTTTTTTCATTAACGAATGATTTTCACTTTCATAAGTCACTCAATCAATCAAAGTTTATTTCATTTTTTGGTTTTTTTTCTCTTTCTTTTCAGAATATTGTCTGATAATAATTTAGTTACCATCAATCAAGAGGCCTTTTACGGATTACATAGCCTGAGTCGACTCATCTTACATAATTGTAATTTGACAATGTTATCATTGGAACCTTTGAAATATGTGCCATCACTTAATTTTATGTGAGTTTATTTACTTTTGTTTTTTGATCTAGACCAAAAACTATTTAAATTTGTAGACAACTTTCAGGAAATTCAATTTCAACATTGAACAATGTTTCATTAGCAACATTTATACACTTGAAAAGTATTCGTTTAGATGGAAATTCATTAGAACAAGTGCCAACCTACGCATTTACTGGCCTAAATTCTCTTGATGCTTTGTAAGTAGTCAAATTATTGAAAGTTACAATGAAAATTAATGCTGAAATTTTGTATGTTACAGAAATTTAGAAAATAATTTAATTACTTATATAAAAAAAGATGATTTTCCATTGATGGGAAATTTGAGTGTTTTGTAAGTATTTTCTATTGTTGAATTATATGAAATTTAAATAACTGATTTTTTTTTTAATTTAATTGTCATGCAACAAAAGATTATTAAAACGCAATCGTATCGTAGAGATCTCAGCAGGTGCATTTCAAAATTTGGGTAGACTGAAAATATTGTGAGTAACGTTAAATTTTTTACTTGTAAATGACTCGCCATAAATGACTTTTTTTCTCAATTTAGGGGAATCGATGATAATTTGCTTACGAAAATACCGAGTAGTATAAGGAATTTACAGAACTTGCAAGAACTGTAAGTAAAAATTATTATTTTGTAAAAAATTGAATGAAAATCTTCAATGAAAATCAAATCTATACAATGGCTATTGTTATAATAAAACGGAACCGGTAATGAAATAACTTATTTTTAGAAATGATTTACAACTGATGGCTTACCATGATAATTTAAAAATAACCGCCTTAACAGAGTTTCCGCTTTTCTTTTTCATTTTTATTCTTGCACTTGTTACTTTGCTACTAAAAACAAGGAAAACCTCATAAAAAGTTATTATAATGGTCAGGAATTTCTTTACCACAAAACCTTACCCAACATTTTCTTTGGTTGTGGTCACGCATGAAACTACTTCCACCAACAAGTTTCTTATTAGAATTTCATATGAGTTTTCTCTGTAAGTGAAAATTTTTTGAGAATGAGTAAAAACACTTATTGAAATAACGATAACATTATATAAGATACGTGCAGAGGACGATGAGAATACTCTTAAAAGAAAGTGATAAGAAACTTTTTCATTAAATCAGATTCTACGTGACCGGTTTTCACATTTTTTGTTTTGTTATCACAATTTTACATTCAATCTCATTATTTAGTTAAAGGCAACTAAAGTCCATGGATTCTAATGGACATTTGTGTCATATTCAATAAATTAAATGATATTTTTTTTTTCTTTTTCTTTAGTTCACTCAACAATAATCGTATAACATCGATCTCAAAGGATGATTTACCCAGGAATTTAATTATATTTGAAATGCGTGGTAATCCAATCACAATTATTGAGGACACAGCCTTTCAAAATACTAGTAAACTAAGGAAATTGTAAGTATTTACTATTTGAAAAAAAATGCACATACAAACACATTAAATTGGAAAAAAATAAAAAAAGGCATGAAAAAAATTTAATCAATGGTTCATTTGGTTTCTTGGTATCTAAGGATACAGATCCTCTTTTTATTATTTAGTTTGCGATGTGGGTTGACATATTTTTTATTCATACCCTTTTCATATGATAGTAAAATCAATGTGAATAAAGTTATTTGCTTACCTGTTACCTTACCGTAAAAGTAGAGTATTTTCTTTTGGTCGCATTATCTTCACGATCTGAAACTGTACTTAAAGGAATTTCACTTGCTTTCATCTTTTTATTGATTAATTTAATTTTTTTCCCAGAATTTTGTCTGAATCGAGAAAACTGGAAAAACTGCCTTCGTTAAATGGATGTACTGCCTTAGAAATAGTAAGACTTGATAGATGTAGTCTGACAGAACTGCCTCTTGATATTTGCAGGACGTCGCCAAGATTAAAAAGTCTGTAAGTAACATTTAATGTTTAATCAAAATAAATTGCATTTCACAATTTTAATTTCATTTCAGAGAACTTAAGTCTAACATGTTGACAACAGTTCCTGTGTTGAATGACTGTTTTGATTTACGCTTATTGGATTTATCAGGAAATTTAATTGAATCCTTACATGGACATTTATTTCGTGGTCTTAGCAAAGTGCATGATCTGATATTATCACATAATAAAATTCATTCGATAAATGAGGATGCTTTTGCAGGCCTTGCAAGGTTACAGTCATTGTGAGTAACTTTGCAAATATATTTTATGAAATATTGTAATATTTTTTTTTTAATCTTTAGAGATTTAGAAAGTAATCAAATCAAATACATTCATCCCAAAGCGTTTTCGCATTTCATTCAACTAGAAGACATTAATTTGGGCAACAATGAGTTCGCTGATTTACCCACAAAGGGTTTGGATAAATTGTTACATCTGAAAACATTTAATAATCCAAAACTAAAAGAATTTCCTGCACCAGAATCATTTCCTAAAATTCAGACGTTAGTCTTATCATATGCGTATCATTGTTGTCCCTTTTTACCACTTGCATCAATGGCTGTCTCTGTAACACCTTCACTACGTGACGAAGTTTATTTTCCAACAGATAATGAATTTGATTTTAGTATATGGAATAGTTCCATAGATTTTTGGCCTCAACTTAGCAAACATAATCTCAGTAGTAAATTTGATCCAAAAATTAATGACTTATTTCATGTTTATGGATCAGAGTATGGTCATTCTGGTGGACTGCCAGTGTATCCTGAAGAATATTTTGAAGATGATATTCGTACGACACCAGCAGATCAAATAGCTGGTGTAATTCAATGCTTACCAGCTCCAGGTCCGTTTCTACCCTGTCAAGACTTGTTTGATTGGTGGACATTGCGATGTGGTGTTTGGGTTGTTTTCCTTTTGGCAATGTTAGGCAATGGAACTGTAGTTTTTGTACTGATATTTTCGAGATCTAAAATGGATGTTCCACGATTTTTAGTTTGCAATTTAGCAGCAGCTGATTTTTTCATGGGAATCTACTTGGGATTTTTAGCTGTTGTGGATGCTTCAACACTCGGTGAATTTCGTAGATTTGCAATACCTTGGCAAATGAGCAGAGGATGTCAACTAGCTGGTTTTTTGGCCGTTTTATCATCAGAATTATCTGTTTTTACCTTAGCAGTTATCACGTTAGAACGAAATTATGCAATAACACATGCAATGCATTTAAATAAAAGATTATCCTTGAGACATGCAGGATATATTATGTCAATTGGATGGACATTTGCTTTAATAATGGCAACATTACCACTTTTCGGTATATCAGACTATAGAAAGTTTGCCGTCTGTTTACCTTTCGAAACAGTAGGAAGTGGTAGTTTGGCCTACGTTGTGTTTTTAATGTTTATCAATGGAGTTGCATTCTTGATTTTAATGGGATGCTACTTGAAAATGTATTGCGCAATTCGTGGATCACAAGCATGGAATTCAAATGATTCGCGAATTGCAAAAAGAATGGCATTATTAGTTTTTACAGACTTCTTATGTTGGTCTCCTATTGCATTTTTCTCACTTACTGCAGTATTTGGTTTACAACTTATATCTTTGGAACAAGCAAAAGTGTTTACAGTATTTATTCTTCCATTAAATTCTTGTTGCAATCCATTTTTATATGCAATATTGACAAAGCAATTCAAGAAAGACTGTGTCATGATTTGCAAAGCAATTGAAGAATCTCGTGTGACTCGTGGTATTGGTCGATGTCGTCATAGCAGTAATTTCAGCAATCGTCATACTCCTGCAAATACGAATTCATTAGTTGAACGCTCATCACGAGATCTAATACCACCACTGTTACCTGGACAAACATGTAATTGTGCTGCTGTTAAACTTTTAGAACAGCAACATGCTAAGCGAATTCGAATACAAGAAGAGCCTCCAAGTATGCTTGAAAAAGTATGGCGACGTATTTTTTGTCAAAATGGTAATAAACCAAATAATCATCGACGTCGAGATAAATCTGATAATTATGCGTATCAAATAGCAGAAATACAGCAAAAAAATCATAAACGGGCTGGATCAATGTCGAGTAGTGAAAACTTCAGTTCATCTCGATCAGATTCTTGGAGGCATGGAGCACCTCATCATCATTGTGGAATCCCACTGAGATTACTTGACCCTCGAAGGCGTCACACATCATGGCTGATAACAAGAAAAACATCACAAGACAGTAACTTATCTAGTTCAAGGAACGACTCATCAGGTTCAAATACAACAGCTAGTACATCTACATGGAGAATGTCTCATTCAAGATCAAGTGCAAGCAGTTGTAATATGCCAGGTATTCCACTGCCATTACAAGGTAACATAATATCAACAATATTTTTTAAACAAAATCTAATAAATTTTTGAAATTCTCAGGTATCGGTAGGCAATCAATCCCTGGACCAAAACCTCGTCTAGTAAGACAACAAGCTGTAAACAGTGATGATTCACAATTAGAATTATCAGGATCCTTATCACCAACAACACGATTGAATGTACGTTTTCTTCCAACAATTCCATCAGCTGCTGACAGCTCAATTCAACTTGAAGATGACACAGACTCAAACAATGAAAATATGTGCCATAATAGTTATAACTCAGATGCTGAAGGAACTGATGGTGATGGAATTCAATTTTCAGCAACACAGAACAAAACAAAAGAAAATTCTACTCAATTTTTTGCTGTTTTAAAAAGCGGTGGCAAACCACAATCCACACTTTCTAGTCTACATGAAGATAAACCTCCATAAGTTACGCGGTTCATTAGAAATGATTTTTGTTAAAAAAATTTGTTATAAGAGTTTAGAACAAGTTATGGTTAAAAATTATTTATTCACTTTAATAATTTATTAATAGAAAAAACTAGTTAATATTAAAATAATTTGAAGTATTATATAAAAAAATCATTTTGTACAATGTAAATTGACTCTCTATTTATTTGAATTGATTAATTAAATATTTGTGATTTAATACGTTACTTTATATTTATAATTTAAAAATTAAGTATAATTCAAGGTGTTATCTAATTTATACGTGAAGGTATTTGAGGGATAAATAAAAAAATGTAAGATCGTTTGATAGTGTTAAATAATTAAACGTTATATTATTTTCAAGTATAAAAAGCAAAAATCATGTTTAATCAAATGGACGCTCACATATATTTTTTCAACGAGACCGTCCACAGACAATAAATAAGAAGATATTCGTTAATTTGATTCCACTCACTTGTAATTTTTTTTTAATTTATAACTTTTATCTCAAATGGACAGGTCTACTTTTATCTAAAAATATAAAAAAAAAATTGAATGTGAACAAAAACTGTTTCTAAATTAAAAAGAATCTGTAAATAAAAATATTTTTTAAATAAATGTTCCTCATAAAAATGTATGGAATTTCAAAAAAGTATTTAAATTTTAAAAATATGCAAAGTAAAATAAGAAATTAAAAAAAAAAATATGTAAGATAAATTTAAAATGAATACATAAACTGCCGAAAACTGAACTATTAAAAACAAATAAAATATAACGATATACAAAGAATTCATAAAAATAATAGATGCCAATTACTTTTAATTTTAGATATCGCCCTTGAACTCGATAATTTGATTTTGTTCCTTTTTCTTCAAGTCTGAGAGTTCTGTTTTGGTTTTTTGTAAATATTTTTTCAGGTCTTCAATTGATATGTCTTTTAATTTAATTTCTTCTTCTTTCGTATTCAGTTCAGCTGCAAGAGATTTTATTTTTCGTGTTTTAGCTGTTAAACTTCTTTGGGTTGAGTTCAATCTTTCTTTGATATCATGACCCGGTATTTTTAATACAAAACCTTTCAAGGAAGCATAAAGATTTTGATATTCATGTAGATCATTTTCACGATCCGTTGCTTCGACACTCTGATTTAGTATACGTTTTTGTAAATTCTGAACTTTTTCGATTAATTCTATTTTTTCTGGATCTTTGCCACACAGTTTTCTCCAACGATGAACATTCATTGGTGTAAGCATCTCCATTTCCAAGGCTTTAGCTTTAACCCTTTCCTGAGTCAAAGTTCGATTTAACTGTAACACTTCTTGACGCATATCAGATGTATTTGCAAGACCACGTGTAAGTAAATTGCGTTGTGATCTCAAATTTTTAATTTCAATTTTCAGCAAACGAATATCATCTAATCGTTTTGTGTATTGATTCTCACCACGATCAAGTGCTAACTGCATAATTGATATTTTTTCTTTGAAATTATTGATTTCGTCATTTTTACGGATTAATTGGGTTCCAACCACATCCTTTTCATGTATAATGGTGTCCAGCCGTTTTTTGATTTTATTCATATTTTCTTCATCATCCAATATTGTTTTCTGGAAACGTCCATTCTGAACTTTAAGTTCCTGTAATTCGGTTTTTGCATGTTGTAATGCTATAATTGTTGTTTGTATTTCAGCCTTTAACGCTGTTTTATCCTTTTCAGTCTTTTCTATCAATTTATGTGCACGGACCATTTCCATATCTTTCGATGAAATGTCTTCGCGAAGTTGTTCTACATCCTTAAGTGAAGCTTTTAACCGTTCTTTTAAATCATTTCTTTCATCAACACAATTTTGTAATTCACGCTGAAATGTAGCGCGCTCAGTCTTGACAGTCTCGTATTGCTGTTGGAGTAGGTTAATTTTTTGTTGAAGTTCATTAATTTTTTCTTTTTGACTGTTTAGCAAAGTTTGTTTTGAATTTATCTCATCAGTTGCGTTCAATAATTTTTCGTTAATATTTTGAGTTTCTTCCAATAATTTTTCTCGTTCTTTTTCAGCTTTTACTAAGAGGGATTTTAGTTTATGTTCGGATATGGTACGAGAACGTAAATCGTTTTCCATTGTTTTTTGTTGCTGCTCATTGAGAATAATTTGATCTTTTAACTCAGAAACATGTTCTAGTGAAAAGAAAAAAAAACTATTCAATTAAAATGACATTTAAATTTTGTTTCATGATATTCACTGTTTGATTTAACAAGATCTTTGCGGACAATATCTCGTTCTCTAATTATATTCTCAGAAAATTTTCTTGCTTGATCAATGGCTTTTTTATTTGCTTCTCTCTCTTTCTCAAAGTTTACAATTAAATTCCTGAAAAAAATAAAATCATCCAATATAAATAGGATTTAAATCTTAATCTAGATATACTTCAATTTGACAACTTCTTGTTCAAGCCCCGTCTTGATTCCAATTGTAGTCACTAACTTTTTCATTATTGCTTCTTTTTGTTTCATAAGTTTTGAGTTTTCTAATCGAAATTTATTATTTTCATCCTCTTTCATCTTTATCAAATTCAATTTTGTATTTAGTTCATTTGTGACCTTTTCCTTCAATTGTGCTAAGCTATCAAGATCAGATGCAAACTTTGCTAATTTAATTGCGTTCACATTCAATGTAGCAGTTTGCTTTTCAAGGTTGGCCTTGTGAGCTCCGATTTGAAGTTGTTGTTGTAAGATTGTTCGATGATTCTTTGAACTGATTTCTTTAAGATTTTTAATTTCTTGAGCCATTATGTCTCTCTCTAAAGTAACATCCTTCAATTGATTTTGAGTACTTTCCAGTAATCGTTTTTCCTTAAATGCTTCATTTGTCAGCTCGTCCAGTTGCTTAACTAAGTCTTTGATTTGTGTTTTATGTTCATCTCGTTTCTTTTCCAAATCTTCAATATAGATTTTTTGACTTGACATACGTTTCGAAAGATCTTCTACTTCACTTTGAAGACGATCACGATCACGAAGTAAGTTTTCCTTGTGTTTCATCATTGAGCTTCCTCCCATTCTATTAAACTTTCATGATATAATATTTGAAAGAAAAAAAAATAAAACAACAACTTACTCATCATCACCACGATCTGCTGTTTTTTCTGCTTCTTTTTGTAATTTTTCCAACTTTTCTCTCATTGCATACATACTCTCCTGGGCTTCCTGTTCCCTGATTTGAGCAGCATCAGCTAATTTCCAAGCATCATCTATCTCTGCTTTCATGTTTTGAATTGTATCTTGGTCGGCCTGTGATACTTTCATAGCTTGTGCAACTTTTTGTGCCGATTTTTCGATATCTAATTGCATTTTTGCTACATTTTCTTTTTCATCCAGGTAAGATTGTCTGTAACATTGTGCCATTAACAGTAAGCGTTGGCCATTTTCAATTAAAACCGAATGTTGATCTGGATGTAAGTCTTTTAGAATCTGTTAAAAAGTGCTCCATTGTAATGAAAAAAGGCATAATTTCAAAAAAAAAAACAAGAACAAACATTATTTAGCTTGTAAGTTGTTTCCTCGAAAAACTCTGATGTGATATCTTCGGTTGTAAGATGTTCTTCTTCAGGCTGAGAGTCCTGAGCTTGAGTATCATCTCCAGTATCTTCCATTCCATCCATTTTTTAAAGGTTGAATGATTCTTCTTTTGATTAAAATTAAAATAAACGGATGTAAAGAGATTAAACCACACTCTATTTAAATAAAATAATAAATTAACTTGGAATGTTTGTCGGTCTTAAATAAAGCGTCACTATGACTTTATTGTTGCTATGGGAATTTAATAAAATTAAATGGAATTTAACAGCAACAAGTTAGTTGTATGTACAAAGTATCTCCTTGTTATACAGGTGACGGAAGTACATTTTTATGTTGAAATCCTTAGGTGAAGTTTAAACGTAACATGATTTCCAAAGAGTTACTTCATTCTATAAATCTTAGCTGTAATTCAACAATTATAATTTAAATTGTAGCTTTTAACCAAAATCAGAGTCTGCTAACCAAAAATAGGCAAAAGTAATAGCAACGATCAATGCAGATTTTTATTCTATCAATACTTGAATGCAACGTTTTTTTGCATAACAGTCTATTTTGTTATTTAACTCTTTGCATTTTTAATTTTGAATGTATTAAAAATAAAATTGTGTTGTTATCATAAATTGTATGAATTTTCTTGAACCTATTCATTATAAGTAATAATATATAATGTTATATGAGTACCAATAATAAATAAGGAGAATAAGATAAAAATAGGACAAGCAACATACGTATAAATATTGAGTATTATATATTATTGTTTTTTTTAAACCTACCTTCTTTCGATTAAGACTGATATTCCTTTTGATTTAACCCTTTCGGTCCTTTGTCCAATGTATCAGGAATTTAAAAATCCACATCCGTTGCACACTGTTGCCATTGGAGAGCATCCTTTGTATTGAAACACGTTACTTTCTGAACAACGTTATAAAGAGAATGAATTTATTTAAAGGAAAATTAACGTATTTTAATATGTGACATTAATTAAAAAGAATGTTCGATCAATATAAAAATTATGGTTGCAAGTGAATTTCACACAACACTCCTGGTCAATCCATAATGTTTAAATTGATCAATTTGCACATATTGGAATGTTTGGTATTCTGTAAACCTTTTGTCAAGATGTCTGCCTTTTGTAAATTTGATTGTACATAACAAACACTGACAAAACCTTTTTGAATTGCTTCACGAATGAAATGATAACGAATTGAAATGTGTTTTGTTCTCGGACTGTAACCATTGTTGCTTGCTAGAACCATTGCACTTTGATTATCACAATTGATAGTAACTGATCTTGTTTGTTTCAGTTCTTGTTGAAAATTGTACCAGAAAATAGCTTCTTGACTTGCTAACGACATTGCTATATATTCTGCTTCACAACTACTTAAAGCCACTGATTCTTGCTTGCTACATTTCCAAGAAATTGGCCCTCCAGCCATTTGAAAGATATAACCAGAAATTGATTTTCGGTTTTCTTCATTTGCGCCCCAATCTGCATCACTGTATCCAATAACTTCATTAGAACCATGTTTTGAATATTCTAATTTGAAATTTGAAGTTCCTTTCAAGTATCTGAAAATTCTTTTAACAGCAGTCCAATGTGATTGATTTGGATTATTTGAAAATTGACTAACCACATGTACAGCATAAGAAATATCTGGACGTGATACTTGTGCTAAGAATAATAAGCTTCCAATTGCTTCTTGATATGGAACATTTTTCATACTTGGATCATTTGATTTCGATTTGGTTAACTTGACGCTTGGATCTGTTGGTGTACTAACTGTTTTGCAATCAGTCATATTGAATTTTTCAAATATTTGACGTATATAATTCTCCTGGTCAAGCCAAAGTTTACCAGATTTGAAATTTCTTGTAATTTTGATTCCTAGACAATATTCAGCTTCGCCTAGATCTTTCATTTTGAAATTTGACGTGAGAAATGTTTTGAGATTATTTAACATTTTCTCATCATTGAAAAATATCAAGAAATCGTCCACGTAAATTGTAACAATTAATATTTTATTTTCATTCATAATAAAATACATGCAAGGATCCATATTTGATTGTTGAAATCCAAATTTCTTCAAAGCTGCATCAAGTTTGAGATTCCACACACGACTTGATTGTTTTAAACCATATAATGCCTTGTTTAATTTGCAAACAAGATTTCCTTCTTGAATAAAACCTTCTGGTTGGTCCATGAAAATTTCTTCATCGTTTAATTCACCTTGAAGGAAAGCAGTAACAGCATCCATTTGATGAATTTTTAAATCCTTTTGAACTGCAAGTGCCATTAAGTATCGAATTGTCTGATAACGAACAACAGGTGAAAAGATCTCTTGATAGTCGATGCCAAATTTTTGTGAACATCCTTTGACTACCAATCTTGCTTTGTAACGATCAATATTGCCATTTGAGTCTCTTTTTGTTTTAAAAATCCATTTATTTTTTATTGCCTTTCTTCCCTTTGGTAATTCACATAACGACCAAGTACCATTCTCGACAAGTGATTTGTACTCATCTTTCATAGCTTCTATCCATAAATCTTTGTTTGGTGATTCAAGAGCTTGTTTAAACGTAATTGGATCTTCAACTTGTGAATTATTATGATTATTAGTAAGAGAATTAGAAATAAAAGATTTAGGAGACTTTCCTAAGATTTCTCGCCCTCCACCGCTTTGGAGTTGGAGATTGGAAGGCGAAAAGTTGGCTCCATTAATGGCATCAAACTGCATACGATTATTTGATTTGTCATGTGGATTTTCTTGACGACTTTTGCTTGTAAGCATAACTAAACAGTTATTTGAATTTTGATTTGTTTTTGCGAGTTGTTTTTCATTGTAAATCTTGGGTGCTTGATTTCGTAAACGCTCAGATCTACGAACAACAGGAATTTGTTCTTCATTGTCACTTGAACTTGAATTGATTATTTCCGTTGAAAAACTTTGATTAATTGGAAATACATCATCACTTTCTTCATCGTCTGTATAAATATCGTAATTGAATCCATTTTGAGCTGATTCATGTGTTGAAGATTGATCATTGATATCAATTTCTTCTGAAAAATTTCAGGAAACGATTCCAGAACTTGAGATTTGTACTGCAAAAAATAAATAAAAATTTTCCGGCTTTTATCACATATAAACGTTAAAAAGTAGCGACTTGCCCGGAATGACTCCGACTCCATGGGGCCACAGAGATCGGAGTGCACGAGCTCTAGAAGCTCGTTTGCCCTATGTCCTTCTTCCTTGAAAGGTAGTTTTGCTTGTTTTCCTTTGGCACACACAACACAATTTTGCACGTTTGACTCTTTGAAATCAATGCCAGTAACGATACCTTGCTTCATTTTTTGAAGAAATCTTACATTTGCATGACCTAGTCTACGATGCCACAATTCAATGTCATTTTTCGTTTGAGAAACTAGCGAGTGATGTTTTGGATTGGTTTTCAATTTGTAAAGACCACCTTCATCTAAAATAGCTTCTGCAATGATTGAATTTTTGTTGTAAATTGTACATCTGTTCTCCGAAAAATCGACTTTAAGACCCTTCGATGTGATTTGTTTAACAGACAAAAGATTTGTTGCCAAATTAGGAACATAAAGTGTATTGTTAATTGTTAATGAAATTTGTTCATTATCTTCAGATAAAATGGATAAATTAACGATACCACGACCTTCCACTTGAATTGAATCTGGACCAGCAGTTTTAACGACATCAGAAAATTTTTCAATTTGTGAAAAATTATTTAAACTGTTTGTCATGTGTGACGTAGCTCCACTG
>LN483454.1:93285-128497 GCA_900002565.1 Culicoides sonorensis | reverse complement strand
AATTGTCAATTGGTGATCAATGCCTTGAGAAGATAAATAGTTTTCGAATTCTTTTGAACAATATTCTCCTCCATTGTCAGTTCTAAGGATTTTGATTTTTTTACCACTTTGTTTTTCACAGCGAGTTTTGAAATCCTTGAATGATTCCAGAACTTGAGATTTGTACTGCAAAAAATAAATAAAAATTTTCCGGCTTTTATCACATATGAACGTTAAAAAGTAGCGACTTGCCCGGAATGACTCCGACTCCATGGGGCCACAGAGATCGGAGTGCACGAGCTCTAGAAGCTCGTTTGCCCTATGTCCTTCTTCCTTGAAAGGTAGTTTTGCTTGTTTTCCTTTGGCACACACAACACAATTTTGCACGTTTGACTCTTTGAAATCAATGCCAGTAACGATACCTTGCTTCATTTTTTGAAGAAATCTTACATTTGCATGACCTAGTCTACGATGCCACAATTCAATGTCATTTTTCGTTTGAGAAACTAGCGAGTGATGTTTTGGATTGGTTTTCAATTTGTAAAGACCACCTTCATCTAAAATAGCTTCTGCAATGATTGAATTTTTGTTGTAAATTGTACATCTGTTCTCCGAAAAATCGACTTTAAGACCCTTCGAAGTGATTTGTTTAACAGACAAAAGATTTGTTGCCAAATTAGGAACATATAGTGTATTGTTAATTGTTAATGAAATTTGTTCATTTTCTTCAGATATGACAGATAGATTAACGATACCACGACCTTCCACTTGAATTGAATCTGGACCAGCAGTTTTAACGACATCAGAAAATTTTTCAATTTGAGAAAAATTATTTAAACTGTTTGTCATGTGTGACGTAGCTCCACTGTCTATGTACCATGCTGTACTATCAACTACGCCTACTGCAAGAACTGAGAAAAGAGAAAAATTTTTATTACCGTTACGATTTGGTTGCCTGGTAACATTTTGTTTGTGAAAATTTTCTTGATTTTCACGAAAATTCTTCTTCTTGTAAAATTTTTTCTTCCTATTCTTTGAATACAATGCAACGTCATTCTCTTCATGTTCAACGATTGCTACATCTTGTAATAGTTTCGACTTCACAGCATCAGCAGTAATTACTTTGCCAGAGCTTTCCATTCCTAATATCATTGGCCTATATTCTGAAGGTAATCCAGCAAGCATGAAAATTCCAGACCATTCATCTGTAACTTTAAGACCCGCTTCAGTCAATTTGTGGCATACTGTCATGATTTGATCCACATAGTCCTCAATATTTGGAAAATTTTTGAGTTTCGTGTTGACTAGTTGCACAACTAAAGCTACTCTTCGGTCCAAGCCATCGTCTTGAAAAAGTCTTTTTAATGATTCCCAAGCTTCGCTTGCTCTTTTAATTCCACGAACATGGTTAAACAATTTGGAATCCAGTGACATATTAATTTTTGTGAGTGCCTTCATATTTTTCTTGTCATCTGGTCCCGCGGCAGGAATTTCTTCAATTATGCCATCCCAAAGTTCCTCATGTTGTAGATAGTTCTCCATACTAAAAGCCCATGACGAATAATTCGACCGTCCTTTTAATTTTTCGATATTGAAATTATTGCTCGACATTTTTGAAAAAATTACTTTACTTTAAAATTATTTTAATTTAATTTTTTTTTACTTTAGTCTCATAATCTATTGAAACACGTTACGTTCTGAACAACGTTATAAAGAGAATGAATTTATTTTACTGAAAATTAACGACATTATATTTTGACACAATATAAAAAGAATTACTGATGAATATAAAAATTATGATTGAAAGTGGATTTCACACAACACACAACACAAGTTTTTCTCCAAAACAGTTTTAACTGACCTACTTTAGATATTTTCCAAAAAAATCGATCATAAGGTCGTCGATAATTTCAATCAGGTGAAATTTGTTAAAAAAAACAAATTCAAAAAACGAAATTTAAATGTTAGCATTACATAAACATCAGAACATTATATTGCTAAACACACATCATAATACATTCTTTTATTTAATTATATTTTTTTTAAGTTTCAAAATTTTTTAATACAATCATGAATATTTTATAATATTTTTTTTTTAATTTAACATTTTACATTAAAATTTATAATTTAATTTAATATAATTTTTATTTACATTTGAATCATCATATACCCTTATAATTTTAAAACACCAATTTTAGCATTAATTTAAATAGGATTCAAAATTTAGGTGTATGAAAAATTGATCAATTGATTTGACTTTTAATGAATAAAGTGCTCATTTTTTATTATTATTGACATTTATATTATTTTTTTTTTATGTAAATAATAATTATCATTTAATTAAAAAAAACTTTGTACACATAATTTAATTAAATTTATATTTGATCCTTAAATTTTAAAACATTTTATACAATTTTTTTTTTTGTAATATGATCAATGATTTTGAATGAAATTCAAACAAATGCATCAAGTTTTTTCTTATGATTCATGAAATTGATTATGACACAGCTATTAAAAGTATGAGCTTTTTAATATTTTTATATTTATTCATTGACTAATCACTGCGATTATTTTTTTTATAGGAAACATAAGTAATTGTTAAAATGAAAGCATTTTATTTTAAATTTGTAGAATTAAGAAAAAAAATTAATTATTTTACATTAAAAATAACTTTAATTACATTCAATTTTTATTTCTATTATTTAAGTTTGAACTTTAAAGACACTAATATCTGTTTTTTTTTTCTTTTAAATTAATTTTATTTTAATAATATTTTTTTTGTTTGCCTATGAACTAACATCAATATATATATTTATATTAGTCAAATTTTTTTTTATTAAATTAAATTAAATTAATAATTAATTTTATATTTTATAATAATTTTTAATAATAGAATCACTGTTTTAGCTCTTTTTCTTATGAACTACATTCAATTTATTTTATTTTATTTTTTTTTAACATTAATATCAGATTAAATTTTTTTTAGGATTTTAGGTTTGAATTCAGCTGTCACATAATCAAAAATCATCGCAACAGGTCAATAAAATTTTTGTACATTAAATTAATCGAGAAATGTGTTGATTTATATTCTATTGCCATTTAATTTAACATTCAATTAAAGGATAAATTTAAGTTAATTCTTTAATAAATAACTTCATAAACTGTCGCTTTTTTGTCTCCTGATCCCGTCACAATGTATTTATCATCTCCTGAAATGTCGCAACTAAGTACTGATGATGTTTCTTTTGACTAAAAATTGAAAAAAAATGTGAGATTATTAAAAATGTTGAATTTTTTTTAATAAGAATTTGGATTTTACCTGGAATATGCTAGCGCCATAGGGTGTACGCCAGGCATTTAGTAAATTATCTTTACCCGTTGAAACGAACCATTTACCACATGTAGCAAATCGAAGTGAAAGCACACAACTTTCATGTAAATGTAATTGATATTTGTCTGGTTTACTTGCATGCAATACTTCGACATGGGAATTTTCCATACCGACTGCAAGCCAATCACCTGGAAATTGATGTTAACAGTTAATTCATTGAATTTTTTTGTATTTAAATGATAATTTACCTGTTGGACAATATCCAAGTGAGAAGATTTGTGAACTGAAATCATGTTGTTGTAATTGTCGACCTTCTCGCAAATCCCAAGATCTAACTGTGTTGTCCAAGCCACCAGTCCACAATCGATTGCCATCGGGACTTATATCAATGCATGAAGCGCCATCTGTGTGACCTTGGAATTGTCTCACTAGTGTTTGATTATGTAAGTCCCATACGGCAATATTTCCATCACTACAACACGAGAAGCAGACTTTGCTGTCAGGACTTATCGCTAGGGCATAACAAGCAGGTGCCGATGATGTCAGTTCTGCTTTGATGCGTGGTGTTGGACTGGCAAGATCCCAAATTGACAAATTCGATGCTTCTCCGCCAACAATCAATGTACGACCATCGGGCAATAATTTAACAGATCTAATATAGTTGTCACGTTGCAAACAATCTAATTGACTAACTGGTGTCCGGTTTGTGGGTTGTGAAATATCCCATACTTTGACACAGCCCTTGCCACCAGTATACACGTATTTGGTTGGATTTGAAATTGTCACGGCACACACGACTTCTCCGTGATTCAGGGTGTTAATTTGGCGAGCATGACGAGGAATACCTGGACCAACTAAGGCGTCCGGTGGGAAAGGAACTGGCTGTAATGTGCCTTCACCATTCATGTGAAATGAGTAAGCTCTGTAAATGAATTGAAATGATAAAATTAAGTGAATTTAAATTTATTTTTGTTAATCTTACGGTTTTCCTCCGGTCACAGAATTTGGTGGTGGTATGCCAAGAGCCCTTACATGTGTATGAGAATCAAATGGCATTGGTGAACGTCCGTATGGATCTCCAGGTGGTTTCCCATAAGGATCAGATGGACGTTGATATGGCGATGGAGGATAAGTTCCTGGTGTCGATCCTAAACTAGACTTTGGTGTAGTTGAAGCATTTGGGGTAGTTGATCTAGCTTTTGCTACTGGGGTTCCTGGTTTATCGAGCTATAGAAAAAATTCAAAATTAATCTCAAATTAATGATCAAAAATCTCATTTCAACTCACATCTTTTGTTTTCAAACTGGGTGTCGACCGTGATGAACTTGAACCAGATCTTGATGGTGGTCTTTCAGTTTTCAAGTCAACACTAGATGTCGCTTTACGATCTCCATTCATTCCTACACTATCACGACCGCCATCCCGTGAATTGTGATCTCCATTTACACGAGGTGATGGTGAGCCCTTTAAATAAAATATAAAAATTAATTAAATTTCATTTCACGCAATTTTATGATGATTCATGAAATTGAAGAAAAAACTGTGAAAATGTGATAATAAAAGCTTCGGGCGAGACATCATAATTCTATTCTATTTCAATTAATATTTAACTTCAAAATTACTGTTAAATTAAAAAAAAATAATAAACAAGGAACATACTAAAAACAATGGGAATTCTAATTTGACTTGTAAATTAAAAAGAAATTTTGATTTTTGACAATTTCTTACCGTTTCATTTGCGATGTCCACGACTAAATCTTGATCGCTTTTATCACCATCACTTTCCTGGAAAATTTCATTCATACGTTTACAATTTTTTCTTCTTTTTTTATTTTTAATTTAAATTTGGAAAAAATTATAATTATTCTAATTCAATACAAACATTTTAGAACGAAACTGATTCGATTTTTTTTTACATTTGATTTTCAATGATTAATTTTAACGGTTCTTATGGAAAAAAAATTCAAATAATTTAAATAAAAAATCTAATAAAAAATGATGGTGATTCATGTGATACATTTATTTATATAAAATTTTGTGCATTATTGAGTTGAAAAATCCCGCCCGAAACTTTTAAGTGTGATAATAATAAGAAACAGTGAAATTTTATTCTATTAAATGGAAAATGTCAGACTTACATGATTCAATTTCTCTTCTTTTCGTCGTTTTACGTCACCGTCTTGTTCAATTGGGGACCGTGAACGGTACTTTTCTCGATCACCAGGTGACACTGAATTGTTTCGCTATTTAAATGAAATGCAAATTAGTTTACAGATGAAATTTCATTGAAATAATTTGACTTACCAATCGTTCATCGGCTGGTGGACCTCCAATCGGGACTTTAATATCTTCTCTGTGTAATTCTTGGGGTGCCTTAAGTAGACTCTGTGGTCCATGTGGTAATAAAATTGGGCCTCCAAAGGCTCCCAATGGACCCAATGCACCTAATGAGGGTATGGCTTGAGGTGGTCCTCCAGGTGTTTGTTGTGCATGCATCTGTTGCTAAAATTAAAATTAAATTAAATTGATTTTAAAATTTAATTGAATTACAATTTTACATTCATTAATTTTTTTTTAATTGTAACATTTGACATTTAAACACATAACAAAACATGCAACATATTTTTTTATTATTATTTATTTGCATATCATATTTTAAATAAGGTGAAGGCATGTCACTGTCACCAAATTAACAGAGTTAATTCAGCACACGCGATCAATGTAAACACATACATAGACATAAAATAAATAAAATCATGATTAATAAATTATTTTATAGTGAAATTCGTATTATTTACCATAATCACACAATTACAAGAACAATGACATGAAATTAACATTATTATTATTATTATATTTAGCGTGCAACAATTAAATTAAATTTATGAATATTTTAATGCATGAAAGCAGAGAGTATGTGATTATTATTATAATTTGTTGATGATGAGTGTGTGTGTGTGTGTGTGCATGCAATTGATTGTGTAAAATTATTTTGATTTTGCTGAAGATTAATTTTATAATGTTATTTTATTGGTGAAATGAAATTTGTGGCATTAAAATTTAAATGAACTGAAATTAACCGATTATTGAGATTTTTGGGTACATAAGCCATTGAATTAATATAAGTGAGTCGAATTGAGGTTTTGGTTAAGAAATTGCGAACTTATGAAAAAAATAGTCAACCTGAAGTTATCAACGGCCTTAGCAAGTTCGAAAAAGTGTTTTCAGACTCTCTGGACTTTTCTTGATACGTTCTTTAAGTCATCTATGACTTAAGTCCAATTTTTTTCTTGCTGTTTTAAAATGAATGTCGATTTCTTCAAAAAAATGATGTCGAAGCGCCATCTTGTGGATCCAGTTGGAAAAACAAAAGAGAAGTACCTGTGGTTTTTGAATATCTTTAGTCACTCATCGACGACTTTGTCTTTGAAAAAAAAAAACAGAAAAGTTTTATTACGACTTAATTTGAAACATTGAAGCGTGTCGATGAGGTGTTAGAGCAGGGACGGATTAAGAATTTTCTTTTAGGGGGTAGGGGGTAAAAATACAGGATGTTTTCAATTTCGAATTAAAGCCTTTCTCGAAATTTCGTAGTCTTTTTGACTTCTAATTTTCAATAATTTTGAGGGTCAAATTACTCTTTTTAACTCTTCCTTAACCTTTTTGACTATGAGCTTTCTTGTTTTTTTTTTCATTTTTATTTGACTAATACAATATTAACTTTTGAAAAACGATCTTTCAGATCATTTTGAGGGTCAAATTACTATTTTTAACTCTTCCTTAACCTTTTTGACTATGAGCTTTCTTGTTTTTTTTTTTTATTTTATTCTTTTTGACACTATTTGGGCATTTGTTAGTCTTTTGATTCTTACATATTTTTATATTTTTGACTCTTCCTTAATCTTTTTGACTATGAACTTTCTTGTTGTTTTTATATTTTATTTTTTTTTACTTTTTATGGGCATTTATTAGCGTTTTAACACCTAGGCTTTTAGCTTATAGAAAATTATAAGCAGCCAAAAAGGTTGAGGAAGAGTCAAAAAGGCTAAGGAAGAGTACAAAAGGCTAAGGAAGTGTCAAAAATAGTGAGAAAGCCCCAGAAATAGTCAAAAAGAGTAATTTGACACTCAATATTATGTAAGGGATTCAAAAAAATCATTTTTCAGGAGTCACAAAAACTAAGGAGTCTCAAGAAAGGCTGAAATTCAAATTTGAAAACACCCTTTGTGCAGAAAAGTCAGAGTGCCTTTTTCCCCTCCTCGTAAATCTGTCGCTTAACCATAGAATCTGAAAAATACCTGTCCAAGGTTGAAAAGTTCGTTGACAGCTTCAGTCTAGTCAAAAAATGTATTCAATAAATTTTTTTGAGACTAAATTGTGACTGTTTTATGTGAAAATAATCCATAAAGAGCAACTTACAAAATAACATTCATGAGTTAGTTTAAAATAAAAAATATCCAAGGCATCACTTTTACATTAAGTTTAACAAAAAAAAAAAGTGCTGTTAATTAAGAAAAAGCCACAACATAAATATGTTTTGTTTTTTAGTAATAAAAATGCACATTTAACAGACAAACAGTGAATTTTATGGCCATTTAATTCATTTAAACTTACTATAAGTTGTTGTATTCCTTGTTGTGACGTAAGGTGTTGCTGTATTTATTTAATGAGAGAAAAATCAAAAAAAAAAAACAGACAATTTAATATAAATTTTCCTTAATCCATTTAATTGAGTAATATGAATAATATGAGTAATGTGATATTTTGAAACAATGCGTTATGAAATTTATTTTTTTAACTAATTTTTTAAAAAAAAATGCATTTTAAAAAATGAAAATGGGGAAAAAATAGTTTTCAACTAAAACAAAAATAATAATAATAGTAAAATATTTATTCATGAAAATTGAATAAATGAATAATTAAATAAGTTTAAACGGGAAACTAAAAGTTTGGATTATTATGAAAATAAAACTAACAGCGATAACCTGTTAAATTTTTTTGTTGTTTATTTTTAAACTAAAAGTATATTTTTCGTAAATTTTAAGCTTATAATGCGAATAAAAATTTACTTCTGACATTCTATGATTTTATTTTTTATTATTTTTTTTCATTATAATTTTACAACAACAACACAAAAAAAATATATAAATAAACAGGAATGAAAAAGTTTTGCTTTCATATCCTGAATACGGATCATATTCGGATGACTAACAAAAAAAATTAAAAATTGGAACATTCATCAAAATTAAAATAAAATCACAACCCTTTTCATTTAAATTCATTTCTCAAATATTTTGAAATTTCTTTTATGTCAACCTGTACAATTCAGATGCAAAAAAAATGTAAACCACTAAAACAACGAACGAAGTATTCAAATCAACTGAAGTGAATGTGGTTTTTTTTTCAATTTAAATCCATATGCTACATTGCTGCACCTTTCCATTATTTTACAATTTTTTCATTATTATTAATTTTTTTTTGTTTCTACTTTTTATTATTATTTTATATGCATGTTAAAAAAACCCCATTCCAGCATTCATGATACACTCATGAAGTCAGAGAGAGAGAAAAGTCAGATTAAATAACACATTTTTACATTTTACAATGAATGTGAATAAGAGTAGGAACATAAGGGGATTTGCAAATGCATGATAATATTCTGTTAAAAAAAAATTTAATGAAAAATAAAATGAAATGAAAAAGAAAAAGGAATAATATGAAAATTTTATGTAAAAATAAAAATTGGATATACGATGATATTAATAATAATAATTTTAAATGAAAATAAAAATAAAAAGGAAATAAAATAAAAATCCGAATTATTTCGTTTTTATTTAATTTGAATATGAATTAGTTGAGTTGTTGAAATTTTAATTGAGAAAATGTTTGGATAGTAAAATGTGAGGAGATAAAAACCTTCGTGTCTATGTTAAAATTAAATTATACTGATGGGACTTAAATTTTAATTTCAATTTTTTCTTTTTTAGATGATGATGATGAACAAAAAAAAGGATAACGATGCGATATAAAATTATAGAAATTTTATTTTAGATGAATGTAATCAAATTGAATTAAAATTTTCTGTTGAAATGAAGCAGACACTTACCCCTATAATGGCATTTAATTCTGGCATTGTAACTTGTTTTGCACGTTCAACTGCTTGTGCTACTTGTTGTTGGTGTTCCGCCGCTAGAAATGGCAGTAATTGACCAATTAATGCATTCAATCGTTTTGCTATCTCGGTCTGAAATGAAAAAAATGTGAAAGAAAAAAGGTTAAAATTGATGTACAAATTGATTACAAGAACAAAAGATGTTTGAAATGTGATGTCATTTAAAATGTTGCATTGAATTGATTTTTTTTTTAAATAAAATACCAGGCGTCTCCATTTCAATTCGACATTGCAAGATGAGTTCATTTCAAAGAATATTTATCAGTTATAATGAAATTTTATAAATTAATTCGAAGAAAACATTTTTTTTTAAATGGAGACGCCTGGTATTCTATGAACTTTAAGTGACATGTCAATACATTTCACTTTAAACACCCACAAAATATCATTAAATTTAAGTGCAAATAACATAAATAAAGGAAAAATCCCAAAATTTGATAATCCTTGTCGCCTCTCACTTATATTTATGTCATTATTTATCCTACACACGATATCTCATATAAAAAAATAAAACATAACCATATCAAATCCCTCAACTTCGATTTAAACACAAGGGAGTGGGTTTGTGTGTAATGTGACATTATTATTTCTGTCAAGTGATACATTTTTTCTTTATCATCAGCATCTTCATAATAATAATCTTCATGTTTGGCTTGTATTTATGAGAATAAATAAAAAAACGTACAACAACAAAAAATGTATAATAATAAAAAGGAGATTATGTGAAAAGAACATACCGATGCAATATGTGAATGAATTGTATTGTATTTATTGAATATCATGGAAATTTTTTTTCCTTCTTTTGTATGTATATGAAAAATTGATAGAATGACATTGAGTTAAATAATATAAGATGATGATAATCATATGGCTATGATCCTTCGAATCTTAGCAGAAAAAAATGTATCATGCTGACGAAATTGAGTACCTTGAATCATAAAATGACACTGCGAAACAAATGTTTGACTTCTAGACCCATGAAAAACACTTTGCTCATCCAAACGAATTCTTTTTTTGAAGTCCTTGCGACCATAAGGCCGGCTTCAGGTGCTTAACTTTTAGATATGCGCTACGTATACAATCACACAAAATAAAAATTAACCAACGCTAACCTATGTAGTGTACACGTAGCGCATAGCTAATAGTTAAGCACCTGAAGTCACAGTAAACGTCAATTCTAAGGTCAAGCATGCATTGACATCCAAGAGCATCTTCGATAAGAAAGATGCAAACTGTACCTTTTAAAAATACACACACACAAACACCAAAAATGATGATAGATGATATAAATACAATTTGATGAATTTTTTCATGATTTTATGTACCCTCCACACAATTTTGCAATAAGACCATTAAAAAAAAACAATGTGATGGAATTTTGATGATGTCCTCATAGATCACACACACACACACCCACCATCAATGAAGGATATTTTAAACACATATATCAGTCAAGTGACATAATATTTTAACGGGATTTTACGTTTTATCGTAAATTTATATAAATAAATAATAAACATCATACGAATACATGTATTTTTTTTTTCAAATTCATTGCAGAAAGTCATAAATTATATCTTTTTTTCGCTCTATTGTTATGTTATGTCATGTGTGATGATGTTCTTTTTTATTATTATTTTTTTTTTATAAAACATTTTTGTTTAAACAATAAAAAAACAGCGATAGTTCATAAGGGAGATTTTCAAACCAACCTCATCGTTGTCATGAATGTTATACTGTATTTAATGGAAAACATCCCACTTGTGAAAAAAAATTCAGTCATATGTGTGTTTTTGTATGTGTAAAAAGGAAATTGAGCTTTTTTTATTATATTTTTATTTTATTATTATAACATTAGATTGCTCATTCATGCTCAGTCTAAGTGTATCAAACAACACAAAAAATTGTATGATTGTCAGAGTAAATAAAAATACATCAATCTAACTGTGTTATTGTGTGTGTGTGAATTTTTGTATGGGTTGTTATCATCATCATCACCATCATCGTCATCATGATCAATGTGTCTATGACATATGGTTGGTTTGGATGTGTCAAAGTGAGTAAATAAATCACTTTACATTACATTACATCAATTTTTTTTTGTTATTGCCATTATTTTACATTGATATGATTTGAAGGAGAAATTTTTTTTTTTGGTACAACGAAGGGGGATGAAAATATTGGAGATAAATAAAATAAACATTTTTATTTGATTTTGAATTGAATACAATATATATTTAGAATTGTCATGTAAACGAATTTTGTGTCCATCTTAAATGTATAAATTATCTTCGTCTCACTTCAATTGTAATACGAATGTTTATGGTTCATTTACATTGAATTATAATAAGAGAAGAAAAAAAAAGAAAATTATGATTATCATCATCATCGTAATCAGGAAAACCAACAATGTTTTAACATTTCACAACACAATACAAGTCCTTTTTATTCATCATCATCGTCAGTCACATTCACTGCTTTTATTTATCTAAATCTACCATATTGGGATGGAATGTTATTATTATTATTATTACTATACTACTACGGTCGTTGTTGTTGATTCCTCTTTCATTTTTCCACATTTTTTTGGTGTGTGTGTTCACATTTTAATGGCAAAAAGTATCAAAGTGTATCAGAATGGAAAGTTAATTAGGTGGTAAATAGAGATTAAGCTGAAAATGTTTGTTTTTATCTTTTTATTTGTATAATTTTACTCCATTTTTGTTTGTTTCACATCAACAACATGGCAAAAGAAGTCCCTTGAGTACAATGAAAATGTGTGTATAAATCATGTACTCGTCAGAAGTTAACTGAAATTGTATCTTTTTTTTTGCTGTTATCAGGATTTATTTTTTTTTATTCCACCCTAATTTCATTGTTCCTTCTTCTGTTTCTTTCATTTTTCATGTCTTGGAATGTTTGTGCAACCACCCACAAACCATTGTCCTTTAATACACGTAAATTATACAACATAATAACAAAAAAACATTCCAAAATTAGATTTACGTTTCATAGTTAAACGCATTAAATGAATAAGGAAAAAAAATAAATAAAAAAAATACAAATACAAATAACTGAATGAGGCTACAAATGATAAGGAATGAAGGGTACTATTTTCCCGATAAAAAAAATTATATATTTTATATTTTATGATATAAAATTAAACATAGCAGTTAAATTTATCATGATATGAAAGAAAGAGCACCAAGAAATAAAACTAATCAATTGGATATTAGAAGGAAATTTACTGATTTCATCACGATGACTTGTGAGTGCGTACGTGTGTGTGTGTGTGTTTCCTAGTGTATTAGAATGAAAACGGAAATAATATTTCAAGTAATAGCACACACAAATCACTTTAATATCGTTTATTGATTAAGTATGTTAGTGTGACGAGCAAATCTGATATGAACTGAACTAAAAAGGGAAAAAAATTGAATTTAGAGGAAATTGGTGATACAATTCAATTATAGCACGAATCAAAGTTCCGAGAATACGAAAATTGCTATGAATCGACAATTACGTTTTAAGCTCACGTCAAATTTACGAAAGTTCATTTTCGAATGTACGACAAATAAAAGCTGAGATCTCTCCAAAGATCGAAATTTGATTCTCGAACTTACGACAAATGAAAGCTGAAAATTCAAATCTCAAAAGGACGAAATTTGATTCTAGAGCATACGACAAATGAAAGCTGAAAATTCAAATCTCAAAAGGACGAAATTTGATTCTAGAGCATACGACAAATGAAATCTGAAAATTCGACTCTCAAAAGATCGAAATTTGATTCTCGAACATACGACAAATGAAAGCTGAAAATTCGACTCTCAAAAGATCGAAATTTTATTCTCGATCATACGACAAATGAAAGCTAAAAATTCGACTCTCAAAAGATCGAAATTTGATTCTCGAACATACGACAAATCAAAGCTGAAAATTCGACACTCAAAAGATCGACATTTTATTCTAGATGAATGAAAGCTGAAAATTTGTCTCTTAAAAAGTCGAAATTAGACAGCTCTTGAATTCAACTTCAAAGATCTGACTAAGACTAAAAATTACCACTTGATAGAAAACCATCTAGCGCTAATCGATCAATTTTTACAAAGTCACACTTTTTAAATTTTCACATCCCATATCGATTTCTTTTCAATGAAAATTTCATCGCCAATTTATCATAAATATTTAAAACAAAACAAAAAACACTCACACACACACTCAACTATATCAAAATTGATTACTTTTAATTAACTTTTTATTGTACACACACATACAAAAAATGCAAATACATATTTTTAGATACAATTTCCATTTAACATTAACCTGCTCATTCACACGAAATAATAAACATCGATATTGAAAAGAATGCAAACACGTGTTGCATGTTCAATGTGAATTTGATCAGTTTACCATTTAATACATACCACATTAAAATTCATCATTAAATACTTAAAAAAAAATGAAATTGTTAGGACAGGAGTAATTTAATATTGACGCTTGAAGCTAAAAATGCACATATTTAATTTTCTTTTTTCTTATTATAATTTTAATATGTATAATGTATGAATATATAAATAAATAAACATATCAACATCAATTAAAACACCTGCCCGCATGATTAAACATTATTCAAAATTAATTTAAATTATAAAATGAAATATTTGTGTTATAATATTTTTAATATAATAATTATCATAATACACACACATTATATGAAAATATTTATTTTTTTGTGTGATTTATAGGTTTAAAAATAATTATAATTATTATAATTAAGGCATACCAGGTACTTTTGATGAAAAATCGGGACTAGTGAAATAAAAAATCGGTATTTGAAAGCAAAAAGCGGGACAGTTAAAAATTATTTATTTTTTACTGAATGAAGTTATCAACGACCTCATCAACCACCTTGTCAGACTTGAGGAAGGATTTTTCAGTCCCACAGGATCCTCCCTGTCACTCCCGTAGTGTCATCAACAATTTTTACCGTGACTTTTTATTTTTTTAGCTGTTTTCCTTTTTTTTTTTCGTGTACATTACAAAATCAGATCTCAGCGCCCTCTGGAGTGTCCAATCGAAAAACCCAGATACAAGACGCTGTAATTTTTGATTTTCTATCGATCTGCATACTGCATCAACGACTTTTTCCTTGGATAATTTTTCAGGAAAATTTTGTGAAATTAACCCAGATTAGGCTACAGTCCTTCGAGAAGGCCAAGCAAGTTTAACTTAAATTCGTATAAAATCATACTTTGGACAAATGAACAGTACCGGAAACTGTCCAAAATAGTTCTTGAGAATGTTTTTTATGAAATTAACATAAAAATTTACAAGAACAAAATAATTTTATATTTCAAAATTGAAGTTTTTTATAAAAAGTCGAAAAGTATGCCGCCTTATCTGGGTTAAGGTCAGTATGTGGATTTTCCTGATAATAATATTTTTCAATGTTAAAAATCGGGACAAATCGGGAATCGATTCAAAAATCGGGATTGTCCCGCCCAAAAGTGCGCTAATGGTATGTCTATTATAATTTTAATATTAATTAATCAATGAACGAATAAATAATAAAATTTAATTTAAATTTAATTGTAAATCGCTTTTTCAACTAAAATCAGTGTAAATTAATCTTGAAATGTAATTAATGATGTAAATAAAGTACTTAATGTAATTAAATTATAAAACAAAATTAAAAACGTTATATATTTTTATCTTAATCTAAACATTAATTTATTTTTTCATTTAAAAAAAATGTTTATAAAACACTCCCATTATGAACATAAAAAAATAATTTTAATTATTAATCACCTCGGTTTTTATTTATTTTATATAAAAAAAACTCAGTTGTCGTCGCCTTTTAATGGTGTTTTTGTTGTTGTTGTTTTTTTTGTGGTATTTTATGGTGCAAGTACATTAAATGAATGTGCTCTTGATTATTGCTAATGATAATAATAATATTATTATGGTATAAAAATAATTTATGTGAATTTGTCTGAATACTTTAAAAATTACGAAGTTAATAAAATTATTATGTTTTTTATTGAGATATTTTCATTTTCCAGTGTGTTAACTGCTTTTTATTTTTTATCATAAGTTTTAATGGGTTCTTTTTGAAAAGAGGAGTACATTAAAAATTATTATTGTAAGTGATAAAATTTATTATGATTAGGATGGGGATGGAAATACGGTGCTTTGTTTAATGAAAGTATTTTTGTCTAGTCTTTAGGATAATAAAATCATTAAAAATGAATTAAAATAATGTGAGTTTTGTCTTTCTCGTTAAAGGACTGTTACTTGATTACACTATACTACACTACTATGATTACGCTAAATATGAGCGGAGGCTTTGACTGCCGTCACTTATGACCAAAATAAGTAAATTGGCATTCAAGAAATTTTCGTAGCACGTCAGGTTCCTGAGTTAGGGTCAGTTAGGCTCTTTGAAGCATAATATTTCATAAATTTTTTGATTTTTTATGAGTTAGAATTTAAAAACGTCAGTCAAAGCCTCGGCTTGGAGGCTCAGGTTTTGCGTATTTGTTGTATAGTGTATAATTCTGAAAGGATTTTATGAGGTGATAGTCAGGTAATTCGATATCAGAGTTCATATAAATTGTTTTTCATTTCTGTAAACATCCGATAAGCGATAAGCAAAGAGACACTTAAACAAAAAAATTAATAAAATCCTGTTAATATTTAAAATTTGTATCCTAATAAAATATTCCAAATTTGATTTGATACCTCTTGAGATTTTCTCCTTGAATTTGATGCCATTAAATAAATTACTGCTATCTACTCTCATTTTATTTAATATTAAAATAAATGTCTAGTACGTATTTTTTTTGCATCATCTTGATCCTTCTCAAAATGAAATTTATGTTCAGTTTAGAAAAAGTTGTTAAAATAATAATAAAAAAAACAACAACAACAACATTCACTTTTTATTATACACATAGACAAATTATCCCTTAACAGATTTCTCAAGAGACAGACACATGTTTACGTTTCCTTCGATCATTTTGTGCTTTTCAAGTGGCTACAAAATATTTATATTTTTTTTTATGTGTATAAAAGACTTTTTCTTGAAAGAAATAAAATAAAACACGTAAAATGAAATAAAATTATTCTGTTAGGGGAGTTGCAAAATATTGTCGGCTATTTACACTTATTTTTTGCCTTTTCTTTTCACTTCTTTTATGTTTTTTTTTTTATATTTTATCATTTTCCAAGTATACGATGAATATAAAAGGATGCCAAATTCGATTTGAAGATGCAATATCATAAATAAATGGGGTTACAAGTGATTTCTTATACAAAGTCTGTGTCATTTTTTTTTGTTTGAAAATGATACAAAAAAGGGGTTTAATTTAATTTATGATTTAAAGAAAAAAACTAAAAATTGAAAATATTTTTTCCTTGTCAAGGCAAAAAAGGGGTTTTGTATGAAAATGAATTCAATTTAAAGATATTGCTTTTGACAGATTCTCATTAAAATTTTAAAGTAATTAAATTAAAATTACTCTTTAACATTAGTATGGAAAAATATCATGCAATGAACATTCCAAGGACTTTTCAAGTTAAATGTAAGGAATTTATTTTTTTAAATTGTAATTTACCATTAAATGACTTTAACTGAAAATGTGTGACTATGTGAGTATGCTACTAATTTGGCGTTCTTTAAAATTTTCCATTTAAAATCCAAATAAAACACACATTCACATGAATTAAAAATAAATGTTTAAAACTTGGCAAAGAAATTGACTCTAATTTTTATGTATCCGTTTTGTTTCAATTCATGCCATTTTATTGCATATTGTGAACTTTCTGATGCACACACATGAAACAAATCTATACACAAAAAGAAAATTGCCATTGGCGAGTACTCGTTCTTTTTTTTTGTATTATTTTACGATTTTATATGCCACTTTATTATCCCTTAGCACAACTATAACAATTTTCTGTTTTCCATTCAATGAACAACGTTACTCACTTTCCTCGTTTATATAGAGATATCATTTAATGGTAATACAATATCAAGTATATACCAGTAAAAAATAAAAAAAAAATAATATACATGAAAACGGAAAGAAAAGAAGAAAATTTATAAAAAAATATATCGTTTATGGATCGGAAACATGAACGTTATTTTATTTAGCTATTGGTGTTCTTTTGCCATATTGTATGACGATAAAATGAAAAAGCAAAATTACGGAGTAAAGTACACACGGAAATTGAGAGGGAGCAAAGAAAATTGATAGAATAATTTATTGGTAATAAAAATTAAATTGAGTATATTTTTGTGTTGAAGCAAAAAAAAACGAAAAAAACGAAGTGTATAAAATGGGGAAATCAGACAGAATAATAAAGAAGAAACGTGAACAATTTCAATTAAAAGAGATTGATTCACATTGATTTTTTTTCTCTTTGTATAGATTTTTTAACAGTAGCAATTTGAAATGTCAATTCAAAAGAATAGATGAAAATTATTACTTTTAAATCGGTTTTGTTGTCAACTGAAATTAGAGATAAAAAATGCGATTTTGTGGGCACTCCGATGTCTGTTGAAAATAATTACCTTGTTTTGATAATGAAATTCAAGGAAATGCACTTAAACATTTGCTTGAAATCCATTTCCTTATAATTTTTCCATTTAATCTGTATTTTATTGAAAAGATAATCCAATATTGTGATATTTTATGCCTTGAAGGCAAACAAAGCACACCCGTGTAAAATGATTTTATCATCTCCCACTGCCTACAACACTCTAATCCTTAAATAAAACAACCCACATTACATTTTATCTCAAATCCATTACAATTCATCTCAATACTAAAATAAACACTTATTTTCCATGATGATTTATCTAAAAATAATCCTCTTTTACCTTTAACAACATGACACATTTAATCATAAAATCATTGATTTTCACCTTTTCTCACACCACATGCCAAAAAATTCATGAAAACATCATAAAAACGCAATGAAAACATATTTCTCGTAATTAAATAATTATTCATCCTTTATTATTCATTTTACCCCCAATTATATCCATCATCTATTTAAAAGCATTCACAAAAACAGAGAAACGTACACAGCAATGTACAGAATTCTGATACAGAACAAACAAAAGAGGAAACAAGAAAATTAGTATTCAGAACAAGAGTGAAATGTATAAAAGAGAAATTCAACACAAAACACCTCGTATATATATAATTTTATAAATAAGCCACCTTTTTTGGGGGGAGGGGTTATATTTTTGCTCCCATTCCATTTATGAAGAAAACACACATAAAAAAATCATGTATTTTAACATTGTGGTGTGCATACGTAACAAGCCAACTGTTACCAGAAAGGCTCCCACAACGATCAACTTGTTTTTTTTTTTATTGTACTACACACATAGACACACATACACAATTACGTACATGAAAAAAGTACAACAATAATATTTGAATACAATGTTCTATTTTTTTATTCTATGGAGAGAAAAAAATTAAATAATGTAAAATCCAAAAAAAAAAAATAGAAATGATTTTTTTATTAGTATTCCATTTTATTTCATTACAACAGTTGCAGTGAGATTTCATTCATTCATGCGATTTTCAATATTATGTTTCCTCTTATATGAGGAATATAATCTGTTAAGTTAACTTCTTCAACACACTTCCCATTCCTAGATTTATGAACGTTTTTTCGTGTTTTTTTTATGCACATATTTTAACATGCATGAGTATTTTTTACGAGAATTGTCTGTTTGTAAAATTAATATGAAAAATGTATGATGTGAATTATCTCCATACATTTGTGTGTGTGTGTGTATCAGTTGTTGAAAATAAAAATCAAATAAGTTGTCGTGTATTTTTATTTTGTATGCACATATCTTGAGTTCACATCATTTTCATAAATCCCCTTCTATCCATCATGAAAAATCAACAAACACGCGCACAGACTAAAAAAATATTTTTCCATTTAATTCTATACTACACACACATACCTTTTTTTATTATTATATTATTAAACTTTTTGATCTATATTCTATTCACATATATTTTACATCTTCAACATAATTTTGAGGAAAAAAAATAAACGGAAAAATAAAATAAAATAAACCAACAGACGCACACACACACACTCTAAGTTGAAAATCTCTGTATAAATAAAACAGTGTCAAATTGTGATGAAGATTAGATAATATATATTTCCTGTGTGTCTGTGTGTGTATGTGTTGATCCCATTCTTCGTCTACATTAAATATAACAAACTCATAAACAGTAGCATGGCAAAAATATTTAACAGCATAACAACAAAAATAACATCATCAACTAACATAAGGCAACAAAAGCAGTCAGTTTTCATACAAACCATCATGTTTTCACATAAACCTAAAACCATTAAATTTATTTTTTCATTCCATTTTGATTACATTTTTTTTTGTTGGTATTTTGCCTGTCTTTACACACACATTTCATGTACTCATATACCTTTAAAAGTTAGAGAGAGAGCGAGATGAGCCACCCAATTTCACCGCACCCTATGTATGCATACAATGTGTGTGTGTATTGAGACGAAAATTAGTGGTGGCAGAAAAAAAAACCGACATCCATGTTCCATGTTATACATACACTGCCACCATCGTTTCCTGATAATATACTTCGCCTTATATGACGATGAATTCTCATACAATTCAAAAGAACGAAAATAAAACGATGAGATAATAACGCTCATATTATTTCAAAATATAATACGAAAAGCTTTTCTTTATTCATTTAATATAAAGTGTGTGTGTGTGTGTATATCTTTCATCTCAATTTTCCTTTTTATTTGATAAAATAAACTGTGCTAAATACGTATCATCACAACACACATACACACACATACACCAATTTTCCTGTTAAAATCAGAACATAAAAAGCATGTAGAGTGTCATTGTTTGAGGGAGACACAACACACATATTGCTCATTCCACGTCATTTTAGTATTAATGTCGTATTATGAGATAGACGTATGGAATGCAAGCCACAATTTAACACAAAACACGAGAAAATTGAATACTTGCTTGAATGGATTCTGTGTTATGTTAAGTACAAAAAAAAACTTTTAAATGAAATTGAATTTTAAATCTGATAAAAATTGTTTTTTTCAAGTGTTGCATATTTCATTTAACTGAACCTTCGATGTACCACAAAAGAAAAACTAAAATAAAATTAATAATAATAAAAGTAGTTTTCTCAAGTTTTTTGATATGAAAATATTTTCATATTTTTTGTGGAAAGTTTAACTTTCTTTGACTGTGAGGCTGTAAGTAAGCTGTCTCGCCAATTTTTTTTGTATTTGTATTTTGAAGTTTCCTAATCTGATTTATTTTTTTTTTCTGAAGAAAATAATTTTTTTATGAAAAAAATTGACTGAAATTACCGACGACCTTACATTTAATGTGTTATGTACTAAAAATATTTCTTGAAAACGCCCGCAGTACAAATTGATTCGGTCGGCAGACGGAGATCTTTGATTGAGGCTTACAGGGCGTTTGATAAATGCAATTTTTGACGCATTTCCTGTTAATTTGAAAAAAAAATTTCGAACATTAGGGACATTCTTTTAGGCTATGCATATTACGCGTTTTCAACATATGTACATTGTACATTGCATGAAGGCCTTGAAAGGTCTTTAAAAGCCAAAATATTTTCATTGAAATTGAACCAAAAATCCGCTTTATTACAATTATTGGAGCATACGTTACTGAAATAAAAAAGGAATTTAATACATTTTTTTCTTTAATTTTTCTTTAATTTTATTTGAAGGATTTTTCTTTGAATTTAAACATTTTCTATATTTTTTTTCTAATACCATAAGATGTCATTAAAAAGGTTGTGGCATGTTTTTCTTTTTTTAATACATTATTTATATCTTTTACCTTCTTCTTTTTCTTCTGAAAATTCAATATTGTTATGATGCTTAACACGACAACATTCAAGTATTGAAAGATGAAATAGAAGATTTTTTCCATGATCTATGTATATTTTTATTTAAAAAAGAAAAGAAAAGCTATGAAAAGACAAGAAAACAACCAAGACGATGATCGTTGTATAAGAAGATAGAAAAAAAAATCTTAGCATAACACAGACACGATTCAATATGTGTGTGTGCTTATTTTATTGTAACAGCAGGAGAATTACCATATTTCAGGTAAAGCAAATGTTGTCGTCAGGGTTGAAGGTGGAATGGGATTTAAATATAAAAAATAAAACACACACACACACACACACAGATACATGGAAACATAATACAGTTAGTAAAGTAATTCGGTTTTTATATCAAATTTTTTCTTCCTACACAGAATTTTTTTATTATTTTTTTTTTTATTATTGTTATTTCTATTTGTAATTCCATAGAACATCGTACAATAAAAGATTGTTATTGTTCAAGATCAAGAGAAAATAAGCAGAAGATTTTCTTATACAAACAAAATAATAATAATAATAATAAAAAGAATAAGAATAATCCATGTTACGAGGAAATAAAGTATCATTTCTCATCCTTCTCCATTGAATTTAAAAAAATGTTATATATAAAATGTACCAAAAAGATTCATGTCTCCTTAAACAATATGGGTGGACGATTTTTTTTCTTCTAAACTGAGAGGCAAAAAAATTTCCAGGTAAAGATGATGAGGATGAAAAAGTGATTTTTTTTTTCACTATACATTTATATAAACCCAACATACCAAAAAAATGACATAAAAAGGTGATTTAGGGTGGAAATAATACGGTAAATCATATGCCTTGTCGATGTCATCCTTTTTTTCCTTGTCAATAAAATGAAAAAAAAAATACATAAAATTAAATAACAAATTGATTTTAAATTTGTTGTATTAAAGTCACAAATTTAATCAAATTATTGTTACAAATAACCAGGCGTTCTCATTATATCATTGTAATATTAATAGAACTAATATCGTAACGTATTTTCTCAGAAAATGTTAAATAAATTCAAACAAAGGCAAAATAAAATACAAATAAAAAGTTAATCGAAAAAAAAATTTATTCCCAAAAGGCAAGAAAAAACTTAACACCTTTAATTAGGCATGTAAAGCACTTTTAATATACTATTTATACATGAAATACATGGAAAGTCGTTACATCGCTTTATTTTCTTCTCTTATTTAATTTTCTTTTTCATTTTTTTTTCTTTTTGTTCGAAACAAGCAATAAATTATCCTGTTCACTTTTCTTTTTTACGCTTTTTTTCTTTTGCCTTGTGCTATGTCAGTATATAATTATAATAAAAAGATTCCCTGTTGTAGTCACTTAGAAATTTTATTTTCTCGTACATAATTTTTATGGTCGACACCGAAAAATAAGAGAAAAAAAAATAAAACCAAAACGAAAAGAAGTGAAAATAAAAAAGGTTATAACGAAAAGATCTACTTGTAAAATATATGTCTTGTTCATTTATATAAATTGTTTATCATAGAGCCAAGAAGATGAATAAAAGAGGGTTTATTGTGTAATTTATGTGTCAGTTACTCTTATTTGAGGCAAAAATTAAAAAGCAGATATACTACATGGGACAATGAATGGAGATGAAGCAACAACGGAAAAGGGAGACAAGAAAAATAATAAAATAAATTGCGTTCTTTAGAGGTATTTTGTGAGTAAATAGATTTAATAATAATAAATATAAAAAGAGGTGGAAATAATAATTTAAAAAGATATTTTATTCAAAGAATAGAGTGTGTATATCAGTGTTTGTGGTTTAATTAATTAAGATAAAGGGTGAAAAAGATATAATTTATTATTATGAATTGAAAGCAGAACAAATTTTAGAGTAAAAAGTTAAATTCCATTTTTAATTAATCACTGTAATTCAATTAAAATACTTCTCTTCGTTACATTTATTTTTATTTTTTGTAAGTGAAACAAAATCAAACAATTAAAAAACTATTTAATTCACTTATTTACAGCCAAACAATTCAGAATATAAATGAAAAGAGTAATAGGAAAAACATACAATAACATAAAAAAAACTTCCAAATGGTAACCAAAACACAAAACAAAAAAAGTTCTTGTTTAACTATAATTATTTTCTGTCGACACCGATGATAAAATGAAATATACAAACAAAAAACTGTTTGAATTTCATACTACACACACACACACACACACACAGATACAGTCATGAAAAAAAGGAAAAGCATATAATTGAGCATCGTTTTGCCAGTGAATGAATTTCATTTTGCACCGAAATGTAACACACAGAGAGAAAGTCAAGTAATATTATACATATTATGTGTGTGTATGGTATGCACGTACACGTATACGATACATAATGAAATGGATTTGTAATGAAAAGGAAGTTTTTTTTTCTTTGGTATGAGATAATAAAGGGGTGGCAATGAAGAGAAAATTATGGGAGGCAAAAATTATCTGAACAACACAAATAAATTGGTGTTGAGATTCTTTCATTTGAAACACGCACACACACACATACACACACAGAGTCATTCTGTGTCTGTTTTTACAAGCATATTATATTTACTAGTCTATTATTACACATTGTTTACTCTTCTGCTGGTAATGATAATAATAATAATAATAATAGAAAAGAGCATTTTCCATGTAGCTATAGATAAATGTATGGTGATGATTACGATGAAACACAACCTTAGGGGATGGGTACAATGAGATTATTTTGTTTCTATTCAATGTGTTTTTATATTTTCTTGTCTTATCCTTCTGTTATTATTATTTTTTTTTTCTTGTACAATGTACATGTGAATAGAAACGAGAGTAAATGAACGAATACAATTCTAATAAGATAATGAAATATTAAATAAATGAGAGACGATGAAGTAATTAGAGTTTTTTTTTGGGTTATTTTAATTTAATGTTCTCGTTTTTTTGTAGCATGCTACGAAATAGCAGTAAAAAATGGTCATAGGTGAATATTTGAGATGGAGCAGTGAAGTTATTAAAGTTAAAAACTCACCTGTTTATGCATTTCCACGTTTAATCCATATGACATTTCATAGTACTGTAAAAAAAATAAAGAAAATTTAATTTTATGTTTAAATGTTTAACGTTAAATATAAATGTGTTTAAAAACTTTTTTCGCTCTCTCAAGTAATTACTGTAACAGAAAATATTTACTAAGAAGTTAAGAAGAAAAAAAAATAACAACTACAAAAAATTCTTTGATGTATGTAGGTTATCACACATGGCTTCTTATGCATTACCTTGGAAATTAAAAAAAATAATATAAAGTGAGAACAAAAGTTTTTCTTTCTAGTTTATTATAAATGCAAAGTCACAATAAAACAAAGAAATTTCAAAGGAATGCTTTTTTTAATGTTTTTCCTTTTCATATTCCTTTGATCGCTGTTTTGAGATGAACTTTTGCTTAAAATGTGTAAATTGTGTCAAGAGTGAGACGAGTTCATTTTAAATTTTACGTTAAATTTTTCTTTTCAGATTACATTTCACTTATAATTATCATGATCAACCATATTCAGGCTAAACTTCATCAGAAAACGTTTCCAAGGCATCTTGTACTCAAATCTTATATAAAATGACTCAATCATATTGAAAAAATTCATTGTACTCTCCAACTGATTTCATGCACAACAAATTAACGTCAAATCCCCTTTCCAATTCAACTGTAACTGTGATAACTGTAATAAATTACCAAAGTGCGAATATAATGAACTTAAATGTAACAGATGAAAAATATTTATCTTCAAATCATGCATAAATAATCCCTTTTTCTATCTCTGAACTTGATTTTGAACTGATTTTAATGCATTGTTATTATGATCACTTTTTATTTTATTTTTTTTCAAGAGTATAATTTTCAATTACAAAACGATATGTGTGGCATGTAAAACTTTACAATAGAATTAATTTCATCAAAGCATTTGCATTGAAATGAGGGTTGGACTTAATCTCGAATTTGTAAACAAAAATTAATGGTTAAAAATGGGAAATTCTAATCACTGGGCTGTTTTAAAATATACATTTCTGAATTTTGAAAAAACAGCCATTTTGGACTTTTGACCGTTTTCAGGCTCTGGGGGCTCTGGAGCCCTTTCCCTGACCCTAATCACAGATCCAATGAGAAAGTTCATATTAGAAAACCATCGAAGAAAACAAATCATCAATTTTTTAAAAATTTTAACTGTTTTTCAGCCACTGGAAGGCAGTCTCAAAACTAATGAGTTTTGACAATCCTTTATGACTTTCTCAGTCTAATAAAAAACCGACCTTGCTCGGATGGATCATTCCGGAGTTTAGGACAGGAAACAGTGACATTGTCAAAGTGACGGCGGACAAACCGTTCAACGATTTTTCATTGAAATATTGATTCAAAGAAGAAAATTCAAATAGAAACATAAAAAATATTATTCCTTGAGGCACATTTTTCACACATAATAATTTCAAAAGAGTTTTCAAAAGTTTTTCATTTCATGTTTTAATGTAAGTATGCAATGTGCTTGTTTCTACATTAAAATAAAGTCTAAGAGAAAAAAAAAACGATTTTCTTATTTTATTCCACATTTACTATGAATATTTTTTTATTTTATATAAGAACAAAACATAAGAAAAGCGAAACCAGAAAAAAATTCACATAAAAAAAATGCAATATGCAAATATTAAGCAAAATTTAAAAAGAGAGTTCAGTTGAAATCTTTTTGTTCATTTTCAATGTAAAATTATTATTTTTTTATTTTTTTTTGTACGTGCACAAAAGAAAATTATTAAAATTTCCTTGAAATTGCGTCCAAATTTTTTTTCGTTATTATTTAAAAACAAAACAAAAAAAAAACCCGTCGCATAACACCACCAAACCTTAATTAATTACCTCACTCATTCCATTCATTTTTAATAAAATTTTTTTCCCATTTAATTCCAAATCACTGACTTGTAAAATAATATTATTTAATGGGAAAATATAAATCTTTTCCATGTACCTTTTGTTAGACACACTCACACAGTGCAAAACGCCATGATTAATCTCACTTTTTTTCAGCATCCTCTTCAATTTCATTTTATATTATTATTTTTTTTATAATCATGTCTAATTCTTTACAATCTCTGTTTTTACAGATTAGTATCAGAAAATAATTTTTCATCATCATCATCGTCGTCATTCGAGTGCAAGATATGATAAAAAAAAAGAGAGAGATAATAAAAAAAAAGATGATGATGATGCTGATAATAATAAAAATAATATTGATATAGAAAAAAAATGAGAGAGAGAAAGAGCACAAACACCCTATTTTTTATGTTCATGTATAAAATTTTTCCTCAATATATTATAATATTATTATTTTTTTATAGATCAAGTCACCTCTTAACTTTTAAAAAGAAAGATTTGTTATGGAAAAAAAGTATTGTTTAAAATATGTATAAGAAGATTCAAGTTTATTCATTTATAATGTGTTTTCCTTTTGCCTTTTCTTTTTTTTTACACTTTTTTTTAGTATTATGATTATCATACATTTTTTTATTTTATAAGTTCCTTTTATTATTATTATTATTATTCAAGGAAAAAAAATGAAAAAAAAACATGACAGTCGCTGTGTTATTTAATGTAATAGAAAAAAATAATAATAGTAGTAGTAGTGGAAAAGTAGTAGAAGGAGCATCATCTAAAGTTGATAGAGGGTAATAAAATAAAAATATACGAGATTTTTTCTGACACAATTTTTTATGATCCTTTTTCTTTTCTTTTCTTTTTCCTTTCTTTTGTTATATCCTATGTAAGTGTGTGTGTGTGTGTGTGTGTGTGGAATTTTTTCCCTTTTTTTCATTATTATTATCTTTAGACTTGTAAAAAATATATTTAATGATTCAACCAAGGGTGAATAATAAAGCATCTTTTTTGTCCTTGTTGTTGTTGTAATGATAATCATATTCTTGTTGGGTGCTGGCAAATAAATTTTCATATTTGCACCCAAAATAAAAAAAAGACAATAATAATAATAAGAAGAAGAATAACAAGAGCAATGGCAAAAAGACAGCGGGAGAAAGAGGACGGATGTAAAGTGAAGCGTAATATCAATTTAATCAAAATTATGATAATTAATTTTTATACCCTCATCCATTTTTTTTCTCATTTAATTTCTTTTTTTTGTTTCCTTTTTTTCCTCGCATATTCAAACACAGCAGGGATATTAACGTGTATGTAAATGATAAAATAATGAAATGAATTGCTCAGTGAATAAGAAAAAAAGTACTAAATGAGTCTGTGTTTTTTTGTTTGTTTGTTTGAAAGAAAATTGAAAGAAGAAGAAAAAGATGATTTTCTATAACTTTTTTATAACTTTGCAATATCCTTTTGAAGGGTGGTGGTGATAAAAAATTATCATTGAAATGGAAATTAGTTGAAATTGATGGAATATTGACAAAAAGATGAGCTAATCAAAAACAGTAAAGGCTTTTAAAGACATTTCATCACTTTTTCGATAAATAATTTAAAAGTGACGGAAATTCATCAGTTACAGCTCTTACCAACCTTTATCGTCTTTAATTTTATTTTTCTCTCGTTCAGATAAGTTAATTCAAATAATTAATTTCAAAAATTGAATAAAATGGACATCGAAAAAATCTCAACTCAAAACAAAACTTGGCTTGAAATAACAAATAAAAACAAAAATCAATAAATAATTTATCTAAACAAAGGGGCAAGAAAATCAATTCAATAACCGTATTCCCAACTCAATATATTTGATAAACTCCCTCAAACCACCATGTTTTTCTTCACTATATGCAAATTTTTCTTTCTTTTTTATTTTATTTAATAACACACAGACACACATAAATACAAATCAGCATATTAAATGAATCACATACACATCGCTTATTTTTCAACTTCAATTTTTCCAACAATAGAGCACACACACAAATAAAACACAATAATCTCAATATGTGTTCAAAGCACGTTTATTTCGATTTTCTGGATAAAATCATATTAGGCAAATATCCTTCTCTCGTACACAATGAAAAGTCATCTATACAATTTTTCTTCTTTTTTTTCATTATTTTCATTTATATTTTTTTTTTTATTTTAGACGATACACATAATATATTATTTTGTATGCATATTGAGTTTTTCACATTCTATCACAATAACACAATATTTACCTCTCTAGAAACTACTCTACTTTTATATTTGCTTTTTTTTATTGTATTGTACTGCTATATTGTGATTTTATTTATGGAATTTTCCTGTTTTTTTTTCAAATAAAACGAGAGCAAAAAAAAAAACAAGAAAATATTAAATAATATCGGACTACTCGTCTGATTTTTTTATCATCAATTTCATGTACATACGAGATATATGCAATATGTGGTATCAAATAATAAAAAAAAAATTGATAGACAACATTGTTATATCGTCCAAGTATTATTAGAGCAATAACTAAAAATGTGTATCTATGTATGTGAGAGGGAAAAAATAATAATAATATTTCTGTTTAGAATTGAGAATTTTATTGGAAAATAACAATTTTTATGTCGCACATATTTGAAATATTTATTTGTGTGTGTGTGTGTTGATTCAATATTGATGCCTAGTTTCGAAAAATTCTTTTATTATATTGCTTCAATGCAATGATTTTGATAGTCATGTTATTGTGAAAAATTTTAGAGATCAGCGATGCGTGATTCTATTTAAGGTGCTAATAGAGCGACGTGATACATATCCGATATTTTTTTGAGTTATGAATTTACGTTAATTAAAATGTTTTGTTTATTTAAGCATGAAAATGATTCTAATTGATTTGTGAGCTGGAAGTCAATTATTTGGATTTGCATTGACTAAGAATATCGTAACACAACTCAAGAGTTCGTATTTTCACTTCAATTCAAGTAAACACCCATGTAAGACAATAAAAAAGCTGAAGAAATTCATTGTATATGTCACTCATGTTTTTCCTTATTTATTTTAATATTCTTTTACTCTGATGACAACAACATGAAAAAATATACAATGTACGATTTGGAATGCAATCACATACATATTTTCTAGTGCCATTTCATGTCTTTTCATATTTAAATACAAACACACATGCATAGAAACCCACGTAATCACATAAAAGTAAAGTGGGTACAAGTATTGAGATGAAATAACAAAAATAACAATATAATGATGTCACATATGAAGATATGAAATGGAAAATTGTATACCCATCAGTTAGGGATGATGTTGTTGTTGTTGTTGTTTTTCATCGTAACTGCAAAGCTACAAAATATATTTTTAAAACGTATATGTGCCAAATGACTGGCTTGCTTGTTGTAATATATTTTTTTCATGTAAAAAAGGAGAATGTTAAAAATAAAATATATTTTTTTTTGTGTCACATATATTACATGAAAGCATTCAGTTATTTGCTGTTCGAATAAATGGTATGAATATGGCAAATTTTAACACTCATGGAAAAGAATTTCCTGGTACCTTGATCAAAATAAATTGAAGATAATATTTTAAGCGAGATTGAGTTGAAATGTAAATCCAAGGAGATTTCAGTGATCTTTCCTCTCACTGTGTCAATGGCAAGAATAAAAAAGTAAATAAAATTTTCATACAATGTTGAATGTTCATTTCCATTCATTTTTTTCCTAGTATATTTTTTGTAATATTATTTTCTGTGTAAATTGCAATAACAGTTCTGTTTAGTTATGTGACTCATAGTTGTGAGTGAGTGGCATATTTTACATTGTTACTGTTTAAAAAGTTAGAATGCAATACATTTATAGAGTTGCAATTTTATTTTTTTTTTAGTAAACACATATGCAATGCAATGCAATTTTTATCAAGTTTTTTTGTTATTTAAACTTTTTTTCCTGCATCTACTTTTTAAACATTTCAGTTGTTGTAGAGAGATTTTCAAATAAAATAAGAATACAACGAAAAAAATGTATATGTTGCCTGTGGCAGATGAATGTGAAAAGTAAATAAAAGTGTAAATATTACTAGGAGGGATTTTTTTTGTATTTATTTTTGCAATATTTAGTTTACAGGATGTATGTAAGATGAAAATAAACACTATTTTTTGTGTTATGAGTAGTTGAAAAGGAAAATCAATAAACTTTGAATTAAAGAGAGAAAAAATTCAATTAAAAGTTCATTAAATTATTTCTCAATAAAAACAACTGTTATTAGATTTAATTGAAATAATTATGAAAAAATAATCCCAAAAGTATGCAATTAAATTACATATGTTTTAAAACATTGTAAGTTTTCGTGAATTCTCTTAATGACATCATTAAACTTGAATTTTGAACTAAGCCAATACCCATTTATTTGAATTAATAATCTTAAAATTGATTAAAAATCAATTTCAAATTTTAATTTAAATTGATTGCATACATTTAGGGGATTTCACTTTCGATGAAACTTTAAAGAAACTTTTAACCACCATAAAAAATCATCTTATAATATTACAAGTCATCTTTCTAATATACAAAACAATTAATACACATTTGTTAAATAACATCTTAATCATAATAATCATTTAATGTCTTGTGTACACAAAACTCATTTAACTTTATCCATGTTTATTTAATTGTATCACCCTTTTCTTCAACAAAAACCTAATTTCATTCATTCCTACACTTATTTAACAAACACACAGATATAATTTAACAAAATCCCCTTTTAAAGTATATACACTTAAAACTTGATACCTCATAGTCATCATGATGATGAACATCAAGTTTTTAGTAAACAATTGTGTTAAATAAAAGGAGTAAAGAGAGAGAACGAGTGTGGTAAAGATGTTCTGTTTTTGTAACCAAGAAACCAACATAATACCAATAAAATACCAAATTTATAAAATTTACGTACATATTTACATTTGTGTGTACGTGTACGTGGATAAATGTAAGTTGAGTACAATTTCAACAAAATTATAAACCGGTAAACATAAATCTATTTTCCTATTATACAATCTAAACTAATTGTGTAACTAACTAAACATAAGAGTATTTTCCTTACATTGTATTCCCTTTTTTTGTTGATGATTTGAATTTAATGCGATTAAAAGGAGTTTTGTGTGTCGGTGTAATGAAAAAAAATTCAGTTATGGAATATGGATTGCATACTTTTGGCGATTTTTTCAAATTAAAATAAAATATGAATTTAAATCAATTTCGATAAAAAATCGAAAGAGGTGTGTTGAAGAGTATTTTGAGAGCTGTCATATTTGAACGTAATCCGATTAATTGGAGCTTTGTGTCTTGCTTAAATGAAAAAAAATTAAATATGAAAAACTGATTGCATACTTTTTGGAAATTGATATTTTAAATTTAAATCAATTTAAAAAAATTCAAAAAGATGAGAGTTTTGAGAACTATCACAATTCTTTACAATGGATTTTTCATAGGATTTCCTGAAACCAAGCTGTCACCACCTACTAGAGCATAATGAACCTTTAAAAACAATCATTTTACAATTTTCCATATTAACAAATATGTTTCACATCTTGTTATTTTTCTGTTGTATTTTTCATCACACAATCCTAATTCAATATGATGAGCACGTAGACAAAGAAAGATAATGGTAAATGGTAGTCTATTAAATTTTATTACAAACTCTTTGCTTTATACATTTTAAACAATGTACACATTGTCTATTCCAAGTATAAACTATCATATCTTCATTTAAAATACTTGTGTTTTTAATTGTGTGCCATGTTAAAGGGTATCTGTATATAAAATGTTTTGAGAAAGAAAACGGAGAACAAATAAAATTAAAAGTAAAATGGCAAAGTCATACCATTCCCTTTTTTATTTGAAAAAAATTTTTCTCATCTTCAATGTTCAAGTGAAATTTATATTTATAGTTGTATAAATTAAAATTGAGTATTTGTGGATATTTAAATAAAGATTTCATAACAGAAGAGTATCACCCCTTTTTTATTATAATGTATATTTTTCATTAATAATACCTGATATAAATTTGGTAACGTAAAGACAAGTGCCATAAAACAGATTATTCAAATTATTTATCTTGCCTCGAAGAATTTGTATTTATTTTAATTTATACAGACTTGATTGAGGATACTGAAATAGTTCAAGTGAAAATGATCTTCACTCTTATATTTCTTCACCTTTGTCTATGGTTTTGTTCATGTATCACATAACTGATAATTTTGTTGTGTGTTGTAGGTGAACAATTTCAAACGATAAGTTAAATATTGTGTTTTGTTATTTTTTGTGGTACCTTCTATTCCCTGAAAATTAGTTATTGTTTCAGATTACAGTCTGTGATATACCCGTTCCAATATTTAAAATATCAAAATGCACCTTATCTCTATCCACACACAGACACACTCACAATTCCTCATATACTCGAGACTCTTATAATGTTTGTGTAAATTTTATAGTAAAATATTTAAAGTTTTAAGTAAAAGTTTACATTTTGAAATGTGGTTTTTGGTTAAAAACCACCTAAACGTAAACTCTTACAATAATAATAACACTCTCCATCTACATTACAACTAAATTCTGGTATTCATATTTTAAGAGTATATTATCGTGATAGTAGTGTCTAGGAAAAATAAGTCAGAGTAAAGTAATAGTCTAATAAAATAAAAGCTAACCACCATCATTTATGTAGTAACTAACACTAAATTTTATACATAAATTTATGGAAAATACAAAATTTTCTTCCTATTTTGTGTGGAAAATTTCATGTATATTTTTACTGTGTAGGCAGAAGTTGAACATTTTTGTTTCAAAAACTGTAACCGATTAAGGTTTTGTGGGCGAAAATTTTTCAAATGAACTTTTGTTTTTTTTTTTGTAAAAATGGTTTGGTGATGTTTGGTTTAAAATATTTTGTAATTATTTTCTGTTTGCAAATTAAAATAATAACCAGGCGTTTCCATTTGTAACTAATTATTTTAAATTGGGGATTAATTGTCCATTTTTTTATGTGGTGAAGAAAAGATAAAGGAATTAAATAAAATTAGGATGAAAATTCATCGTGGTAAGAAGATTTTCATTGATATTATGATGATAAAATGTATTTCATGCGTATTAAAGACTTCATTAAATGATTTGAATGCTAATTAATTTACAGCATTAATTTTCGTCTTTTTTAATTAAATACTGAAAGGAAAATTTCATAGAAAATGAATCAATTTGACATTTTCCATTATAAAAAAATTTAAATATGAAATGCGAATTGTATACTTTTCGGATATTTTAAAAAAATAATCAGCATTTAATTCAATTAAATATATAAATTTAAATGCCATATCACTCGCAATACAATAAAATGAATACAAAGCAACAATTTTTGTGTTTCTAAATTGCCATTTTAAATATAAATATTAAAATTTATCTTTTATGGGGTGATGACAAGATATTTACCTCGATTATATACACAAAATGTTTATTTTAAACCAATAAAGCAATATAAATATACAGTCAATTATTTTTAATGTCTATCAAAGCAGACAAAGTTTTTTAAATAAAAACAGAAGAGCGAAATCATCTTAAAATTTTAATACATTTTGCATAAAAGAGACATCGTCATATAAAAGTTAAAGAAGAAAAATTTTCTTGTCAATTCAACTTTTTCATGTACACAAGATACATAAAAAGAAAAGTATATTAAGATGTTATTTTTTTGCTTCATCTTCTCGATTCATTTAAATACACATAAATTGAATAAATACTTGAAATTTTAAAAGGAAAAGAGAAATTTCACCACGAAATGTAAAAATCGTCTTTGAATGATGTTTTTATACTGTCACCACAACAAATTCATGTATGAAGCGCCTTTTTAACGTGAATTTTCAATATTATCAAATACAGGAATACATAATTGACAGAAAAACAATCTTACATTTACACATTTATGGTAATAATAAAATATGACAAAAAAAATAAAATTTTGTGTGTATACTTGAAAAGCGCGCCAATAATATAATGATAATAATAATGTTTTATTTTATATATATTTGGAATGCTGCTGTGAAGGAAATTATCTCTCATTTTTTATGTGTATCATTATTACCCTTAAGGTATTTAAATTATTATGAATTCATTATTATATTATTGTATGATGATGATAAAATTTTCTTATACACTTACACACATAAATAGACACACAAAAGTATGAAAATAAAACGAGAGAAGTGACGAAGAGGATGTTATTTAACAAGCATTTATTTAGTTCTTTGAAATTATTATCATTATTTTCTTTTATTATAAATTTAAATACATTGTTTCGTTTATAAAACGGGAAAAATAAATTGAAATGAAATTAAAGACATTATAAAAGTTTCTTATTATTATGATGATGATGATTTATTAACAAGGATTAATTATGTTTGAACACAAATTTAAATATATTACCTCTTAAAAATGAAAATAAGTGACTCAATTCGGTTCACCACAAGAAATATTAATATTTTTTTTTAAATTAATTATTCATTAAATAAGGTAATAAATTATAAAAAGGGATTTATTTAAACGCAAATATTTTCCCTTTAAGACATTTTCCCATAAAAAAAAATTATAAAAACAAATCACCTTTTCACTCTCTCTCATCGACCAACACATACCTTTTAATGTTATAATGAAAATTTAAATTTATCCATTGGAAAATTTTGTCGCGATTTTTAATGTCTTTGTCGCGATTTTTAATGTCTCGTAGTAATTTTTACTGTCTTGTCGCATTTTTTAATGTCTTTGTCGCGATTTTTAATGTTATGTGGT
>LN483454.1:72736-93084 GCA_900002565.1 Culicoides sonorensis | reverse complement strand
AATCGCGACAAAGACATTAAAAAATGCGACAAGACAGTAAAAATTACTACGAGACATTAAAAATTACCACGAGACATTAAAAATCGCGACAAAGACATTAAAAATCGCGACAAAATTTTCCAATGGGTAAGTCCACAAAATTAAATTACAATGAAAACAGTAAAGATGGTTCCCTTTCAAATGTGCAAAAGCACAAACACAATTTTAACAAAGACTTAAATGGTACTTAAAAAAAGTCTGAAGTGTCATCTGTGTCTCTCTCTCCTTTAAATTGATGTTAAAACTGTAAAGAACTAACACACACACACACAAACATTAAAACATAAAATACAACAAAAAAAAAATGAAAAGGAAGAAATTAATCGAAAAAGGGTTTGTTAAATTTACTGTACTTAATGAGAAATTTAATTATGGGATTATAAACAACAAAGACACGTATTCATGTGCACATAATAGCGGATAAGTAACTCGAAAATAAAATAATAAAAGAAAAACATTAATTACGAGCGTACGTCGTCGTGTACATTCAATGGAATTTGTGTGTTTTTTGATGATGATGAAAATAAAAAATAAATAAATAAAAAAAGGGTTGCAAATATTTTTGTAGCACCTTTTATCCCCTTTTAAATGTATTATAAATTTTATCTTGAAATTCAATTTTGTTTTTTTGTTATTTTTTTCCATATAAATTATTTTGTGATTTTCAAATAAAATAAAATAAAATTTAATCGGATAACAAATGAGTAGGTCTAGTAGAGATATGAATCTGTGACAATGAAAAAAGTAATGAACATGTTTGTGTTGTCACCCTTGAAATAAAAATGAATTAGGGATCCAATCAGGTATGGATGAGATTTTGTTTTTGTTTAAACTTATGATGAAAATGTTTCAATGGAAGTTAAGTATTTTTTTTATGGTATTTTTATTGCGATTTATAATTTTTTTTTGTTCAACTTGATTTATTTGTCAATAATTAACTATTAATGTTTTTTTTTTCAGGATGTGTTACAAATTAGAACAAAAGGGGTAAATTTTCAACACTCTGTTAATTTTTAGTGCATCTCGCAAGAAAAAATGTACTGTTACAGACGGTTTGTCAAAGTTTTAACTGCCTTACATCTCTAGAATGGTCGATCACTCATTGGAATTGATTTGAACTCATAAAAAATTATTGAAAATTGGGCTCCAGAGCCTTGACCCGAACTGGTCGAAAATTCAAAATCGCAATAGTTTATGAGACGGAGTTAAGAATTGATGAATAAGTGTTGAGGCCCACATTGACCAGTCCACTGTACCATTATTTTTTAAATACTACAGGAGATGAATTAAAATCAGAGTGTGGTCTCTGATCTCGAGAAGGGCCATATTTCTGATGTTATAGGAATTCGTTCTTACCCTAATGATCATTCGAAGGTCAGAGTCAATCCATTAATCTATAGTCGTCGAAAGGCTAGAGATTTCATGTTCAGTATCTTTAGTCGCTCATCATAGCATATATATGGATTATTGAATTTTCTGAAAATAAATCGCGTAAATCTCTTTTGGATTCTTTCGATGTGTTCCATATGCGACTTGTAGTATGGGCACCAGATGACCAAACCATACTCGAGTTGAGACCTTACTAAGGTTTAGTACAGCGTTAGAATTGCATTGATGTTTTGAAAGCTCCTAAAGGTAAGTATCTGCCTCGCATGGTCAGGAACAATATTTACTCTAATTTTTGCGCTTAATTTTTGGAATTCTCATTCAATTAGGTTGAAATGGTAAAATACAATTAAAAATGCAAAGTGACAGTGCTTAACCTCATGATAATGTTATTAAAACAACATTATTATACAATTCAAACATAAAAATTAATATAATTCAATTAAAATTGTATGATAACAAAAATAAAGTAAAAAAATATCATTACACTTTTGAATTAAGTGCATTGTATAACATTTATATAATAATAAACAATTATTATTATCAGTAACATGGCAAAAAAACATAACATATAATAATAATAAAACAATAATGAACTAAATCACGCTTCATTGCCATATACATTATTATTATTTTTATTTTATTTTTCATCTGAATCATTATTATTATTATACTTATTGTCTCAATCCTAATTTCCAAGAAGTGTGTTATGTTATATTTGGAGTACCTTATTAATATTAAAACATACATAACATTGTCTAACTTTTATTTATACACCTTCTTTTTTTGCATTATATTCTCCAAATATATACAAATAAAAACACACACATATTAATATCATGTGCTCCATTTAAGGAATTCTGTTTAAATTCTACTTTAATTTAAAATAAAATATAATATAATAATAAAAGAAATAAATTGAATAACTTAAACATGGAATATTCTTTGTTTTTTTATGTTTTAATTTTTTTATATTTAATATGATTATCATTAAATGTGATATAAATGTAACATAACAGCATCACGCTACTACTTACTTTTATGTAGTTAAAATAATAAAAAAGGAAACAATGGTGCTTGTCATGCATTAACAAATTGTAAATGCAATTCAATCGACATAATTTTTTTTTTCATTATAATGTTTTTTAATGTTAGAATAAGAATTTCGAGAGAATGTTAAGATTTTAAATAAATGTTAAAATCAGAAATTTTTTAACAATAACAATCATAATAATAAAAATAATAATAGGACCATAAAATGTATATTATACGAAAAAAAAGTATAATGGTATGCTTGTCGCTGCTTATATTTTGCGGTTGATATGTTTTTTTTTGTTATATATATTTTAATACAATGCATCAACATTATTATCATCATCTCCTTCACATTTTTATATTCATCGTTTCATTATCGTGATCAAGATGATTATTATGCTGGAATATGACGATTCACAGAACAAAAGAGATGAATTATAAATTATAGCGCCACTCACTTAAATACAAAAAAAAAATGTTATAATAAAATATTCGTATCAAGAATCCAATCCAAAGAACAGCGTTGTGTTGTTCTAGTTGAATATTTTTATCATATTTTTATTATGATAAACTCAATTCAAGCAAAAATCTTCAATGAAATGCACATACAAATATGTAATAAAGAAAAAATCAACATCATGTAATTTTATTATTTTAGTCATGTAATGTTTGTGTGTGTTAATATACAAAATGCGAAAAACATGATGAAATATGACACTTTTAAAAGTCATTAAAATTATGTACCTCCCTGCAAGTTCTCTTCATCTTCCTTTTATATTTTTGTTATTTTTTGTATGTTATTTACCAAATTATAAATTTAATGTTTGCTTGCTGATGCAATAAAATGGATAATGATACACTTTTTATTCTTTTTCATCGTAACACACTCACATGAGAACATTAAATGAATTATTAATGATAATTTGTGTGTGTGTGTGTGTGTGTACTTGATTGCTTTTTTAAAACATTGTTGTTGCATGCTTTTATTATTAAATTTTGTTTTATTTTATTTTATATACACATAAAAATAATAAAAAAAAAATAATAATAAAAAAAAGGAATGTTCAGAAAATAATAATAAAAATTACATTGAATTGTGTTTAAAATTTCATACACATTACATTACATTAATAAAAAAAATAATACAAAAAATTCTTTGCTTCAAGCCATAAATAATTATTATTATACAGTATCAATAAAGTTATAATTTATAACATTTTTGTACATTTATTTTTATTTTATTTTTTTATGATATGTTACCTACAGGAGAGAGAGAGTGATGATAATCAATTGATTGAAAATTAAAATAAAATTACAATGAAGTGGAATTTTAAATTGTAAATAAATTGAGGGGTTAAATTTAAGTAGCATCTGATGAATGAAAAATTGATGTGTATTTATAATTATTTTGATAGTTAGGTTGAAAAATGTGGATCAAGCAGCTGTCAGAATTGAGAGACTTTAAAATGAGATGTTTGTTGCAGATAGTTAAGGAAAATGTGCTGAGAAATGGAATCTTGGATGTAAAATAATGCAGGGCTGTGAGAAATGATGAAAACTTGATTATTTTGTATTAAAATCATTCAAGTCACCAAAGAAAGAGTTGAACATTTAATTATTTCCTTCAACTTTGTCGAATATACTAACAGTGTATTTCTTTCGTGAAAGCTTTAAAAAGAGCAACAAGTTAAAACTGACAGGCTTGCTTATCATTCTTTAAACATTACAAACATACGGTTTTTCACTCAAAACTCAACTTTTTTGTTAGAAAACCACAAAAGTATGGCATCTTTATTCAGCATAATTAGGGTGATATTTTTGTAGAATATTTCAAAGTCAAAAATCGTATGTAACAGGGTCAAAATGGCCAAATATTGTCGAAAAAAACTACTTTTCATGTGTCATTTGTACTGAAACTTGTAAATCTATCTATAGCAAAGTTGAAGATCTTATACATACAAAGTAAAACTCATTTTCATGCTTTCGAGAAAAACGAGGTTAAGTTGAACACAAAAGCTGAAATAAGTTCCAGGTCATTGAAAGCTATCAAATATAGAACTCACGTTGATTTTCCTAAATAGTTCAATGTCTGAAGTTTTCGAAGAACTGTAGTTACCTGCTCTAACGCGCGCTTTATGCATGATATAAATCCTTATAATTTTACGTATGTGTATAGATAGCGGAAAAATTATAACGCGCTCTGTACGTAAATTATAAGGAGTTATACCATGCATAAAGTAGTAGTAAAAGCTCTAAGCTGTGCAAATTTTGAAGAAGGACTTTGAAATGCTTTTTTTAAAATATTGAGGTCATTTTTATGTCAAATTTAGCTTTTTTTAAAAAAATCTTATTCAAATATGATCTGACCTTGAAAATCTCTTAAAATTCTTGAAAAAAAAATCGCTGTAATATCATTTCAATTAAGACCTTTTAAAGAAATGTCATCAAGAGACGTCTGATACCTTCAATAAAAAAATATTAAGAAAAAAAATAGTAATATAATTGCAATAAAATTCTAACACAGATCGTGCCATTTAATTAAACTTCGATGCATTTTGTTTCATATTATTTTTTTTTATCTTATCACATAACAATCATTAAAACCGTTTTATGTTACTTTTCTCCTCTCTCATTTTGTTGTAATTTTATATTAATAATTTATATGTTATATTTTTTTTTATAAAATACTTGTTTAATAATCGAACATTTTGACATCATACATAATTTATGATTCTACAAATATACTTAAAACAGAGCATCGTGTTGTTATTGAAAAATAAATGATAACTTTTATTTAACTGGACTCTCTTTTAATTCAAAAGATCTTGATCAAGTTGCTTTACTTGGAGCGAAAAAATCACTACATGTATATACACAGGAGAAAATGAAATAATTTTATATATTTTTATTTTTAATCATTGAATCTAATTATTCGAATAAAGTCATAAATCTTTCATGTTTGATTATATTCGGAAATTAATTTAATGCATTACACATATAAAAAGATAATAAAAAGAGAATATTAAGAGAAAACATGTTCAATGTCCGATTGTTACATTGAATATAATATAAAAAAAAAATAAAATACAAATAATATAATTTAATAATAATAATGATAAAAATAAATATAAATAAACACTGAAACAGGAGGAATAATAATAAAATGTAAAAAAAAATTGTAATCAAGAAAGAATGAAACGTGATTATTGTTTCTTACTTTTTTGTTTTGTTTTACTTGTATAAATAACTTTTTCTTATTAAATAACATTATCATTCAATATCAAATGAACGTGATCATGTTTATTGTGTTGTTGTACTATATTAAGGCATTTAACATTCCGATATACATTTATTTATGTGTTAAAAGAGTTTTTTTCTTCTATCTTTTTCTCTTTTGATATATTCTTGTTCGTTGTTATTCCATTTTTTTTATCATCATCATCATTATTTTAAATGTGTAATTCAATTAGTGTTGTTAAGTTCAAGTTCAGTGATTTATGAATGATTTCAGTTTTTTTTATGTACATATATGTATAATAAATGTAACATATTCTTAATTTAATGTTAAGAATATCATCATAAAAAGAAGAAAAAAAATGTAAGTTTCTTTTTCTTCCTTTTATTCTTCATCAAGATCATCATCATCATCAACATTTCATTTTATACGCCCCTTTTATGGCTTTACTTTGTATTATTCAACATAAAGTGGTATATCTACAAAATGATGCGACTAATTAAGGCAGACGCTTTACTTACTCAATATGTTTTTATTATTATTATGTATAAATTTCATTCCATTTTTTTTCATTAAACATTAAACATTTAACATTAAAGCTCATCTTGAATGAAATTATGTTTATGTTATGTCTTGACTCATAACTAATTCATGTTTTATATTTATTTTTTGTGCTCATGTGTATAATAAAATAATAATAAAAATTAATGGAAATTAATGAAGATTCAACAAGAGAGAAAACAAGAGATGATTAGTAATTTATTTATTATGATAATGATTAGGTGACTGTTACGTGTGGAAATGTCATCAAGTTATTAATTTATTTTTAAATTGATGTTGAAGTGAATAATTTGATAATTAATTATTTGTGTTTCAACTAATCAAAGTAATTGGGACAATTTTTCTTACATGTCACATGTATTTGCTTTATGAATGTAATTAAAATTAATTAAATAATAAATAATAAAAAAAGATGACCATGATGATAAATTTTGATGTCTTTTCACTTTTATTAGTAATCCCCTTAATTGTATACAGCCCTTACATGTATGCAATGAGATTGACATAAGGGGGGAGAAGTCTATTTCAATCCTAATCCTCACTCAATTTATTATTATCATCTAAACAATCAAGAGAGAAAATATACACACTAGAAAATTATTATGGTAATAAAATGTAATGTTAAATGTATACTGGAATAAAAAAAGGAAACAAAACATAAAGATAATGTATAAATGACGTGCTCTAAATCAATACGCTTCCTCATGGGGGGTTTTCGCAATTTCTGCTTGAAATGTAACATAGAGACATTGTTCGTTAATAAAAAAAGTTGTAAAGATTCGTTGAACGGAGTCTGATCTTTATCGATTCAGAATCTAAAGGAAAGAAAAAGGTGAATTGAAATTCAAAAGCAAATTATACAGATATAAGGGAGAGGAGGGGAACTCATATAATAAGTTTAAAACTTGTAATTTTTTTTGGTTTTTTTAAAGTTATTATAAATGGATCTTCATTTAGCTTCACTTAACTCATGTATTGATAAAAGGTCTGTTGAAAAACAAAACAACATTTTACATGAAATCTATTAAATTGATGTATGGGAAAGTTGTAGGATATCCAATTTTCTATTACTCTGCTAAACAATTTCGAATTTCTTCTGCTGTAATCAAAGACACCCTAGAACCTTCTGAAAAGGTACTCTCAGAACAAACGAGTCACTACCAGGGACGAATTTGCTAGGGGGCAGGGGGAACCTCACCCTCCCTGACGTTTTTATATTTGTATGAATTAATTGTATTGATTGCCTAAATTCGACTTTTACACATATATATTTAAGGGGGAAAAAGAACAATTCTAAAATTTAGAATCTTAATCCATCCCCCATAAATTTGCGCTTTAAAGTTTCGAGCAAAAAACTCCGTTTGCAGTGTAAATCACATAGCATTGGGGTGTGCTTTCAATTTTTCACTTCATTTCAAATGACCTCTACTTTCCTAACGACATTTCCATCTTACATAATATTAAACAACAAAAAAAATTCTATAATACTTCTCAAACATGCAAACACACACAAACACACATACACGCATCATATCACAAAGCTAATATCATATTAGATAATATTGTATGGAATATCAAATTAATATCCATTTGTGTGTAATATAAATGTCATCAAATTAATGTCTCTCTATACATTGAGTCTGTTTAAAAAACATTCCGAGTTTATGCCAATTACTCCATATCACAGTCATTTTATTATTATGTACGTTAAAAAAGATCTACAACATCCATGTAATATAACATAACATAATTTTATTCACCCTTATGCATGTCTCTTTTATCATTATTATTATTATGATCTGGAAAATATAAATACAGCACACATTTTCGCTTAGAATATACACGGAATGTATGGATAAATAAATAATAATAATATATTTAGGAACAAACACCCCATATTTACCACTAAAAAGAGTCACACATGTTAGAGTTTAGTTTAGAGATAGTTGATTTTATTGGTATAAAATCATCATCATCATCGTCGGCTCAATGTGAGGGAGAAGCGACACACTCACACATATGAGAGATGATGCTGTTGTTTTTCAATAGTTTGTTATGTTACACATTTTAGAAGAGACGAGAAGAAAGAAAGATTGTTGGAGTATGAGATGATAATGTTGAAAAGGGGTGGCAATTCACTTGACAACAAATATGCAGTATTTGTATTGCCTTTTCAAGTGTCACATCATTTATTCATTGTACATACACACGAGTATTTTATTATTTGAATACAAAGATGTGAGATTTTATAGTTAGTTGCACACACACACATGAAAATCATCATAAAATATGGTAATAAATAAATTGATATTTGTTTCTCTTTTCGTTTTAGTTACAAATTAGATGTTAATAAAAGAACAATATTGATGTACAAAAATTTATGAATTGCAATTTTGAATTGAATATAGTCTTTAAAAGCCTTGGGAACACATGTAAACCTTAATTACAGGTCATTTAACTGAGATTACCTTTCAATGCTCAAATCATCTGGCAACATTACAATTAAATGAAAATAATAAAAAAAATAACATAATAATAATATTCATGAAAGAAGGTGAAAAGAAAAATTATTACATATCATCTTTAATTTTTTTTTATATCATAATTTGTTTAATGCTTAGAAACACTTTGCCAAGAATCTCTTGCCAAGAGGAAAGTATTCATAATCTGTTCAAATATAAACCATTATACAAAGTCATAATTCATTTTTTTTTTTCACTTCAATGTAAGCACTCATAAAAGCAATCATAATTCCACTTTAAAAAAAACTGTTAGATTTTATATTTCACTTTATTTATTATTATAAAAAATTAAATGAAAATAAAAAAAAATAATAAAAATACAATGCAATGAAAAAAAAATCTCAAGCTTAACTTTTTTTACTCTCTCATCTGTTATTTGTTTTGTATAGCTTGAAGCTAAATCATAATCATAATAAAAATACAGATATATAATGTTATTATTATTATTATTTAATATTGACCGTGCACTACATTCATCGTCGTATAACGAGGAAAATAAATTAATAATAATCATAAAAAAAACTTCACTTGGTAGTCAGTGAGTTTTTTTTTCCTCTTTTCTATTTAATATTAGTTTGAAATTCTCTTAAGCGTTTATTCATTTATTTACTACACTTGATTTGTTGTGAATATAATACAATAAAAGTGTGAAGTGATTAAATTGATACTATGACTACCATTCCTCAGTTGTGTGTGTTAATTCATTATACGTGAAATGAAACTTTATAATGACTATTAAAAATTTGTGTTTACATTGTTGCGTGTTATGATATTAATTAGTTATTATGTTGAACATTCCTTTCATTTTATTTTAACATTTTTTTTTAACTTTTAAATAATTACCTGTTGAATTTATGAAATATTATTGAATTAAAACTGGCTGAGTGCTTTTCAGACAAATTGACGTTTTTTTTTAAATGAAAAAAAAATAATTATACACTTAACGATAAAAAACCAGCATCAATTAATTAAAATGAACTAATGAAATGCTTTTAACATAACATTGTAGATATAACTAAATTTAACTATTTATAATGTGTTATTAGATAAAATTTTGTATAGAAAGATAAACAAATTACATATTAATTATTATTTTGTGACAACATACATTTAACATTATTATTGTATTAATTTGAATATAAAGAGGAACAGAATTTTTTTCCTTATTGAATTTATTTCTGGTATCAGCATTGATAGGATGAGTACTTTCATCATGGTAGATAATTTTTTGTATATTATTATAGGGATATGCTATAAATAATAAATTTTGTTGAATTTGAAAGAATACAGTATTGCCAGTGAATTAATTTATTTTCTCTTTCTCTCTCCCGACAGGTCATGTCTTAGTCAAGTCTAATGAAAAAGCATAATTATGGAGATTACCTGAAAAATAGCTGAAAAATTGAGGGTTTGAGAAAGACTGAAAGATTTGGCAACACTACTGAATATTCACGCGTATGTATGAAAATACCATCAATTGAAGTCCAAAGCTATAAGATCACTCTTTTGCAGGAGTACAAATAAGGCAAAAATTCGGAGGCATTGCTTGCTCGCCACCATAACACAATAATAACAGAGAGCTATAAAATTGATGGAATGACTCTCATCAATGAAATTAAAATTAAGGATATAAAAGACAATACCAATTTACACACATTTGATCGACAGCATGCATACAATAACCTACCGCAGCAAATTAATATTTGGAAAACACATACTTTTAAAACAGCACTTAAAAAATGAGCATGGCATTAATCTCAAAAACCCAAAAATGAAAACGACTAATGCGATTATGTCGGGAAATAAATATCAGATTTTATCGAAAAAGGAGGAACTCGTTATAAGATTAACACTAAAATATATATTAACATTAACTCCGTTTCATCACATAAATAATCCTTGCGAAATCCTCCGGACGATGCCCAAAACCAGTCAATGGCTGAATTAGTAATAACGTCCTCGTGGATGATGGTTAAATAAATATTTAAAAAAAGGAATAAAAGACATATGGTTCCTGACATCCTGAGTTCTAAGCCATTTTGGTTAAGGGTCCCATACGACCACCAAAATTAATCATAATTAAAATTCTAATGCGTATCCCTATAAAAAAACTATACACACAGATACAAATAATAACATTCCAATTGAAAATAAATTCATTCATAACATTATTATTTATAATTCGTTTAACCACTCATATAAAACATAAAGGTGGTAATTAAGCACATACGAATACATGTCATAAAATAATTCATTTGATTAATTTAGTAGAAGTAAATAAATTGAATGTGACTGATTTATTTTATATCAAATATAAATTCAATTAAATTAAAATTCAGAGAAATAATAATAATAATAATCATATTTATAATTATTATTAATGACTGATGAAAAGATAATTTTATTAAATTTTATATTCATATGGGTTAAAAAATTTATTTTATGACATTATTACAAATAAATTCAATTGAAAATATGTTTTTTTAAATTTAATCTTATTTTAATGCTATTTTTATAAAATTCTTTTGTTTTCAGTAAAAATATCATTTAAGGTGATAACATTATTCGATTAATGTTTTAAACATATTATGATATCAAAACAAAAAACAGATATAAAACAACAAAACAAATTAAATCACGTTTTTTGATTGTATGTTTTTTTTGTTGATACATAACATTTTTTTTTATCAAAATATTTTTATTTCAATTTTTTTGTTGATATTTTGACATATCTAAATAAATTTGTTTAAAATAAAGTTACTTAATTGATTGATTCTACATTTAAATTTTCATTATTTATTTAAATCGATATTTAAACTTTTACAATCTTATTATAATTTGTTTCATGTTTCGCATAAATGGAAAATATGTTGAAAATTCTTTCAAGACAACACGACTTTTAAACGATGAATAATGATAAACCACAATACCACATTTATTGTCTGGCACACATATTGTTTTGCACTTATAGAGTAACTTTTCTACATAAATGCATGTTATTATTTATTGTTTAAGAGCCAAACACACACACACACACACATGATATGCTTTTACAACTCCAACATAATAATAACATCATCATCATCATCATCATGCTTAGTTTATCGTTATATGATACATAAATATGAATAAAGGCCACCATAAATATTATATTGTTTGTACAGAGTTTATTATTCTTCGATATCATAATAGTAATAATGAAATGAACTCAAGCCTAAAAGATATATGTTATTATTGTTATTATTATCGGATTTACCTCACATATACATAAATTGCATCTTTTTTTTCATTTCAATACAAATACATATCATTTTAATATTATAGTTCAATTTATTTATTTATTATTTTGTAGCATGTTTTGAATTAAAGCAAAAATACAATCAATATTTCATTTCATTTTATTATTATTATTTTAAAATAAAAAGAACAACGAACACAAATCCTACAATTCGATTAAAATCGTATTATTATAAATTCTTTACATTTGATTATCGAATAAAGTAAATATATGGATAATACAATTATAATGAAATTTATGTATGTTATGAAAATTTATTTAATATTCGTATTGAAAATTGTTCTAAACTAAGATTAATTATTCACGAATTAGAAGCACACACACACATATATAAATAGAAATATTTCAGTGGATCCAATCAATTTTTTTTGAACAAAAACAAATATAACTTGAAACATTTAAACACACACACACACACTACCACCCACACACATATGTCAGACCAGCATTTATATAAAAGTCGAGCACAGAAAACCGACTAATTAAATTTTCAAAAATTTTTTGATCTCCTACTCTTAATTAATGCAGCAATAAAATCAATACAAAATGCATCTAAAAAACCGTCATTTAAACACTTTGCCACACATTCTATGGATTGGTTTTTGGAATATTTTTCATGCGGGTGGTCATCTATAAAATACAGACGTGATTCGTAAACTTTTCAATTTTAAATACATTTTTCACTCTGTGTGTGCATGTGTACGTATGTGTGTGTGTTTGAATATGTGAAACAGTTTTAGATTTTCAATTTGCTATGCAATACAAAATAATACGAAATAAATACCAATAATAAGAATAACAATAATAACAAAAGCAAATACTACTGTTAAAACTATTAAATTCATTTATATGGAACAAATAGCAACAGAGAGCAGCAGCAACAGCAGTAAAATATAATAATAATAATAAAAACGATAACTAACAATATCTCTGTATAAAATTTAGTTTTATTTTTTCTCTTTGGTTTTTCAAATGCACACACGCACACACACATACACACACACATTAATAGCCATTGCCATTGCCATCGGTAGTGGTATGGTGTTGGTGGTGGCATAAAAACCACACAAAAGCATTTATAAAATATATTTTATACAATTTCTACAGGAATTGCACACACATACAATTTGTATTCGTCTTTTTTGATTGCAATTTCAAATCTAACTCCTTTTTTTACTCTGTTATGTTTAAATTTTTTTTGATACATGTGTTATGTGTTAGAAGAGAAATTGGCAGATTATTTATAAAAGTCGTTAAATTGAAGTTATTGTGAGAAAAAGAGGAAAGGCAAAGTTGAAAAGTTTAAATAGTTTTAATTTTATAGAAATATTAAAAAAAAATTGAGTGATAATTGTTTTGTTTATATTGTTACAAAGTTTGATGTTAATTAATATTATTGGAAGTAATCTCGTTTTATGGGGAAAGTTTTTCAATGTTTTTGAACTGGTGTGAACTTTAATTGGTTTTAATACTTCTTGATGGTTTTCAGGTTTTTTAAGTAATTTGCCTCAATCAAAATTGAAAATGGCTCGAAATTAGCTCCCCAGTGCTTGGAAATTGACCCCGCATAACAAGGTGCTTTGCTAAGAACTTGAGAAGTTCTTGACTGGCGGAATTTTCCAAATCAGTGAAAAATCACGGAATTTTGAAAAAGTTCCTTCATTCGATACCCAATCAATTCCGATTGACGAGAGACGCTTAGTTCCCACTGATGTCCCACTGGGTTACGATTGAGGATGTTATTGACCGCATATCAGCCTTAATAAGCGTAAAAAATCAAAGAAATCAAATATTTCAACCATAATAAGCGATATTGGCTTCACAAAACATAAATAGTTAATTAAGAGTCACCTTTCACATAAAAAAGAGGCGCTATGTAATATTTCAGTCCTGATCATTATGTTACATCAACATACACATGTTAAAAAAAGAATTACATTACGATGTTAATATAAAATGAAAGACAGATCAATATCGAATAAAAAACTTTTGAATTGAAAATTGAATGGACGCTCTTGACATTTATTTGTGTGTGCATAAATTCCCATTTAGTAATTTCAAATGCATACAACAATAAAATAACAACTGAATCATTATGATTACAAGCAATGAGACAAAAGATAAATTTTGCTGCTCAATTCAATGAATGTTGTAAGAATTTTGTATTTGAAAGCAATAAATTATGATTTGATTGACTTTAATTGAAGCGTTATTTCAATTATCATACTTTATGTATAAATTTAAATAAATGCATTTAAATTGTATTTCAATATATAATTTGTAAGACAATCAAATTGGAAATGTGTACGACCGTCATTAAATTATTGAATTGAATTGAATTGAATCAATGAAGGGCGAATAAAAAAAAGAACATTACTTGAGAGATTACTTGAGTTAAAGTAAAAATTGTAATTTAACTTACCATAACGTAATGTCTTTGCATTTCTGTTTTTTCCTGTGCTAATTTTTCACATTCTAGCTTCAATCTGTAATTAAATGGAAAAAAACATACAAAAAATCAGTAAATGTCAATTAAATTACAAAAGTGATCATTATCGTTGGTAATTTAATTTGTGTAATTTAAATTGGAGTAAAAAAGAAAACTTTATTTAAACAAATTCAATGCAAAAAAGTTACCACAATTTACAGTAAATTAGAGGTAATATTTCAAAGTAACAGCACACGATAAATCAACGTCAAACTATTTTATAAACATCCACACCTCAATTACGCAAATTAAACATGTACTTTATAAAACTAGTACAATTTCATGATCAATAAACACTGACACATACATTGAACCTCTCATGTAATAAAAAATAATAATAAAATAAAAGTAAAGTAATGAAAAAAAAATTGTAATTATTAATTTTTAACACGAATTTCACACATTTAATTCATATACACGACAAGTTAACCACAAAAGATGGTAATCATTATTATATTTTATATTGAGTACATGCAAAAAACATTTATTAGCTCTCACACTGAGGTTATTACACATTAAAATTCGCACTTTAACAATTTTAATGATTAAATTTAAAATAATAAGAAAAAAAGGAAAAGTAAAATGACTTGATGACTTTGATGAAATGTAATTTTAAAATTGTTTTTCATGCCCTGCTGTATCTAGCCTTAAGCTATAAGGTGAATCGAGCCATATCTTAAAAATGCTCTTCAGAAAAAATTTGGACCATCATTTTGGCACTTGTGAGAGAGAGAGTTTGAAGGAGTTTGAAAAGGTAATTTAAATTCAAATCCCGTTGAAATTTCATTTTAGTTTCATGTGCATTAGAATTTAATAAACCAAGAGACTCCGAGGATTTATCAGATCAGATTTGTAAGACGGCTTTTAAGCCTGTGCTTAGGCCATCAGTCGCGCCCATTGTGCATACCCGTTATCATCAAGCGTGGGCCTTAGCTTTTATCCTGTCATCCAAAGCAGTCGCCAGCTTTATGTAGCCTTTAACTCAAATTGAGTAGCCGGAAAAACAGACATTTGAAAATGCAAAATTTCATGGCCGAAACAAAAATCGAACTGTAAACCTTTAGCTTGATATCCAAGACGCTTAAATCCACTAAAGGAGGAACCTCATATCGCTTCTCTCTCATTTGATAGCTGAGCCCCTGACATCTCGCTTTATAAGACTGTGAGAGTAAAAAAAAACATTTCTCTTACATACACATCACTTAAAGCGTATCGTTGGTGCAGTGGTTTAGCATACCGTCGTTGGTTCGACTAGGTTAAGCAGCTGTAAATGGTGCTCGTTGTTGGATGGGTGACCACCTATCAAAAGTACGCTAAATAAGATTGTCATTTGTCTGAATTATCCATAGTACTCTTAGTATTTGAGAAAAAGACAATATGCACATTAATTAGGATAAGACAACACTAGTACATACAGAATGATGCAAGTGGATTACAAAAAGCCCAAAGATATAAAGTGGCTGAGGTGACCTTGGGAATCTGCGTTCGATTCCTGGCTTACACGCTATCGTAACATAACATAACATCACTCACCTCTCCCCAAAAACCCCATTTAATTCCAAATCCACACAGAATATTTCAATTTTAATCACAGCACAAAGCACACATGCACCATTAATGTACAAAATAATAACAATTAAGGTCTTGACTTGTCTGTAAAGTATTTATTTATTTATTTTAAATTATTATTTTTTTTAGTACTATCATGTTGTTAAAATATTTTTTTTATTCCATTAATACATCCATTTATATTGCATATTTGCCTTTAATACTTTGTATTACTATTATTACATTATTATTATTGTTAATAATATTAATAACAATTTTGCTATTATTTATTATTACATTGCATGATAATAATATTATTTTTCTTTTTTTTTGCTATTTAATAGCACACACTCTGCGAAAAAGAGAGTTAAAAGAGATTGTAAATGGATAAAATCAAAAAGGTAGTCATTATAATGCAATTCAATGTATATGAGAGATATTTTTGTGTAGGATGGTATTATTATTATTATTAATATTATTGTTATTGGAAACATGAATGGATTATTTATTGAGAATCATGATTATGTACATTTTTTACAGTGCAAATAAGACCGATCATGTTATTATTATTGTTAATATTTAATAGTGAATGAAAAAGAGAGTTATTAAAATGTTATTTTTATTTTCATTTCAATTTATTATATTAAATGTTTGCCGTTGTAAGTGTCAATGTAATTTAATGATTTACTATCTTGCTATTTAAACATTATTTTTCTTGTATCTCATCCGTAATAAGAGAGATTTATGTTGCATTAATTTTAAATGAATGAAGAGAAAAAAATAAAATTTTAAATTAAAATTCACCCTTGACTTGCTTTAATAAATCTTAATTATTTCTCAATTGAATTCACTTTTTAACACAATAATCATTTAAATCCCATTCTTAATTTAAAATAAATTTAAATTAAACACATAAAAAACATTTAAAATTAAATGAATTCCTTTTATATTATTATTATTATAATTATATTTTATAATTGTCACCATTAATGTGTGCACAATGATACAAATGACGGTAATGGACCACATAAATACACAATTTATAAACATAATAATAAAAAGTTTTTATATTATTATTATTTCACTTTATCTTAAATAAATCGTATATTCATAAAATATTCACAGTTTAGTCGGTAAAAATAATGTATAACAACATAATTTATGTGGAACGCATGCACACCGAATAATAATAAGTGGCTGGTGTTTAAAATTTATATGTGACTGCACATAAAAATGTTTTTTTGAATATACTTGAAAATATTTTTTTGCCTCTGTTTGCTTTTATTATAAAATAAAATATAAAGTGGAATAAAGGAAATTAAAAATTTACTTCAGCAGAGTCAACTGTGTTGTGTGTATGATTATTGTAGTATTATTATGTTTATTTTTTTTGTTGTTGTTGAAAGAAATTATGAATTAAATTTGAATTGAATAAAATGTGTCTGTTTAGCAACCAGTTATTTAATATATAAATATGGAAAATTTTAATATGAAATTTAAAAGTGAATTAGCATCTGTATGACAAGTTTTAAGCTGTTTTAAAATAAGCTAAGGGCGTACTAACTTTCTGAAACGAAACAGGTTGTCATTTTGACATGAGTCTAAAATTGACATTTAAAAAGTGAACAAATAAAACGAGTGATATAAATCTAAATCCAGATCGGAAAAGAAAGCGTTCAATGACTGGAAAAGCTGCAATGAACAATCCTGGTCGTCCACCATAAAAACATAAAAAAAGTTAAGTAATAATAAATGCAATAAATCCAATATGTTTGAAGATCTACAATCAATATAATTTGACCAACAACTCAAATGTTACCTGGACATTTAAAATATGGCCTTGGAATATTGCACTGCAATATAATTAGATGACTTCAAAGCGTGGAAGATCTGATGGCGAGAATCGTTAAGGTAAATTATTTTTGAATATGCAACTCTCTGTAAAAGATGGCCTTAAATTGTAATTAAGATGGAACAGAATTAAAGAATCCGTATTATGTTAGACATTATATTGTCCAATATGTTTAAAGATCTATAATCAATATAATTTGGCCAACAACCCGAATGTAGATTGTGCCTTTTACCAGGACATTTGAAATGTGACCTTGGAAAATTACATTAAAATAAAGTTAGATGACTTCAAAGCGTGGAAGATCTGAGGACGAGAATCGTTTAGGTGAATTAATTTTGAATATTCAGTTCTCTGTTAGAGCTGGCCTTCAATCATCATTAAGTTTGAACAGATTCAAAAAAGATTTCAAGAATCAATGAGCTTGAGCAATAAAGCACTGTTTGATTTTTTAATCCCCGTCCGAGTATCGAACCGATGGCATTCAGTTAAAATGGTCATATATTTCTAGAATTTAAATGTCTTTTCAAATGTAAAAAACTGTTACATTTGATCATATAAATTTACGAACCGGTTCCTTACAGTTTTAATATGACATCTCTACTAATTTACTTTTAACCAACATTTTCGATCATCTCATAAACAATCACATTGTGTATGCACCCTTGTAAAACATTCAAAAATAATCATCATAATCATAAATAAAAGAAATTCCATTCATTATAAATGTACACACACACATACATATCTTACTACAAAAATAATCATAATAACACAGTTGATGAAATGCGATGATGATTCAAGGAAATTTATTTTATTTTATATAAATTTATTTTTATTCAAAAGTTGTCATAAGTGCGCTCATTAATTCTTTCCGCTCTGTTGCACAGATAATAACGTTAAATAAATGAATCAACAAATCTTCTTTTTTTAATAGAATATTTCATTCAAACTACTGCATTAAAAACATGTTGTATACGTAATTGTATGAATATAAATGGAAATTGAATAACGACACATGACTGAGTCTAGGAAAATAAGTAGTAGGAAAATAATCATAATAATAAAGAAGAAATCATAAATAATAATAATAATTTCTATTCATCTCATCGCATCCGACAATAAAATTCCGACAATCTTTTTATTATATTTTTCTTATTATATTAATACATTATTACTGTTGTTTTTCTATATCTTGTGAGTTCTCATATAAACATGAGGACAGTTAAAAATAATATTCAGATCAAATGATACAATGCATTCTTATGAGTAATTGTTAAAAAAACGTATCATCATTATTTTCATCATTAAATTTATATATTTATTTTTATTTCATAATCCATTCAAAATTATTATTATTATTATTATAATCATAATACATGATGATGATTATCCTCGTAATGATATGAAATTCTTGTGTAATTTTATAATATAATTTTCTCTTTATTGTTATAAAATAGTCATTAATCAATTCTTCGTAATTTCAACATACATTTTGTATCTGAATATTATTGACATTGTTTTGTATATGATTAAATATTTTAATATGATAATGATTTTGTATGGTATTTATTTTATAAACATTTTAATGAAACTCGTTGTTGATGTTTTTTTTTTTGTTTTAATGTACAATACAAATTACATTTAATAATAAACTTAGTTCATTATAGTAAAATTTTATTTAAAAAGTTATTTTAATGATATAAGAGAATGTTTAATTAAAGCAATTATAATGTTTAAATATTAAATGTAATGTTAAAAGTTTAATGTCGCGACAATATTTACTGTAATAAACAATTGAGTAGTAATCATCATAATAATAATACCAGTTTCAATTACAATAAAATAATGATGATGATATGTGTAATATAATAAAAAGGCATAACATAAATGTCAAGCACCATTCAACATTTCACACTTGAATGACTTTCAATTTAACAATAATAAGTATGTGAAGTGTGTGTGTGTGTGTATCAATTCATGCATGTTACATTCGATGGATGTGCAAAAAAGTAATAATATAATAAAATAAAATAATAATCTGTTTAAATATTAAATAAAAAAGTTGAAAATATTTTTTAAAGTACTCTCCTCTGGTGTATTTATCCAAGCGTGCATTATTTCTTCACATATATCGTGTCATACACAGACATACTGAATCAAAAACGTTATTTTTTTTTTATATCAAATTATTATTATTCCCATAAATACAAAGAGCATGTTATTGTGATAATTTATCAGAACAGTTTACAACTTAAAATGAATTTATATCATCAAGTCGAGAAGAATGCACTCGACAGGCGAAAAAAAATAAAATTACAGACACACACACAGCATGATGTCCCATGACAGTCGTTTACAAATGTGTGCAAAACACATCCGATTCC
>LN483454.1:47418-71333 GCA_900002565.1 Culicoides sonorensis | reverse complement strand
TAGTGTGTTGATATAATTAATTAAAGCAAGAATAAAAATAAGAAGAAAATAGAAAAAAAAAGTTTTATGTTGTTTTTTTGTTCGTATTTTTTGCTTGCCTTCACATAATCATTATCTCTCCCTTATTAATTGTATAAATGTAGGTTGCAGTGTTCTCTTGTTATTTGTATCAAACTTTGTTACAACTTAGGAAAAAGTCTGTGTGTGTCTGTGTTTTAATATTATTATGATAATTAAAGTAAAGAGAATGAAATTCCTGTGTAAATGTTTTATACATTTTCTTTTTATTATGATCATTCTAGTTATTTGTTCACTTTATTGTAAATTAGTTGGGAAAAAAAAGAAGGAAATTGTGTTGACTCACTTAGAGCCATTAAAATAATGATAATAAAAACAGTCAAGGATTTAAAAATAAATTTAAAATCAAATACTTACGTATGATATTGTGCTTGCAGGAAATTAAATTCTTCTTTTATCCTTTCAAGGGTGTCCACTATTGTGAATTTTAATGGACCTTGCGGAGGTGGTCCCTGTAAAAAATTCAAGTAAAAATAATTCATTAATAAAAATTCTTCACATATCCATGATAATATGATGATAATTTTTATAAAATAAAAAAAAAATGTATGTGTAATATAATAATTTAATAATAATAACTAACAGTACTCAACATTTTTATCATGTTTCATTTTCAAACTCATATCACACGTACAACTTTTGCTTTGCACTCACACATCATAATATGAAGGAAAAAAATTCTTGAAAAACTTTATATTATTATTTTCTTTAAACTTTATTTCAGTCACGCTTTCATTCATACGTGATTACCTTTTTTTCATATATAGCCATACACAAGACAAGTCAAGTTTGTTCAATTTTCAAATAAAACATGGACAGATACAAGCAATATGTAAAAAAAAGAAATAATAGAACAAGAAAAATACAATAATAAAATAAACTACTTTAACAGAATAAATGTTTGTGCAATACCGACACTGTGATGTTGCGAAGATGTGTATATTTTACATTATCATTATTATTATTATTATTTTTTAACGATAAAACCAAAAAGAGAATGAATGGAAAAATATGTATATTATAATAACAAAAAATTCTATGCATTTCTCCACGCTTCCTTGCATTTATATTCACTATTTGCCAGTGAACATATTTAAATATAAAGAAGATACCAAAGAACCAGTTCAGAAATTTATGGCTCATAGAATGGCATTACATCTTTTTTTTTATTTTATTGTATGCCCTCTCCTACTCTTAAGTACCAAGCATAACCCTTTCGGTATGTAGACACGGAAAATTGCATGGCATAAAGAATATGCAAAAAAAATAGTGGTGCATTACTTGAAATATCTGTATTTAGGAGATGGTACAAGTACAGTGAGAAGAGTAAGTTGAAGAAAATTAAGTAAATAAATCAAGTAAAAGCATTTTTTTATTTTATTTTTAAATAACTTTAAGTGCATTTTATGGATGGGAGGAAAAAAAATTGAAAATAAAATAAAATAGTCGAAAACGACTGAGAGGAAAATAAAGTTTTTTATACATTAAATAAATAAATTATTTACACTTTTTCCTTCACTTTTTTTTGTGATACTAAATTGAGATTTAATTCAAATGAAATTTAAGTTGAGAAAAAATACTAATGAAAAATTGAGCATTTAATGCAATTGTATACAAAGAAAGGGGGGATTTAAGTTTGAAGTAACCGATTATCGAAATTTAAAAAATTAATTTTAGTTAGTATTTACAACGTTTTCACTAACCGTATTTGAACTATTTTCACTTAGTGAATTTATGTTCGTATTTGAACTATTTTTACTTGGTGAATTTGAGTCCGTATTTGAACTGTTTTTATTTAGTGAATTTGAATCAGCCTTTGAACTGTTTTCACTTAGTGAATTTGAATCAGTCTTTGAACTGTCTTCACTGAGTGAATTAACTCCGTATTTGAATTTTTTTCACTTAATGAATTTGACTCAGTCTTTAAAGTAATTTCACTAAGTGAATTTGAATCAGTCTTTGAACTGTTTTCACTTAGTGAATTTAAGTCCTTATTTGAACTGTTTTTACTAAGTGAATTTAAGTTCGTATTTGAACTATTTTCACTTAGTGAATTTGGGTTCATATTTGAACTGTTTTCACTTAGTGAATTTGAATCAGTCTTTGAACTGTTTTCACTGAGTGAATTTAAGTCCGTATTTGAACTGTTTTCACTTAGTGAATTTAAGTACGTATTTGAACTGTTTTCAGAAAATGAATTTGAATCAGTCTTTGAACTGTTTTTACTTAGTGAATTTAAGTCCTTATTTGAACTGTTTTTACTTGGTGAATTTAAGTTCGTATTTGAACTGTTTTCACTTAGTGAATTTGGGTTCATATTTGAACTGTTTTCACTTAGTGAATTTGAATCAGTCTTTGAACTGTTTTCACTGAGTGAATTTAAGTCCGTATTTGAACTGTTTTTACTTAGTGAATTTATTATTATTATTGTTATTTTCTTTAAGTAAATATTTACCAGTCTTTGAACTATTTGTACTTAGTGAAATTGAGTCCGTATTTAAAACAATTTCACTAAGTGTATTTGAATCAATCTTTAAGCTATTTTCACTAAGTGAATTGGAATCAGTCTTTGAACTATTTTCATTAAGTGATTTAAAGTCAGTCTTCGAACCACTTTCACTAAGTCAGCTTAGTCACTTAGTCAATTAAGTGAAGCCCGTATTTGAACTATTTTCACTAATTAAATTTGAATCAATCTTAGAAATAATTTCACTAAGTGTATTTGAATTAATCTTTGAACTATTTTCACTAAGTGATTTTGAGTCCGTGTTTAACTGTTTCCACAAAGTGAGTTTAAGTCAGTCTTTGGTCAACTTTCACTAAGACAACTTGAGCCCGTATATGAACCATTTTCACTTAGTGATCCACTATTTGTCAACATTCATATAACATTAATACCATTAACACCTTAATAAAATCCCCATCACCACATAATCCACCCAATTTTCGATCATAAAAATAAATTAAAAATCGAAAATTCCATAAAATAATAATAATAATATAATTAATTATTATCATACATAATATGTTTCCCCAAATAACACTTGCTTGACCATATTATTACCGCATGAGACAACCATTTAATTATTTAAATATAATGTAATACAATACAATTTAAAATAATAATAACAATAATAATTGCCACTTAACTCTCCAGCCACTCTCATCCACCTATAAACCATTACATCCATGTATTATAATAATAATAATTATAATTAAATATTCATGTCATATATAATCACACACATATTGCATATTGTGCTAAATATATTTCATACAGATATATCAGATAATTTACACCTTTAATGTATTAATAAAATAGTCAGACATTCTTAAGAACACAATTTAAATAAATAAATAAATAATTTGTTTTATTATCATATTATGCAGAGTAAAACAACCAAACATGATATTAAATTGAATTGTATTTAATTTGATTTGACTTCGGAATGTGTAAATCATTGTATTGTTGTTTTGTTTTGAATATAATTGTCACAATTGATTTAATTATAATCATTATAATTATTATTAATTTTATAATTATATGGATTTTGTATTAATTGACTTAACCTCATACATTCATTTCATGTATATCAATGGGGAAAAATAATATGCATTATATTAGAAGTATATCGTGTAATTTGATATATGATATCGTTATTAGCTGACACTCGTAACATTATGATTTTGATCTCTATATCATTTTTGGCGTTTATTAGTGGTTTCATGTATATTTGTGTGTGTGACAAATTAACTCATGAATTTTATAACAATAACAATGATTGTCGCATCAGAGGGTGGCACGTGACACCTTTTCAATATATTATGCATATTAAGATTGATTATAATAATATCATAACATGTATTTAATATTAAAATAAAAAAAAATAATAAAAAATGGTTCAACATTACATTTAATACCTTCAAATTGGCTGTCATGCTTTTTGCCAATTTGTATTTTGCTGTATCAATAATGCTGCTATTATTAATATTGTTGTTGTTACTGTTTATATTTATAATAATTTTCTCAATTTTTGCAATTTAATATAATGTATATACTGTACACAACTGGTACAGTACATACAATAACTCTCTCTGTTGATATACAAATTACTATTGTGGTTTCACTTCACTTTTTTTTTGTATTTTAAATTTTATATTTCATTTGTGTACATTTTACTATAATATGTTATAATTTATTAATCTGGCACAAAATACAAAAACAATTTTAATAATAATATATTTATTGTATTAAAATGATATCCATTCACAATTTAAATTTAAAATGTGTTTAAAATTGATAAATTATGTTAATTTATTATGTGTTTTATTTTAAATAATTTTATAACATTATTATATTGTTGTGGTTTTAAATGTGATGATTGATAATAAATTTGTATGTTTATTATTATAATATTTTCTGTAATAAAATAAACAAATTGATATAAAAAAATATTCACTTTAAAATGTTTAATAAAAAAAAACAATAATAAACATTATATTAATATATCATTATAATTATTATTATTTGCATTGATAAAGATTAATATTAAAATATCACTGATAATATACATACATTAATATACACATATATATATATATTAAATAATTATTCATTCAAAAATAAATTTTATTTCAATTATCATTCAATTATATTTTATACACACTTTTAAATATGTATACATTGTGGTAATTAATTTTATACGATTATACGATTTTAATTTCCCATCCATATATTTGTATACACGTGTACTGTACTTATACGTATATTTTATTATTATTATTATGTGTGTATACTCTCTTGATTAACTGGTTGCGGCAATATGATGATGATAATATGGTGGTGTAGTACTATTCAATAAGCCGGCACATTTAATACTAAACGCGCGCGCTAACTATACACTTCAATTCACACTCTGTTTTATTTGGTTTGTATAAAATATAATATACTCTGTGTATGATGATACTTTTTATATAGATATTGTATTCCTTTAACAAATTATCGTGATGATGATGATGATGATGACGACGACGACAACGACGCTCTTTTATGTTATTATGTTTTGTATTTTCAATTCACTCACTGTATTTAAACATTCATGTATTATTATTATATATGTGTGTATATATCTATGTATGTATATAATATATTATAAGAGGATATACCCGTATTATTATTATTATTATTATTATATTGTGTAGCAATAATAAAATTACTACTAATGTTTTACAATTTTCTATTTAATGATTGTGTCACTCTCGTTAATTATTATTAGACGTGGCTTAATTAATATTTTACATTGATTATTATTTTTTTTTGTATTATAATTATAATGATATATATTAATATAATGTTTATTATTATTATTAATTTTATTTTTAATTTAATTACATTAAATTATTTAATGTTATTTTATTTTAATGTTTATATAATTTTATTTAAATTAATATAATAATAACAATGATGATTGTTATATTTATTATTATTATTTATATTATAATATTATATTCAAATTCAATTCAAAGAAACTTATTCTTCAAAATCACGCAGTAATAAGAGACACTGTAAGTGGTTACACGTCAAATGAGAAGAGTAAACTGAATGTTCGTGTGAAAAATATTTATGAATCGACCTCTCTGTTGTTATTATTATTATACTATACAATACATATAAGTATATGTATATATATATATATAATGTTAATACACAGTATACAAAAAAAATAACTCTCTTATACATTTAATATTATTATTTGTAAAATGAAATCATGAGAGAATGAGAGAGAGTCATTTTTCTGTATCATACATATGTTTTATGTCGTATTATTATGTTAAGAATCAGAGAATATTAAACGACAGGATACACAATCAGAATATCACAATTGGTATGTATTTAATAATAATAATACAATAATATTATTTTTTTTCCTCCTTTTTTTTATTGTATTATGATATTTTGTGTATTCTTAAATTAAAATATGTGTATACATTTTATACATATTATTTGTATCTAAATACGTTAATATACATGTATAAATTAAAGCTATTACGGTTTTTTATTATTATTATTATCATCATGATCATATACTCTCATATAATATTGTGTATATGCATATAAATGTACAAACATTCATGTTGTATAATATTAAAAGGTTATTATAATAACCATAATAACCAACAAAGTATGTTGAACATTTTGGAATTGGTATAAATGTCATGTACTGTACATTTTTGTTGTACATTTTATGTGTACGATGGTGTAGAAAAGTAAACAAATTGATTGATATATATAAAATAAAATGAAATTATCTAAATCAAACAATGTTGTATATGTTTAGTAGGGAAAACATTTATACATGATTGTCAATTTATTTGATTTGAATTTATTTTATTTTTTATATCAACTGAATATTTTATTTTTATTATTCTGATTTATTTTATTTTAGATTATTTGTATTATGTTTTATTATTGAAATATGAAATTCATTTAACTGTATGTTGTGTAAAATAATCTAATCTGTAAAATCTAACATTAAACCGGTTTTAATACAATTTGTTTAACATACTGAAAAATTGTAGGTCACATCCCTGTTAAATACTTCAATTATTATTGTTTTCTGTAAATATCCGTAACACAAGAAAAAATAAAATAAAACACTCACACTTAATGTACATTTTTTCTCTTCAGATATTTATTTTCATCTCATCCTTCTTAAATTTTATTTTTTATCCTTTTTGACACACACACACACACATGTGTTATTATTCATACATGTATCATTGGTAAAAACAAGAATAATAAAAATAATAATAATTTTACACATATACACCATGTGTTTTTTTTGCTTTCTTTTCTTTATACCCTTATTATATTAATATACACACATATTTTTATCCTCATACCATTTAAAATGATAAAGCGCGCGCCAAAACAAGAACAAAAAAAATAAAATAACAGAAGCATGAAAAAAAATCCTACATGCAGTTATACACTGGTAGTTGGTATGTTAAAATCATATTAGTATGTATAAAATATACGTTAACATATGCATCAAAATATATGTATAAATGTTGTATATTTTTCAACAACATAACAATAATAACACACAAGCAACAACAAAAGCAATCTCTCTAACACTCTAAACAGACTTATATTATTACAAACAAGCGTTCACCACTAAAGCATATCATCATCATTCAGTCTGTGTGCATATCATATACAGGGAAGCAACAACAACAATAATCATAATAAAACGACGACGACGATATGATTTTTCGCTCTCACCCCAAAAATTTATTCAATTTAATATAAACATTATACGTGACGACATTCTATGTGTACATTGTGGTAATTCTCTAGATATATTTATACATTTTATACATGTTAAAAGCCACCCACCCTTAAAACAGCTCACTTCCCTATATAATATAATACCTACATATAACAACAACATCAACTAGAGAGTGAACAGTATTCCATTTTATTTATAAGTAAAGTTTTGTGTGTTTCAGTTAAAAGTTATTATTATAAAGAGAGAGCAACTCGAGTCACAATGCGACGTATAATAAAATGATATAAAAAAAGGGATTCAGGTTATATTTTCCATATATAATCATAATAATAAAAGTATGATGATGACTCCTGCTAACTGTGTGTGTATATTTTTGTATGGTATGAGGATGATGATATTGCATACAGAATTTGTCGTAATATTTATAGGATTTTATGATATTATTATTATTATTACAAGTTCTTCTTTGTATTTTATGCACAAAAAAAGTTTCTTCCACGATTGCGGCTAAACGGTTCGAAATAGACCCATGGTATGTTCTAGGCATATTTACCCATTCAAAGCCCGGGTAACATAGGCTATAAAAAAATTAGGGTGTCCATACAAAAAAATAGGGTGACCGTGGAAAAACCGATTTTCCGAAAATTTTCCAAGAAAATGGAAAATTATTTTTATGTCAAAATTTCCGCCTCATCATTCTGAGCAACTTTCCAGAAGACACCATATACCTAAAACGAACAGGAAAAAAATTTTTCTCATACAAGTCATTTTTCATTCACATTCATCACAATGTCCCTCTTATTACAAGTTCTTCTTTGTATTTTATGCACAAAAAAAGTTTCTTCCACGATTGCGGCTAAACGGCTCGAAAAAGACCTATGGTATGTTCTAGGTATATTTAGCTATTCAAAGCACGGGTAACATAGGCTATAAAAAAATTAGGGTGTCCATACAAAAAAATAGGGTGACCATGGAAAAACCGATTTTCCGAAAATTTTCCAAGAAAATGGAAAAAAATTTTCATGCCAAAATTTCCGCCTCATTATTCTGAGCAACTTTCCAGAAGACACCATATACCTAAAACCAACAGGAAAAAAATTTTTCTCATACAAGTCATTTTTCATTCACATTCATCACAATGTCCCTCTTATTACAAGTTCTTCTTTGTATTTTATGCACAAAAAAAGTTTCTTCCACGATTGCGGCTAAACGGCTTGAAATAGACCCATGGTATGTTCTAGGCATATTTACTTATTCAAAGCCCGGGTAACATAGGCTATAAAAAAATTAGGGTGTCCATACAAAAAAATAGGGTGACCATGGAAAAACCGATTTTCCGAAAATTTTCCAAGAAAATGGAAAAAAATTTTCATGCCAAAATTTCCGCCTCATTATTCTGAGCAACTTTCCAGAAGACACCATATACCTAAAACCAACAGGAAAAAAATTTTTCTCATACAAGTCATTTTTCATTCACATTCATCACAATGTCCCTCTTATTACAAGTTCTTCTTTGTATTTTATGCACAAAAAAAGTTTCTTCCACGATTGCGGCTAAACGGCTTGAAATAGACCCATGGTATGTTCTAGGCATATTTACTTATTCAAAGCCCGGGTAACATAGGCTATAAAAAAATTAGGGTGTCCATACAAAAAAATAGGGTGACCATGGAAAAACCGATTTTCCGAAAATTTTCCAAGAAAATGGAAAAAAATTTTCATGCCAAAATTTCCGCCTCATTATTCTGAGCAACTTTCCAGAAGACACCATATACCTAAAACCAACAGGAAAAAAATTTTTCTCATACAAGTCATTTTTCATTCACATTCATCACAATGTCCCTCTTATTACAAGTTCTTCTTTGTATTTTATGCACAAAAAAAGTTTCTTCCACGATTGCGGCTAAACGGCTTGAAATAGACCCATGGTATGTTCTAGGCATATTTACTTATTCAAAGCCCGGGTAACATAGGCTATAAAAAAATTAGGGTGTCCATACAAAAAAATAGGGTGACCATGGAAAAACCGATTTTCCGAAAATTTTCCAAGAAAATGGAAAAAAATTTTCATGCCAAAATTTCCGCCTCATTATTCCGTGTGCTCGTTCTTATCAAAAATTGCACAAGTTCTAGATTTTGATATTTTTTTCACTTGTTTTTCGTTTTTGAGTTCACTTTCAAAGAACTTGTAGTTTTTGAAGTTGGTAAACTTCAGAAGAAAATAGAATATCATTAGATTTTGGACTGAGTTTTTTATTTTTTTTGAATAAAATACAGTTAGTCATCATTCAAGCATGTTTTTCCATGCAAATGCACATATAAAACACTTATGTCTTTTTTTTATTTAAATATTTATTATGTTCCTTACTTATCGCGTTAAAATACTGTATGGTGTATGCAATGTTATAGGCATAAAAATACAATTTAACAGTAACATGAAAGGAAAAAAAAGGATAATAACAATGTACGTTATGACATGAAACAGAATATTTTTTTATAGATTAAAATTTATGTGTTTTTTGTGACAAATTTTTTGTTATTTTGTAATGTAATGAGGATGTAAAATAATGAATTTTTAATAATGTGAAATTAGATATCATTATAAAGTTATAATTTAATGACAAGTCATTTTGTTTCAATTAAAATTAAAATAATCGAGCTAATTAAAATTTTAGTAGTTAGAAAAGCTTATTAGCATTAATTAGGGTATGTCGAGACAATTTAAGAGCTGTTTTTTTTTGGATTTCTGATCAAATGAAGCAAAAAAATTTCAAAATCATTGTAGTTAGTCTTAAAAGACTCCTTTAACTCAATCCAGATGAAAAAAAAATAATGGAAGATAAATTTTCTACAGGATTTTGGAAAATGGCGGTGGAGCTGCTATTTCAAATGTTTCTTTTCATAAAAATGGCTGTATAAAATTAGGGTGCTGAAACTTTCCAAGAAATTGACTTAAGGTCTGGGGAACAATTTCTTCTCAGGAACTTAACCCATTAATTGCTTACATTTAACCCTATAAGGCGGAATTGACAAAAAAACGTCTAATTTTCAAATTGAGATAACAAGAAAAATCGGAAAGATCCAAATGACTGACTGAGCTTAAATGTTAGCTGAAAGTATGCCCTTATCAAAAAGGAGATTGTGATGAGTAAAGTTTGGTTACTCGTGATTCAGTCCCTTCTAACTGACAGATGCTAGGCACCAGGACCGGTTCTACTGCTTTCTTTGACTTGCATGAATTCTTACAGGCGGTTACTCTTAGGCAGACTCGCCTCTTTATCAAGGAACCTGATTCCGGGTTATCTAGACAACTGATCAGATAATTGAACTCAGAGTTGTAGTTGGTATGTTCACTGGTCATCGTACTCTAGGCTATCATCTCAAAGTCATTTTGACTCAAGAGATCCAATGCCCAAATACTGTTCTGAACAAGAGGAGACTGCTACACATTTGCTTTGTGTATGTCCCAAGCATGTCAGATTGCGTGGTATCACGCTAGGTGAGTACTTCCCTAGTATTGATTCTATCATAAAAGTGAAGGTGTTTGCCCTGCTTAGCTTTCTGAGAAGGTGTGTTAGTCGAGATTTGGTTCCTTCTTCATCGGATATGATGATAATGGGTATGTACATGACCCGTCTGTAGGTTTGAGTGCTGGTTCCCTTCTGAGATCGCCCTAGACATCTGATCTGATCTGATGAGTAAAGAAATTATGGGTTCTGTGAGTTTGTGCAACAATGGAGCTCAAGAGTTAATCAAACTAAGATACAGCTGACAAATAACTTTAGCACCTCAGAACTTAAAATAGAAGCCAAATCCAGTTTTTTTTGAAGACATTAGGTTGAAATTTTGCATCCTGATTTGAAAAATGAAGAATATCTGACTATTTCACTCAAAACAGACCAGGTGACACACTTAAAAATATCTCACAAAGTTTTAATTCATTTTAAGCCTTTCGGGCAAGTTTTGTCACATAAATTGTATTTTATTTTCAATTCTTTTCTGTAATTTTAAATCTCATCTTGTATCGATCTGACAAGACATTTTATAATAACAATTCTCAAAAATTGTCAATACATCATCATTATTTTATTATTATTTCAGTTGCTATTTATTTATTTATTGAACATTGTAACAATAGGAAATGCTTCTAGGCATATTTTATAGTGAACAAAATAAATAAAATGTCATTTTATTTTTAAACAAAAAATCAGTTGTCAGTTGTCATTGAATTTACTTTACTAAATTCTTATTTTTTATTGATTTATTTTGAATTCAATTTGACATATTTTGTTTTAAAACCTTCCTCAAATTGAATTTCAAAAAATTACACAAACAAATAATTATTTTTGTTCCTTAAATTAACATCAAAATTATCATATAAACGACTCATTACCAAATCTCTTATAAGTCTTCACAATAACAATAAAAAATAATAGTAATAAAATAACAAAAGAAAACAAAATAAAATTATTTTCTGATGCCACTCATAAAATTGCCGATAAGGGACTTTTTCCTTTTCATTTTCTTCATCATCATATTATTTGTTATTTTTTCATTTTCATTTTATTTCTGCTTCCTTAGTTTGCACTTGATCAACTTACACATTTTATTTTATTGTAACATAATAATGATAATAATAATGATAACGGTTGAATGGTTTAACATAAATATAATTATTTATTTGAACATACAAAAAAATTATGAGAGAAAAGAGGAGAAAGAAAAACGAAATAATAAATAGAAAACCATTCAATTAGCATAATAAAGATTTTTCTTTGTAAGAAAAATAATAATATTAAAAGGAAAAATAAAATAAAATAAAAATCTTATCGTTATTATTTTTATTATTATTCATCTCTTCGTTTTTACTTTTTAGTGCATTTCGTAAGAAAAAATGCACTATTACAGACGGTTTGACTGCCGTCACTCTGTTACTAATTTCTACCCATAACTCTGAAACAGTCCATCGGAGCGTGTTTTTTTTATTAGAGGAGGACGAGGTCATCAGGATTTGTCAAAACTCATTAGTTTTGAGATTAGGCTCATGGATTGCGCTCCAGAGCCTCCAAAGCTTAAAAACCCGTTAAAATGGGTTAAAATTTAAAAAAAATTGATAATTTGTTTTGTTGGATAGAGAAGTTTGCTAAAATGAACATTAACTTATTAGCTCTGATATTAGGCTCAAAGTTTGGGCTCAGGGATTGGGTTAAGAGATAAGGCGCCAAAGCCTGAAAACAGTCAAGACCCAAATTTTCAAAATGGCGGTTATTTTCAAAATGGCAGATATTTTCAGAATGGTGATTTATTTCAAAATTGCGGTTATTTATAAACGAGTCCCATCGAAATGCACTTTATTAAACCGCCCAGTGGTTAGAATTTTCCTTTTTATATTTTCTCAAGTTTGCTAACGGGAACAAAGTTAATGAAGACGACAACATTTATTTTAAAGAACAAAATCTAACATCATTGCTACTTATAATAAAATTATTTACATTATTACAGCAAAGTTAAATAAAATTTATATAAAAAAAATAAAATATCAAATAAGGGGAAAGACGTCAAGAATAAAATTAAAATAAGGAAAAAAAAACAATGGGATTTTTTTTTAACAATGTGAGGCGAAAAATGGGTGGCTTATAAAGAGATGCTGTTAGCGTCACTTACACTCATTTCATGTCGACAATAAAAACAGGTACATGATTGTTTGCATTAAACGTTGTGATGTTTTTTTTATATACATGGGGTGAAGTAGCTAAGTTAGATGGAAAGATGGGTTGGAAAAGCAAATAAAAAGAAGAAAAAAAATAAAAAAATAAAAGAAAAAAAGATAATAGAGCACTTTGACATGGAATGAGGATAAAAACAATATTCTTTCCTTTTTTATTATTATTTTCCTTCTTTTCTCATTTGATATAATATTACACGTATAAAAAAAAAACAATGTTTGTATTATTATTATTGTCTTTCATCGGTATATGAAGCAGAATAAAACGAATCAAATATAATCTGAAGATGTTTGTCTGCTTGAAAAAGCATTTCTGTGTGTGTGTGTGTGTAAGAGGAAAAACTTATAAGGATACGTATTAAGGTTATTGTTGTTACATTTTTTTTTTCTTTGTATATTAAGTGGAATGAAAAATGTTTTTATTACTTGAACATAAAAAGCAAAAAATGAGAAGCATAAAAAAATGTAGCACATCATCATCATCATAATTTTTTTCATATACTTTTTTCCATTCAAGACACATCCATTCTTTGTGACAATGATGAGTGGGGTTGATGTACACCTATATATGTGAATAAATGTCATCCCTATTACAGTTGAGTGCTTTTAAGATGATGAACGTCTATTTAAATATGGTGTTTTGTATCATTACTCAGTCGCATCCTCGAGTTGTTAAGATAATTTTTTTTTATATTGATTACAAATCATATAATAAAAATTGAAAATAAATCAATGAGATGCGAGACAGGATATGACCCAGATGTGACCTTAATTGAGTGAAAATTTATTGTTGTTATTTTTTTTTCTTAGTATAATGATAATTAACTTGAAATTTCTCCTTCAATCTCATTGAATTAACATTCCCAAAAAAATAAATATCAATAAAAATATAAAATAATTGAATCACTTATCACATTGAGTTTGTCTTCTACATCATAACATTTTTATGTAATAATTCATGTTTTTTTTATATATATTTTAACATTATTTTTCCTTTCCATGGATTTACCAATTTCCTGATAAAATATTTCATTTAATATAAAAGATTACTACTACTTTATTTTCCGTTGCCATTCATCTTTTATTATTATGATTTTTATTATTATATTTTTTTTTTTATTTTTTCCTCTTTTCAATATAAAACCATCAAAGTATATAATAACAAGACAAGGACTGTGAGATGTTGGGTGTGCAAAAAAAAAAATGTAATCCCAAGAAAGCATATCGTATAATAATAATGTGAATTTTTCATTTTTATTTGAATTATATTGTTGTTTATACTTAGTCAGTTGAATTTTTATCCTCTCAGTCTTGTGTGTTTATATGAAAAAATACAATAAAAACATTTATTTGATAGGAAAGAGAATTTAATATACCAATACATTGTTTTCCTTATTTCCATTTTGATTTCTTTTCATTTTTTTTTTATTTTGAAATATATTTATTTTTTTATTGTTTGTGTAGATTTTTTTATGATTAAGTGGGATGGGATGATAACGATTTTATGTTGTTCTTGTTGAAATTCATTGAGAATCGTTGAGGTTAAGAGTAATTTATTGTTTAACTCTCCGTTCAACGATAACTTTTTACCTTGACTTTTAGGGACAGGGTCTGGCCAGGCCCTTAACTATTTTAACTAATAAAATCATGTTTTTGTAAGTTTTAGACAAAAGTCACCTGAAACAAAGTTGTAGCGAATATTTCAAGCTACAACTTTGCTGAACTGACCAAGTCGATGTTTCATTAATTTAGAGTCCAAAAATGGCAAAATACACAACTTTGAGCTCATTTTACGATTTTGGAGAGACAAAAAGTCATATTTTCTTAAGTTATAGGTTAAAGTGACTGCTGCAACTGTGCTACCTCGAATTTGAGGTCGCTAGCTCAATTAGATCATAAATAATTAAATAATCAAAAATACAATGTACCTGCGAGACCCTGTCGCTGAAAGTAAGGGTAAAAAGTTATCGCTGAACGCAGTAATTTTAAAGGACTTAAATTAAAATTTCAACTTACTTTGAGTTTATTTTACATAAAAAAAAATTAAACTTAAAGTAACTTTACGAGAAAAACAAAGTTTTCTTTTATAACAAATTTACACAAATTAAAACGTTTTCCTCACAAATCCCCTTTTTCCATTCCTACCTTTTAATTAAAAATGTATTCAATTGTAAAAAAAAGCAATAAAATAAAAGTACCTGCTTTGTAAGCAAAATAAACACACAGAATTAAGTTAAAATAAAAAAAAAATATTACAAAACACAATGCAAATAATAAATAAAAAAAAATTTAAAATGAATCCTTCTAGAACTTTTTTCACAACAAATACAAATACAAAATGAGAATAAAAAAAATTGCAAAAGTAGAAGCTTAAGTAAAACATTATTTCATTTTATTTTATTTGTCTACCACTTCACCGTACTTTTTTTTCACAAGTACATTGTATAAATATTTTAAGTCATAAAGTTGGTGGATACAAACACACATACACACAACACACACAGACACTTTACCATATTATAATAAAATAAAATTTATATCAAAGTACAAAGTCTCTCTCGTCTTTACCAGTTTTGTGATAAAATATTTAATATGAAAAAAAATCCGTATAATAAGGAGTGTGCAGTTCAAATACGGGATATGAAAAAGTTATAAACAAGAGGCAAATAAACGGTATGTTTTGTGTAAAATAAATAAAAGAAAAAAATTTGTTTAACAAAAAAAATAAACTTTTTTTTCACCATAATATTAAAAAAAAAATGGAGAGAGAGAGAGCAAAAAAATTGTATTTAAATATTACAAAGTGAATACTTTTTTTATTTCATTTAAAGCAAAAAAATAAATAAAAAGGAGCGTTGCGAAGTTTCAATAAGTGGGTGATGATGATGATGACGCGCGGTATGCAGATGGTAAAAGGATAAAGCAAATTAATTAAAAGTGGCAAAAGGGAGTCGTTTTGTGTGTGACTGTGTGTGTGTGTGTTTTGAAAGTCAAATTAAATATGTATTTAAGGGTTGTTATCGTACAATAAAAAGAATGAAATTATGCGAAATACACAGGAAAAAAAACTGTATGAAATATTTTATAATATAATTCTTTTTATAAGTTGTTAAGGGTAAAATGAAAAACGTGTATTATTATACATATAAAAGAAAATTGAATAGCTGTCTGTCTTATAAATATTTGAAGCAAAAAAAAAACTTGAAAAGATTTTTATGTTTATTGTATATAAAATATTACAGTTACATGGAAAAAAAATAGGAAAAAAGGGGTTGCACATTTTCTTGCCGTATTGTTGACGTTTGTCTGTCACCCTCGAAATTATTATTATTATAAATTTATAAGAGTGCTAGTGTATGTCAAGCACCATAAAATTTAAGAAGTGTGCTTAACTTTAATATTCATGTTATTGGGAAAATAGAAAGAGAGAAATTTATTTGCAAATCCAACAACAGAACAATGTTTAAAAAAAAATAAATTTAAGGGGGTGCAAATTGGAAAGGAAATCAAATAGACCGTAGTTAAGTCATTGTTGTTCAAGAGGAAAAATTGTTTTGTGAGAAGGCTACGATTCAATTGAATATTTTCCGGTCAAATTAAAATAAGGGTCTCATTGCAAAAACACACCTAAACCATAAAAAATGTACATTTAACAATCTCATTCTACATCATATAATGACAATTCATAATTTTTTTTTATCATTTCCACCCAAGTACTCATAAATTTAACTTTAATATACACACAATATCTCACAAGATGATACAAAAGATATAAAATAACATTTTTTCAATATCATATTGGATTATGTTGTTGCTTTTTTTATTTTATTTTTTCCATAATAGCTTATAGCGTTCCTTCACATTCTAATAAGACATATCCTTTTTAAATTCAAAGTTATACAAGAAGAAGAAAAAAAATTATATAATCTCTGTGTATCTTGAAACTTGAATCATTCATATTATTATTATTATAATATTTGCATGAAAATAATACAAGAAAAAGAAAAAAAAAGTTTTAAGATGAGAAAACGATGATGCTGATGGAGGTATAAGATGTATAAGGAGAAAAAAAATAATACAGGATAAGAATATTGAAAAGCAATCAAATGATATGAGAATTTTTATTATTTACATTGGAAAAGCACACACACACACACACACATATAAACACACATAACAAGACACGAGAAGGAAAAAGGTATGATGATGAGGCAGAAATCTTTATTTTTATTTATATTATTTTTTTTTTATATTTATAAGTAACAATATATTATTATATGACTTACATACGTTTGTGCATTAACAGTTATTGTATTTGAAAATCTTTTGTATAAAATAAAAAAAAAATCATAGGAAAAAGGGGGTAACGAAAGCCTTATCATTTATTTTACATATTTTTTTCTCGTCTTTTATTTATATTGATATTGATTTACATTTATTTTTATAACAACACATATTTTAACATGGAGGAAGTGAAGTTTATTTATATATGGAATACTAACAACCGTGGATGAATGAATAATAAATAAAGTGGAAAAGATGAGAAAAATATTGAATGTAAATAAGAAAAAAAAGAATCAAGTGAAGCAAAAGATTTATCAAGGATTTTGGTTATATTACAATTATTGTAAATTATTATGCATTGAGACAAAATTTAAACATATTTGTGTTTATATTACAAAGCTCCACAGCCACCAGTGGTGGATTGGCCATAAGAGCAATCTGGCAAGTGCCAGAAAGGCCGCAGTCGATCGTCTTTGTAAAAGTAAAGTTTAGCGTAAATTTTAAAGAAAATCATACAGAATGCCTGCAGGGGCGGGTTGAAAATTATTAACGGCCTTGGCATTCAGTATGATTTTGTTTAAAATTTACGCTAAACTTAATTTTTACAAGATGATTGACTGCGACCTTTCAGGCATTTGCCAAATTGCCCGCATGGCCAATCCGCCACTGAATACCAGGGAAGTTAGTAATTTCCGCCCCTGACACCCACTCCCCGAAACAAACTGAGTCGGTTCTACAACAATTTTTTACCTTTGGCCTAGTCAAGAATTGAAACCCATATATCCAGCCACCTACTCGTAACGCCTTTCGATCTGCTTAGACACCATTGATCCATCTCACTTGCAACCCATCTCCTATGCCCCACGTCTATCCGTCCTTCGTTCAAGTTTCTCCTCGGACCGACAAGATGTGTGTTTAGTTCCTCTGATACTGAAAATGTGTCTTAATAATAAACAAGTTTGCTGCATGATTTGGCACATATTACATAGAATTTTTTTCAATATCATTTTCAAAGACCGCTTAACGAAGGGGCTAAGCATTGGATGTTTTAATATTTAGCGAACATTTATTTTCCAAGTCTCTCACTCTCTCTCTCTCTCCTAGCTTAACATAAACGTATCCTTAAAATGATTTTCTTTGACCATCCAAAAGTTTTCAATGGCTTATTTGGCTTGACAGGCCTCAAAGGTAAAGGTTTTATGAATCTTCTCAAGGTATCATGAATCAAATTTTCCATTCCTTTCAAATGAATCCCAATATGAGACTTAAATTCATGTACGTATCTAATCGTTGACAAGGTCGATGAAAACTGGTATCAAATCTGGTATGTCATTGTTACATTTTTTAACTAACACACAAACATAGCTCAAAACCATGTAACATAAAGGAAGAAAATATGTTTTATTTACACAACACAACAAAATAACAACTCCATAAAAAAAAATCCTTACAAAATATTCTCATGTTCTCAATTTTCTTTCAAATGCAACCATTGCAACATGAACATAAAATAAAAGTACTTGTAAACTTAAAAGCTTTTATGTGTACCAAATAAATTCATACATATCATCATGATATTTATAGTTTTTCTTGTTTGTGTGTGTGTGTGTGTGTGTAATAAAATAAGTAAACTATATAAACAAATTTTCAAGTTTTTTACACAGGAAAATTTCATTGAAGAAAAGCATACAAAACAATTTAGAAGAACACTAGAAAACATTCACATATTAAGTTGACTTAGTGTAGCTAAAGTTTGAACACACACACACATTCAAAGTATAAATGTTTAGTATAATTATTTAGGTTAGATGAGGTTTTACGGTTTTATGTTATACATTGTTAAATGTTATTTAGCAAAGACAGACAAAATATGTACAATGTACAAAAAGTTTTAAGGGAGATGTTATGTGTGGGCTTGTGCATGTTCCTCTTCTTCTAATATTTTCCTTTAACGTGTTTAATTTTATTTGGGTAATCAACTTTGATGTAGTTAAGATTTAAGAGGATACACTTGATTATTCGATTATAAAGTTCTTGTAACATCCACAGACACAAAAAGGGGAGAGAAAATTGTTTATTTATTTATTTATCTGAGAATGAAAAGTAAAGTTAAATGATGTTAGAAATTTAGACATAAAACATTCACGTCAAGTAAATGAATGTTCATTTCCTCAATTAAAATGACTATTATGTGAAAATTACTTTGATGAGCAATATTCCTGGTTTAAATTAATACAAAGAACAGAAAAGACACAATGAAATTAGCAATTCAGAATAATAATCAAATGAATGTGTATATTGAAAAGTTTCTCTTTTCCAAGTTTTCTCTCAGAGTAACCACTTAAAAGGCATCATCATTTAAGTCTGTTTACACATATCCTTACGATATTTGAAGATGCATGAAGTTATACAACAAATATCAATAAACTTTTAAAGTTTCTAAATTGAGACTACCTGACTTTGATACTAATAAACTAATAATAAAGTTATAAAATAGATTGTCGAATGAGACAAAGAGAGATGGAGAGGTAAAATAAATATTAGTTGTTAACAAGATATGAATTCAATTTAAAGTAAATAGAGATTGCTATTTACAGTTCAATAATTTGATTGTAAAATAAGTTAAAAGGGGTTGTGAAGAAAGATAAATTATGTATATAAACATATTATGATGATTTTATTTTATTGAAAGGAAAATTTTCATTGAATGAATGAATGGTGATGAAAGATGAGTAGGAATTTGTTTAGATTATGGAGTTTTAGTGTCCTATAAATAATAAATCATTAGGGTGGCTAAGCCCCTACCCCTTATCACCCTTTGAAATATGTCTCTTGTGTTACTTTAATAAATGTTCGCCCCTTTACCCCCTTTTAGACATTGATCTTCCTCCTTGTCCAGGGACGGATTGAAAAATATCAACAGCCCTGGCATTCCGTGTGATTTTCTTTAAATTTACGCTAAACTAAACTTTTACAAGACGATCGATTACGGCCTTTCTAGCATTTGCCAGATTGTCCGTATAGCCAATACGCCACTGCCCTTGCCTTTCTCTTAGAGCTGTCCTGATTCCCTTATTCATAATCTTCATTTCTTGGTTAAGGCTACCCTTTACCCCCTCGTTGATTTTTTCCTGGTACCGATATTCTTAGAGGTGTGTGACATAGGAGCCGTAACCTCAGATTAATATTTAACAGGAATTATTTTTTTTTCGTAGATATATTAGTTTGAATTCAATTTTTTGGTGAGAAAAAAACATTGTTAAACGCCTTTGTATAAAACGAAAACCAGGCCTTCAAAATCAAATTCCTCAATTTTTTTCGTTTAAAAAATAAGCACTTATAAAATTTACTTCACAAGTCATTACCCTTTGCTCCTAGTCCTAGACAAATATAAATTACATTTAATTTTTTTCATTTCGTTTCTATCTCTCTTTCATTTATTTCATAAATTCATATTTTATTTTTCCATTTTATATCTCCCATTTTTATTATTATATTATCATTTAATAATATAAATAAATGTGAAAACAATGTTTTTAGATGAGGTTATTTATTTATTATTATATTTTTCTTATTGTTGTTCTGTGTATCATTATTATGATGTTGCTATTATTTTCATTATATTTTAAGTTGTATAAATTTATATAAAAGTTTAAATAAAATAAGTTTATGGTTTTCCTTTCTCTCTCTTGGTATATTTTGCCACATAAATACAATTTCCTAATATTATGTTTTTTTATAAGTATTTGTCAGATAAATTTTCCACTACACACACACACACGCATACATACATAAAGTCAATTTACCAAGTATTGTGGTAGGACGTTGTGAATATTTTGAAAATTCTTGTATATGAGGGAAAATTTTCTTCATCATGATGATCATCATCATAGCTTTTAAATATGTGTGGATAAATTTAATACATGAAAAACTATTATGGTATTTTGTTAGTTACTGTTTTGATATGACTTTATGTGAGTATGTATGTGTCCTTTGTTTCAGTTTGTTGATGATAATCTTGGTAATTGAGTTTACTGGTGCAATGTGAGTGTGTGCTTATAAAAGAAAGCATATTGTACAAATTATAACAAAGCAATATCACGTTAAATGTATACACAAACTTTATTCTAAGCTAATAAACTAATTAATATATTTTTTTTTTATTTTCCATCCTTTTTCTGTGCCTTTTCTTGTATGAATTAAAATTAAGTAAGCGAGACAAACTTGTTAAAATATAATATAAATTGTCTCGAGAGACACAATAATAATAATGGCGACGACGACGACACCGATTACCTTACAATTTTTTTTATTATAATTCTTCGTCGTTCTGTTGAAGCTGCTTCTTTTCCATATAAATTTTCTGTCATATTAAAATTTACATAAAAAAAAACAAAAAGAAAAAAAAAACATGAAAATCATTTAATATTCAACGCTCATTTCATATTCCATACATTATAAAAGATAATAATATTATCATATTTGAAATGAAAAAAAAGTACTTGAGGATATATAAAAAAAATATACGAAGGAAATAAAATGTGGTAAGAGAATGAGCAAGTTATACAAGAAAATATTTAAAGAAAAGTTTTAAGGAATGTGAGAAGGACGAGAAATGTGAGGAAAAAATCTTTTATTTCTTATTTTTTCATTATAATAAAAATAGCAGAACAAATGAATACATATGTAAAGGAAAAATATAATAATAATTTTTCCACAACCATTTTATAATAATATCATCATCAAATTTTCTCTTATTCTCCTTTTTGTATCAAGTTATATCTTGACATTGACAGTATCTTGTATTTTTTTATTATTATTATAAGATGGAAATAAAATAAAAAAAAGTCAATTGAGAAATAAAGAGATATGAAAAAATGATTTGAAATGAATGAAGTTATGTGAATCAGCAATTTTTAGCTCATTTCTCGGCGATATTGTGGAAAATTCGAAATGTGTGGACGCTCATGCTCTCAATCTGTGTCCAAAAAATGACCAATTTATTCAAAATAGCCGATTTATGATATATGACCTGAAAAACATTTCCTTTAAACAGGGTCAAATATCATCACATATCACGAGTAAAAAATTTTCCTTGTAAACACAAAAATCTAATATCGATATATTTCAATTTTTTGATAAACAAGTAAATTTAAGTACATTATGATACACATAAAATATACTTTTTATTACCCAGAGTAACTTATTTCCATACAAAAAAAAATACATTGAGACACAATGACACTCATTCAATAATAAAAGGAACACACACACACAAAATAAACATATCGTGCAATCATCTGTAAATCTGTGTAGCATTAAATGACTGAGGTTTCTAAAGCCATCTTTTCTTAACACATTTTTGTTATTTATATACGATTTACAATAACAGCAGAGCAACACAAAAAAAAACATATAAACGTTTAACACCCCACATTCTCATCCCATGACATAAAATATTTGATTCCTTTACCTTTTAAATGAATAACCGAAAAAAGCCGAAGAGAAAAATTTTCTCATGAAATTCTTAACAGCTCTCTTTTCAAGCTAATTTCTCACGCCTGCTCAATTCAAGTTTAATAAAAAACCTTACAATTCACAGAGTACAAACACACATAAAAAAAAAAACTAGGAATATATTTATACATGTTGTCATCTCATCGTGTAAACATAATACTTAAACTTAATGCCATTTATATTTTGTTTGTGCCAAAAATGTGTAGCCACCATTCAATTTCCACCGTTTTACACACTCATCCCATAATTTCAACATTAGTCATTGTGTGTGTGTGTGTGTATACAAATTGTATGTACATAAAAAAAAGAAAAAGAAGAGACATGATAATAGACTGGAAATACCAACACAAACTTTTGATGTATACTTAATTCTAGCACCTTTTATATTTAATAATAATATGGGGTTTTAGGAAGAATTTCCTTTGTGTATATCGTACAATATGCAAAAATGATGGTCTCTGTTTGTATGATATTTGTATACACAATATAAAATGTGAGTAAGTAAGTAAGTTGATAATAATAATAAAATGATGATGATATTTCTAGTTATAATGTATATAGAAGAGGGTACTTTTCTCTTTTGATTGTAAAATTCTCATTCCATTTTACATGTAAATTGTGTCATTTATGACTTTTACCTAACTTTTAACTTTAAAATGTATCGTGCAGAGAGTTGTGTGTGGGCTTTATTATTATTTTAAATTATTTTTACATTAAAATGTCATCACGAAACATCAATAACTTTATCATTGCAAATAAAATTGTGTGTTTCAGATTGAAAATTAATTTAATTTGATAGAATTTACATTGAAGATTAAGATTGAGTGACAATGAAGATAAATTGTATTGAAATAAGAATATTTTCAAGTAAAATACCAGTCGTCTCCATTTAATTGTTAAAATCAATATTTTATTTTGTTTTTCCTTCAATGCAATCTCCTAGGAAATACATTTACGAAATGACACTTTAACCGATTTGTTTCATCGATGGTAAAATAAAATGGAAAAGGAAACAAGAA
>LN483454.1:12786-43580 GCA_900002565.1 Culicoides sonorensis | reverse complement strand
AAGACGATGAATAACAGACACGAATACAAAAAAAAACCAATTCTATATATTTTTTTCTTTTTTTTTTACACTCAAGTCTAGGCATTTTACGGATAAAATTATATGTGTAGGAGGAGGGGGAGCATTATCTTATTTTTCCTCGTTCATAAATAAAGTGAGAGAAAGATGCGACATGAGTTGAATCAATAATAAAAACTAAATTTGCACTCTCTATGGTGGTTAAAAAGTTTGTAGCACATATCAAGAGTAGCAAAATAACACATAAAAAAAAAGTTTGTGGTAAATGTTCAACATATCTACAGTAACATATTTTATTTGCCTTGAATGAATAAATGAATAACACACATGAATGCCGTAAATGGAGTGTTTGTGTGTGTGTTGCTTTGTGGTGGTTGGAAAAATCAAATAACTATAAGTATGATGCATCTACAAAGTAAAGGTATTTTATTATAAAATAATATTGATGATGATAAAGTTCAATTTCAAGGGTTGTAATCACAAATTTTGATCCTAAATATTAGTTTCTTGTAATTTTTACTACTTTTAATCGGACGAAAAGAGAAATTTGAAAGAAAAATTAAATGTAGAGCCTTAAATTGGGAAATCATACTTGTCCTGGTCTCAACGAGCGTTGAATTTAGAATTTTTCATTTAATGGGGGGAACGACCCCCATTCCCATATGAAAAAATATGTGTCAACGACCTTGACGGATTGAAAATTACTAACGGCCTTGGTATTCTGTATGATTTTGTTTAAAATTTACGCTAAACTTAACTTTTACAAGACGATCGACTGCGGCCCCTCTGGCATTTGCCAGATTGCTCGTATGACCAATCCACTAGTGGTCAAGGTCAAATTTCGCTAATCCCAAATTTTTTTCATAAAGAGAGCCATCCTCGTAACTCCATCCATGATCTCAACAAGGTCATAACTTTTCATATCAACCCACTTTGCACGAATCAACCCTTTCATATTATTATTTTATTTATAACACAACTATTTTAACCGAAACATTTATTTTCCAATTTTACCATCTTTGTTCACCATTTATATAAGTTTTTTAACTTTTAACACATTTATACACAAAACTTATCGATATACATCTATGAATATATATTTGTAATGTAAATAAATTTTTCTTTCAATTTTATTTACAGACGACAATGGCATGTGATATATGAAAATAAAATATTCAAGAGACATTCTTGAAAAAACATGCATGTGTGTAAAATACAACATCGAATTATAGCGTTGATGATCAAGTCAATAAAATACAGCAACAATGAAAAGAAAATGGGATTTGATTTGATTTGAGTAAGTTACTGTAAATTTAATTTTTTCGTCTGATATTCTTATTTCAGGTTATTATAATACTTTTTTGTTATTAAAATTTATTTTCAATTGAATTTTGATTTTAAAAATTTTAGTTTGAAACAGATTTTATTTCAAGTTGATAATTTTCAAAATTTACTTTGAATCATAAAATTTGAATTATTGCCACATTTTTATATCAAATGACACACACAAGCATAACAACATGATACATTAACGGATATCTTCATTTCTGTGTTCAATTGAAAACAAAGAAACATTTTTCACAATGGCTGAACATGATTTTTTTTTGTTTCGTTTTATTTTTTTCATTTTATGTTTTTATGTGATCGAAATGTGTTGTGTTTTTTTTATTGATTTGTCTTGTATGCCACACAGTGATTATTGATGTGAGAATTGTTTTTCTGGAGGGAAATAAATTTATTGTGTATTGAAAGTTTTATTGAATCTTTTTGTCTTTTTTTTCAATTTCAATAAGTGGTTTTTCATTACAAATTTTTTATGTTTTATTTTTAGATTATAATTTCACATGAGAGTGAATGATGGTGATTTAGAGTAATGTGCAATGAAAAATTGAACATTTTTGAATCATATCTGGTGATTTTTTTTAATAACCTCGTTTTTCAACGTGAAAGAAAATCTAGATCTCACTGATACCCTGCTGGCTTTCGATTGTAAGCACGATAAGAGGGCGATTGAGACATGCAAAAATTCATTATTTTAAGACTCAATTAATGATAAATTTTTAATTTTATTCCAAATAACAAAAAAAATTCATCCAAATCCTCATCATAAAAATGAATAATTAACTTTCTTGCAATCAAATTCCTGTTAATTGCGGTAAAAATTACCCTTTTTCATCAAAATCATAAACAATTCCCTAATTACATCTTAGCTTATTTCTTTATTATATTAATTTATTCTTTATATCTTTCATTTTACCCTTCATACCAACCATTAACCATAAAACTTACTGAATAAACATAAAATTATCCCCCTCACACAAACAAAAAAAAAGAAAAACAGAACATAAAACTAAAAGACCACATCATTCATTCGCTCATCAAGCAATATCACAAACAGAGGAACCTTAAATAATATGATTAATACAAAAAAAATATGCCTTTAGTGACATGGACCAGTAGCGTTTAACCATCATCAAAGAAAATGCCTTGTCATAAAATACCACCACGGACAGTAAACGAAAAACAAAACAAAAAATACATGAGGAAATGTAATACAATCAATGTTACGATCCTTTTACCAGAGTGGTTCCATCGCCAAAAAAAATAAAAATAATATAAACACAAAAACACGATGAAAATGAAAGAAAAAAAAATCATATAAAAGAACTCGTAAAAAAAAAGTTTATCCGCTTTAACCTAACAAAGTAACACCCAACATCAGACCTTTTAATAATCATGTCTTATTATGCCTCGTTCCATCTAAAACAACAACAACAAAAAATCATGAAAAAAATAAAAATACCAGAGAAGGAAAAAAAGACACCCAAAATTTATACACGGACTAAAATAACGATAATATTAACGTTTTGTTCAAATAACATCATCATGAACGTATTAGAGCGTGGATAAATTATTATAACAAGAAACCACTATCACATATTTAAGTGAGTTTAGATTGGTGGCGACTGATGTTGGTATGTGTGTGTGTTTCGTTCTCTTTTAATGGCATGATAACCATAAAAATGTGAAAAAAAAGAACAAAAAAAGTTGTTATATTCGGTTTTTTTTTCTCTTAACATAACATATAATAAGATTATAAGGAAAGTTTTCTTCACAAATAATATAACAAGGCAACATCTTGATACATGTGTGTGTGTCCTTGTACGTGCATAACCAAACATGGGTCAATTAAAGCATCTCCATATTCACTTTTAACTAAGCCAATTATTATACATTTACAGTTAATTTCTGTTCACATATAAAATTAGTGCAAAACCAGTCGCCTCCATTTAATTTTACACTCAATTTAAAATCAATTATATTGAAATACAATTTGACTGTTACCCAAAATCTGGTAGCCAAAATTAAAATAATTGGATGTGATATCTTTAGAATAATTTACATTTAGACAAATTGACAATTTTCAATGTGTGTGCTGGTACATGTCGATATTTTTGCATTAATGTCACACTTTATGCCAATTTGGTCATTTGACCAACCTTTGAATAATGAATAATATACAATCCAAACATTTCACAATCACCTATCTTTTGAACCGAAATCATAATAAAATAATGTGTGTGTGTGTGTGTGTGTGTACTGAAATGTATACAAACACATTGTTTCTAACTGAAAAAGCATATCACTTGATTTTGTTTTCTCTCTCTCTGTAGAATGATGATGATGATGATGTTGCTTTTATACATATATAAGTGTTTTTTTTGGGGTAAAATGTGTGTATAAAGTGACATGTTTCTGAAACTTGATAATAAAATAACAATCCCCTAAAATCCCAAATGCTTTGTTGTTGTTTGCCAAAAATTTATTTCTCTGATTCTTCACTCGTAAGTGTGTCGATACACTGAAAGCACAAATTTATCTTTTATTTTTTTGTATTTGTATTTGTACATGTTTTGTGGAAAATAAGGACGACTAACAAACTAAATTATCTTCATGTCACATGATCATTTACTGTCCATTTTATTTGATTTTCAATCGGAAAGCTTTCACATTCATTCATTCATTTCCAATCCAATTTTCTCTTTAAATTCTTTTATTTCTTTTTTTTGTCTTTTATGCTTTTTGAAATTTATTTTTTTTGTTCATCACATATATACATAGAAAAATTTCTATTTCCTAGATCTCATGCCTTTTATTAGGATTTAGCCATATTTATTCGTATTAATACACAAAAACATGGTTGTATAAAATAAATTTATTTTTTATTTCAGTGTGTGTGTGTGTGTGCTCTCTTCATGTTTAGATGATATTCAATTTTAATAAAAAAAAAGTCCCAATAAAAAGCCATGAAAGCCATTTTTCATGTTTTTTAGCTCATCTTCAGCTATTATCCGTTTTTTATTTGGATTACCAAGGGATTTCATATAAAAAAGTAAACTAGATTTTTTTTGTTATTCACCACTACTTGAAAAAAATAAACATAAAACAAACAAAATATTTTCACTCCGACATAATAAATAAAAACTACAAGTTCCGGACAACATATTTATATGAACATTTTTCACTTACTTTATGTTCCGAATATTATCTGGTATTTTTTTTTAAAAACTAAAAAATATAAAAGAGTCCTAGCTATTTTTTTGAATGTCAATTGTTTGTTATTCATTCAAGTTTTTATTTTTTTTCATATTAACAGAAACATAAGCGACGATTTTTCTATGGTAAAGTCCCTTGAGTGATGCAACTGTCTAAATTGGAATGTATGTTTGCTCTTATAGTATGATTTTTTGTCGTCAAATTTGAATGAATATAAAATTTTTAATAACAGACAAAAAAAATAGTTAAGTAATGAAACATGAAAGAGGACATGAAAATGCAGTATTTTGAAATTAAAAAAAAGGAAAATTATGTGAAACTTGATCTGAAAAACCTTTCAAATGAGCTCTCGTTTTCACAAGTTAAATTTCTCTCTCTCTCTCTCTCTATCTCTTTTTTGACCTTGGTAACTTCTTTTGAGCGATGTTAACTCCGCTCTTTTTTTTTTGTTCTTCGCTCTCTTTCTCTCTCTCTCTTTTGACCTTTATCTCCATGTCTGTCACTTCTTTTGTTCTCTCTCTTCTGAGCTTTGTTTAATTTTCACTTTCTTTTGATCTGTGTTCCCTTTGCTTTCTTTTTCTCTTTGATTCCTCGCCTCCTTCTCTTTCTCTCATTCTCTCTTTTCTCTTTGAAATATTTTATAGCAACCCCAAATCTCAAGGTACATAAAAAAAAATAAAACCCATGTTTTTTTGGAAAGGTGAACGATACAGACGACATTTCGATTAAATGTTGTCTGGTCGGTTTCCATACCATAGCCCAGTCCTTTGAAATTTCATATCATTTTTCTATTACTATAGTTTCGGGATAATAATAAAAGTGATGAAGGTTTTAATTTTCATTACAAAAGTATACAATTTATATGCTCGAACAAACACTTCATAAATAAAATTTTGTATATTATTTCATTCACAGACACTTCATTCACGTACACACACACATATACACGTACAATAAGTCTATTTACTTTATTTATTATGATAGCATGAAAATTTATATGCAATTTTCTAGAATTTTCACAAAACTGTCTATTGTATCGAGTTCAGTGAGATGACAATACACTTTTCTATATCAAACGATAATAAATTTAAATTTATATTATGTATAATTTGCATCACAACACTGTGTGTGTGTGTGTGTATGTATTTGTTTCTTTTTCGAGAAAAAGCATATTTTAAACTCCATAATAATAAATACAATAATAATAAAGATGAAATATGATGTGCAAGAATAATAATCATAATAATGGTTTAACTTCATAGAAAGTACTTACAATTCTTGCTGGTCTCATGGTGGCAATAATTTTGTATTGCAGGTTGGTGTATTCCCTTCACTATCAGCTTTTTATATGGGTTTTTGAATTATTTGAGTACGTTGAAATATTATTATTATTTTATTATTCACTAGAAAAGATATAATGCATTACAGGTTCCTTTCTATTATTTTTTGTTGTCATGAAATGGGATAACGAGTACCTGTAAATAAAAGACAAAAAAAAAACAATATAGATTAGTAACATTAATAAACGAGTTAAGTATTAAAAGGATGACCCAAAACAACAAACAACCCACAAAATTCAGTCAATATATAATATTATAATAAAATAATATCCATATCAAAACCCCTTTTAAAACAATACAAATATAAAATAATAATAATAATAAAAGTACAGTAAATAAATGTGGTGATGTGGTAAAAACTTTTCATGTTGATAGTCAATTGTTGCAGATGTTGTGTTATTTTATTTTATTATTATTATTATATCGTTCATTCATTCTGAAAACAACAGTATCAGTTTGTGTGTGTGTGTGTGTGATAATATAAAGTTTAAATTTAAATCAAAAACTTTTCAAACTATTATATCACACACACACACACACAAAAACCCCTTTCAATTCAATTGTTATACTACTTTTTGCCAAGCCATGCCACATTTACTCGAATCCCATATACATAAAAAATGTACAATATTGTTATTGCCCCCTTTTAAAACTTTATCGTCATCATGATGATCATCGTCAAGGCATGTATATTAATTAATACAACAATAAAACCATTTGAAAACTTTATCTATTGCCTTTTCTCTGTTGTTTTTTTCATTATTTTAATTTTACTTTTATTATGAATGTCTGTGACATGAATCTATTTAACACATACTCAAAAGTGTTTTTGTGTGTTTTTTGTTTTGGAACAAGTAACCGCCAATCAAAATATTTTTGTAAAAACCTCACTTCAAATAATCAACTTGGAACTTTTCACTTGAAAACTTTTTTATAGGATAATGAAAATTTTATTGTGATTCAAAACAAAAAAAAAACATGTTGATTTGTGATTTTACTGAACAAAATCAATGCAATCATTTCAATTAAGATGAATATTAAAATGAAATAATGGATAATGGAGACGGCTGGTTATTTGCAAAGGAATTTCAAAGAAATTACGATATTGGAATGAATTTCAAGCCGTTTTCAATGCTTTCGGAATAATGTAAAGAAATTTTCAAGGAAATGTATATTATCATAAATTTATTGTCAATATTTTATATGTGACACGAAATGCTTGAGGTATTTTCTATTTCAACATATTCGATGAAAAAAAAAAGATTAAGGGAAATTTTTTTCTTCAATATTTATCTTCAAACAAAAAAAAAACAAATATGATGATGATGATGAAAGAAAGGCATCAAGAAGAAGAAAAAAAGTTAAGAAAACATGAAAAAAAATCAAAGAACAACCCTCTTTAAAAGAAAATTTATGTAAAAAATACATAATAAAAAATGTATACGATATTTGTCGTTTCAATACCTTTTTGATAAAAAAAACTCATATGTCATGTTTTAAAATATTACTTAAATATGCGAATATTAAACAGAAAGGTTATCGTAGTCATCATTTTCATCATCATCATCGTCACAACACATAAATAAAAGATGCCTCAAGCCAAAAGGGAGACATAAATAATGTATGCAGATCCACGTCGAATATTTTTTTATATGTATGTCGTGTGACATATCAAAACATAAAAAATATGTTCATGTCACACATTTATTGAATAAAGGAAAAATAAACACACACACACACACACACGCGCGTATTTGATGATAAAAAAAGAATAATAAATAAACTAGAAAAATATTGAATGAGTTCAATACAATTCCTTTTATTATTTATTTATTATTTGAATTCAATAGAAATACGTACATTCAAAGATATGTGTATTAAAAAAAATATTGAACCAGGTAATAAAATATTCAATACGCAAATTGAATAACATCCGCAATATAGACACATGTTTATAGGAATTCAATCATATCTATTGGATAATAATAATAAGAATAAAAATATCATTTTTTTTTAATACTTTCCTGAAAAAAATGAATGTGTTTGAAAGCAATTTCAATTTAAAATAAAAAATTATGCTGCATATTTGTATTTATGTTTATTATTTGTTAAACCTTTTATTTGTTTAAGTTATCAACGAACGATGCAGTAAATGATGATAAAAAAAATCAGTTTTATGATTAATTTTTGAATGAAATTAATTCATTAAAGGAATTATGATAATTGCAAATGCAAAATTTAGTTCAAGAATCGTCCTAAAGAGTAAAATTAAGTTCAAGAACCGTTCTGAAGAGTAAACATTAACTTCAAGAGTCCTATCGTAGAATCAAAAAATGGGAAATTCTAACTGGGCGGTTTAGAAAAGTGCATTTCGATGGGACTCGTTTCATTGAATATAATTAAGTTTTAATTTTAATAATTATAAACTAATAAATGGCTGAATGTTTCAAAAATTTTCTAAACATTGCCTTTTTTACAACCGTTTTGAACGGTTTTTTAGGCTTTGGAGGCTCTGGAGCCCAGTCCATGAGCTCAATCTCAAAACTAATGAGCTTAAATTCATCCTTATGACCTCCTGACCTCGCTCCGATGGAAAACCTGACCTCGTTCCGATGGACCATTCCGGAGTTATGCGTAGATCGGACAAACAGATTTACAGATTTTCGGACAAACGGAGTGACGGCGGACAAACCGTCTGTAATAGTGCATTTTTTCTTACGAAATGCACTAAAAAAATTTAGTTCACAAATGGACCTGAAGAGTAAAAATTAGTTCAAAACAGTCCAGAAGAGTAAAATTTAGTTCAAGCGTCATCGTGAAAAGTAAAATTTAGTTCAACAATCATCCTGTAGAGTTACATTTTTTTCAAGAATAATTGAAAACAGATCTTTTCCACAAAGATGCACTCAGACGAAGCAACGGGTCCAGAGCCCACTTTAACAAACTCCTTTAATTTTGGGTCTCATCGAATGCCCTTGATCAAGGACCTCAATGGAAAAAAATTGATACAAAAAATTTAAAAATTCACATTGTACAAATTTTTCTCCTTGATTACCATTGACTGGATAAACAAAAACAAAACTAAAAAAAAATGTTTATTATTTAATGACCAACATTGATTTTCATGCCATTTTGATGAATTGGGTGACAACAAAAAAAATAAGAGCAAATACAGAAACAGAAGTGACACAAAAAAAAAAGACCAACAAACATTGTTTTAAAAATAAATAATAAATATTTTTAATTAAAAAATTGAACGAATGACACATTGTTTACTATACAAGTGAGTACTATACACTGGGTTGGAATGAGTACGTTAAATCATTCATGAAATGAATAAAAAAAACAGTAAAAATATTTACCATTTTTTTGCGTCTTTCATTGAAATTTAATTCATTCATTTAATTTTTGTGATTTACATTTCAAGTATTTTACATATAAAAAAATTGGTTAAAAAAACACTGAGAAAAAAATATATATTTGGATTCAGTGAAATTTTTTCAGACCCCGTGAAATTGTTTATGATATGAAAATTTTATTTTAAGTTTAATTGAGACAGAGAAAGTTTATTAAAAGTGGTTTTTCATACAATTAAGTGAATGATTTATTTTTACTTCAATTCCGATTCAAAAAATGGTATCAAAAAAATTTCAATATTCAATTAAATTATTCCTGCACTCAAAAATGAATGTCATAACTTTTAGTGTGTATGTTCGTCATATTTAATAACATTTTTTTTGTTATATTTTTATATGAAAATGTTTTATATTCATTGAATATTCACCAATAAATAAAAAAATTGTATAAATAAATCATAAAAAAATTACATAATTTTTTATTTCATTTTTTGGCAGATATGTGAATTAATATTCATAGCATTTTTTTGGCATATATCAAAAAAATTATTCAACTGTATCATAATTTTTATGGGAATTAAATGCACTTCACATGTGAAAGTTCAATCAGTTATAAATAAAATAAAATTAAATATAAAAAAATCTTGAAAATTGAATAAAAAATTGAAATGAAAAAATTTATTGATTGAGTGGCATGAATAGCAAAAAAATATTATAACGATAATCATCACCACACACGTATAATTTTCAAGTAATTTTAAGAGTAATTCATCTCTCTCCCTTCACATATATTTAATGGCATTAAATTATGAGAAAATTAAGCATTCGATATGCTGCTAGAATTTTAATCCGTAATCATTTTTCGACTGCTAATGTAATGATGAACCCCACAAAAAAAGGCAATTTAATCAAATCCACTTCCTGCTGTTGCAATGTTTAAACATTATTATTATTATTTATGAAAAGCATTAGGGGACAATTTAATTTATTCAGTCAAGTATTGCTTTTACTTCACTTTACCATATTATATTAAATATGTGTAGCAACATGATGATGAAAATGATGCAAATAAAATTGTAACACCGTAAAATAATCCCCTTGGCATAATAATTTTCTTCATTTATTTTGCTATACTGTTTTATTTTTTTTTTGCATCACAGATAATTCTCATTAAACAATCGCTTAATGTAACAGTCCCTTCGTTTTTTTTTTGGTACATTTTTATATCAAGAACAAATAGAATGATTACGGAACTCCCCCTTGTGTGTATTTTTCGGTCTCTTTACATTTATACTTAAAATCATTTCTTGTCTTAAGGTGAACATTTTATTATCACATGTATTAGTAACCAAACCACTTATGAACATCACAAACAAGAACAGAAAAAAAAATATGACAAAAACATTTCATTCAATATTTACCCTTAGTATGTGTGCCTTTTCTTAATACAATCTATATTAAAATCATTCATGCAGAAGTGTATTGAATTTAGTCACTATGTGTGTGTGTGTGTGTGTGTATCTTGGTGAAAACTCACTTAAAAAATATATGTATTTTTTTTATTTATTTTCTAGACTTGATATAATAATAGAAAAGGAAGAAGAAGAGAAATAGCAAAAAAAAATGTTTTAATATAATAGGCAGCAATCAGTGCATTCATGTGGAAATTTATTTGTTGCTAAACCTATTCAATTCATGTCATGTCGTTTATTTTTCCGACCGACCCGACTTTACCTTATAAAATTTTTGCTCCCTTCTTTTCATTTTATTATCATTATACATTTAGAAGGAATATATTGAAAAGGAAATTCATATAAAGGCATTAGTGGTTATATTGAAGTAATTTGTACATATTCAGTGTACATATGACATGTGTGTGTGCATGGAACCAGAAATAGATATTTTTCACATTTAAAAAAAACCCCTAATCATGTGTTTGAGAGTCAATTTTCAATCAATAAAATACACAACAGATTTTGATACAGTCTAAAAGACAACGATGACAACGACATGTAATTATATTTCATTTTCATCCCTTTTACTGTAAAATGAAATAAAATGATACGAATAAGAGAGAGAGTGAGAGATTTTTATGAAAATTGTTAATTGGGTGTAACTAAGGGGGATGATTTCTTTTGTCTTTCATCTCGTTAATCCCTGACATATACCGTGTCGTTGTCGTCATCGTCATCATCACCATATCATCAAAGTTGATGCTAGAATACATTGTTGCTATATACATTTTCTATCATAATAATAGATTTTATGTTTTTTTGATATACCAACACACACGTAGGTTTATAAATAAAATTTTAATCTAATTTTGAATGGAGTTATGCATTTCATATAAAATAATTTGTATTTTCGGTTCACAGCATCAAATATGATTGGGTTTTAAAAAAGGGACTGAAAATGTCATATCATCAAACTTTTCTAATCCTATTAACAAGAGAGATGTGTCTAGTTGTGTAATTATAACAGTGTATACATAATTCACTGTTATTTGAAAGAATCCTTCGGTGCTTAGTGATTTACTTCGAAATGAAGTCGCTTGTTCAGGGTTTACAGAGCGATTTCGTGTTAAATTTTAAATAAAAAATGAACTGTGGTCACTCCAATACTCTGACCTTAGTATTGTCGGTGGTTTGCAGTTCATTTTCATTTTCCAGTGACATTTTAATTCACATTCATCTAATATTAAAATATGATCCTGTCTAATGAAATTCGTTCTAGTAATGAAAGGTTTAACAATGGATTATTTTCAACCTGTATGATGACGATGTGATGAAAATTTGAAAATTACAAGTCATATTGCCTCAGATCAGATATTAAATTTGTTTCAACATACCATTTTTGATTGAAATTTCACCTTTAAATTAAAGTCCGACAAACACCAACCCTTATAATAATTTTTCATAACATAATTAAACTTTATTATCCGTTAATGGCCTGAAAACACCTTGTTGGCATTTATGATTCAACTTTACAATGAAAAACATTTAAATGGCTAGATAAACCACAAAGCAAAAACAATATTTTCTGGCATACCTTTGCATATAACAAAATATTTCCTTTTAAATATTTATGGTTATTAGGTAGCCATTCCATTCTTTTGTCACACCACAAAATTCCAACAAATACAACCTTCAACAGCACATATATAAAAGAAATAGATTTGACTTTTTATTGCTACTATTACTAGAAATTCTACTATTATTATATTATTTTATCGTAACACTCATTTCATACAACAAACAACAAAAAAAGGTGGTAAAAAAGATAAAATATAAAGTACTGGCACATATTTAACAAGATTATTATCAAAATGGAAAATAATTTTAAATGGTCTCGAGTACACACTTTATTTCAAGGGGTTACAAATAGGTTAGTAATTGGTGTGTATGCATTGTGTGGACATATACGGACGGGGAAAGGTAATATTTTATTTTATTTTGTAGAAAGTTATTACATTAAAAGGAATTTTAGGAAATTATATTTTGTTGGTTGTTTGTATGGAAAAGGTCATTGAATAAGCAATCAAAGAGGTGGTTGTGCGTTATGTATTAGAGTGAAATACAAAAAAAAACGTAATTGTTAAATTTAAGGTAAGTGATCTTAATGAAGTCAGTGAATTTAATTAAGTTCTAAAAAGAGGTGGCTGAATTGAGATTCATATTAAAGGTGACTCTCAGAGTTGTCTATTCTCCCCTTTTTTTCAAGTTTCTCACTCGTAGTGCCCTCAGACCTACTTCGATGCCTTTTGCCATCTCACACTGCGACGACCAACTGCTTCGTATCTGAAAAGTGTCGTTTGAACATGACCTTGGTCTATTCATGATCAGTGACTTGCCCATCTAAGCATATTTTCAAAATCAGAAGTCGGCACCTCCCCTGCACTCACGACCGTAACTCAACAAACCCATAAATTTTTACAGAAACTTAATCAAATACTTGATCGTGTGCCTTTCATTTTAAAATAAACACACTCCAAAGCATATCCCACACCCTTCACAAAAAAATAATTTACTATCCCATGCAACAAAAATCAAACCAAATTACATTACTTCCTATTTTTTGATACAAATTCCATATTTATTAAGTAAGTATACAATTTCCTCCTCATTTTTGTCTATTGAATTAGCCATAATCCGGTAAAATTGTATAAATATTACAATTTATTTTTTTCGTGTACATTGAGTGTGATATACACAAAAATGACAATATAACAAGAAGCATACAACGCGGTCACAGAATTCAATGAATAAATAAATAAAGTGAGTGCATGTAATAAAATTTTAATATGGTAATTAAATTGTACACCATATTATTTTGTATGAAAATAAAATGAAATATATAAAAATATTTGATAGCAGGAAACTGACATTTTATATTGTGTTTGTCGTCGTCTATTGAAATGGAATTAATCGTCTTTTATGTGTATTTCCCTTTTGTTATTAAGAATATTTTTATTATTATTTTTATTGTGATTTACTGTGAATAGTTTTGTTTAAGTTGAAACACACGACCATTATGGCAATAAAAAGGAGCGGAATAATTATGATGAGTGTGAGTGGATTAATTTTCCTAGACATTGAAATTAGCGAGGGGTCTTACTTGAATTTTCAATGTCTCATGAGAATTCAACATAATTAATAATGTAATTTACACAAATTATTTTATGTAACAACCACGATATTTTACCATCGATTCCACTGCCATGCCACTACCACATGCACCACTTTTATAACAGTTTGACAACAACATCATTTTATATCCTATTATAAAATTTAAAACAAATAAACCAGTTAGTTAAACTGATGAACACAGATACAAATAGTGGTGTGTGCTTGCAATTGGGTGGTTGCTGTTGGTGATGATTATGTGGTCAACTCAATATTATATTTCATCCTTCGATACATATTTATTTCAAAAAAGTGACACATACACGACGATACACACACATTTTCATTTTATTTTTCATTTTTCCGATATATGTGAATCAATGATACAATTGAATATTGTGGTGGCGGTTGAATGTTATGGTGTGTGTGGTATGATGATGATCCAGTTGTTGATTATAAATATTCTGATGTGGTAATATAATATCTCTGCAAGCAGCCAGAGAGTTTAAATAGAAAATGCATATTTGTAACATTTTATTATTAAAACATTTATTTATGCTCACACACACACACATACAAACACACACACACATAAAATGGCACTTTTTGTATCAAATTAAATTAAAATAAGTGCAGATACAATTGAATTGAAATGATTGTTTGCATGTGTATCCTTGTGAGAGTATAAAATAAAATAATTTTATATAAAATTGAATTCAATAACCGACAGGACAATAACGAAAATAACAAGTACGGAAATTCTCAATATAGACACACACGAGCACACAAATTGATATGTATTAATGTTATGCGGAACAACAAAGGATAATATTTGTATATTTTCATTTTATTTTATGAAATGGTGTTCAATAACAGGTAAGAGGATCGATGCAAACGATTCGCCACATATTTTATTTCTAGGAAATTTTTGACAAGTTTGTGTTATTGCTCTGTGTGTTTTTTGCATATCCATGCTTTTGAAAAATTTTTAACAGTAGAAAATCGAAGATTAAAATTTTGAGCACGAATCTGGGATACAATTCGTCATTTGGGCATTTTGGAATCGTATTTTTTTATTTATGGGATTTAACGGTGCAGTGAAAACCGTGTTGGACTATCAATCTTAAGGTTGACAGTTCGATTCTCGCTTCGGCCATTAAACTTTAAAATCTAAATTTTTCGGCTACTCAATTTGAGTTAAAGGCTAGATAAAGGTGGCGACTGCTTGGGATGACAGGATAACAGCTAAGTCCCTCGGATGATGATAACGAGTATGCACAATGGGCTCTACTGATGGCCTGAGTGCAAGTTTAATAGCTGCCCTACAAATCTGATCTGATCTGAAGTTAAGGATAAAAAAAATCTCAATCCGAACCTAATGGATCTTCAATATCAAAAATGAAAGTGTAAAATTACTGCAAAGATCAATAACGTCCAGCCCTGTCCAAAAAATTGCATGGACAAGTTCAATAAACAAATAAATCAAATTGAGAAAAAAAATCTTGGATGATCTCACACTGACATTGCATTTCATATATTTTTTTTTGACAATTATTTTAATTTTTTCATTCAACAGACACATTATTTAAAAAAATTAATAATATTATCGCAAAAAAAAAATATTAAATGAAACACAGATAAAAATACATCAGTTGTATAATTTTCAGTTAATCCAGCATAAAAACAGAGATTATATGAGTAATAATATAAAATAAAAGTAATAATCATAATAGGGACATGGCATGCAATTTTATTTATTAATTTTTTACGTGTTGTGATTAAAATAATTAGCAGCAAAAATAAATAAAAAATTATAATAAATAAATTATTGTACCACCATCAAGTGTTACAATGTATGTGTTTGAATATGTGTGAGAAAGAGATGCTTTTAACTTGATTGTTTTTTTAATGATAACATTTTTACGGTCATTTAATCACATGAGAATATGTGTGTGTGTGTGTGTGTGTGTGTTATAACAACAAATGTTTATGAAATAATAATAATGGATGAGGTTGAATATTAATTTTGTTGTTATTTTTTTTAATTTTATCGTTTTTTTTATTTAATTTTTTTACTGCTATGGTGAAATTGTTTTTTAATTTATATTAAAATGGGCTTTTATGGGAAATTTTTTAATAATTGTCCGGTGTTTGTTGTTTTGTGTGTGTAATCTCCTGGAAATTGATGTAATTTTATCGGTAATTCGTTGTTTGTGTACATGAGAATTAATATTAATTTTTTTGTTATGTGCCGATTGCTTTGAAATGGTATCTTGAATAATAAAAAAAGTAATTAAAATAATTTTAATTTTATTTTAATTTAAATGCTCAATTAAATGTAGACTCTGAACGGATCGTGGTGTGATTTTTTTTTATTTAAAATTTAATTGAATTTTTTTGAATAGAAATGAAAAATTTTCGCTCAAAATTGAGAGCTATAACAAAACCTTTTTTATTGAATTTCGATGAAGAAAAAAGGTAAAGTTATCTAGAATCCAGGCTAAGCGAACAAAATTAGTTGCTCATATTCGAATCTATGCTAAGGTCTATTTTCACGTATGTTAGTCTTTTTTTGGCCAACATAGCCTAGTGATACCTGCCATGGCACACAGGAGCTTCACGAAATTACTAAACTGACAATGGTATCAAACTTCATGCAACGGCTAAGAGATTGATTTTTGGAACATCTAACAGAAAAAAATTCGTGGTAACACTTCTTCTGGTTGAATGACTTTCACTTATTACATACAATCGCCTTACTCAAATAAAATTAGTCGCTAAATATTACTTGAGTAAGTAATATTAATATTAAGTTAAAGCTCTTCACTCAAATGAATATTTCAAATTGAAATTCAATTAATTAATCAGGCAATTTTCCATTCAGTAAATTTACAGGTCATTAGAACGACTTTAATCCATCTCTGACATTCTCATTGACCACACTAAAGTCGTTCTTATTGAAACTTCACAAAATGCTTACATTTACATGTAAAAGATGGTACATAATTGTTAACACAACTATTTTAATACATTTCCTTAGATTAGTTTAATATCATGTTGGCATTTACTGACCAGTAAAACCACAAACATTGTCTCTAACTTTTAAAATAATTTTCAAATAGATTTTAATCTCATACATTAAATTTGATTTCCAGGAATGAATGTGTATTTTGTGGTTATTTTGGTCATTTGTCAGCATGTCATATGGGTTAAATTCGTTTTATTTTTTGAATAACCCAAACTTATACTTTTATGTGAGTGTTTGTTTCTTCTTGAAATTTAATCAATATTATTATCCATGTTCTAATAAATAAGGACCAACTACTGAACGGATTGTCAATTTGCTATAAAACACTAAATAAATATTGTCAATTCATGCGAAAAAATAAACACAACAAGGTAAAATCATGCATTGTCATTTTCAAATTACTCCTCTAACGCCTATAAATTCTTGTTTTTTTGTATGTGCAGTTGTGTATGTTATTGAAGTGAAACAAAACTGTTTTTTTTTGTCCTAAAGTGGATGACGATGTGGCACATTCAACGATTTATTGACTTTTTTTGTCAATAAACTTCATTTCATCGATGTTTTTTCTTGTTAAATAAAACGTTTTGTGTAAATAAAATTGATTATTATACCTCTTTTATTTATGTGCGTGTATTTTATATCCTTTTTATGTGTAATGCTTTTGGATCACCATACAAAAACATGACTGAATATATTCACCCTCAGGGAGAACAATATGAATTTTAATATAAAATAAAACATGATGTTGATGATGGCTTTTGATGAAAAAGTAAAAATAATCCACCTTCACTTTGTGTCTCATAAACGTGCTACTGCTATCACTAATATGATTTACTCAATTACCACACTCACTCACACGCAATGTAAACATAAAAAAATTATTATATTACTTGTTCATGTTCTCATTCAATTCAATGTTTTTCCTTCTTATGTTTGTGTTTCCTTTTTTAATGTATTTAAAACGATATTCTGATACAGAAAAATATAAAAGAATGACTGACGACATGTGAAGTATTAAAGGTAATCTGTGTATTTTTCCATTCTAATTTTATTTTTTTTATTATATCATCATCATCATCATTGGTCATCGTCGTAATAATCAACATCGTTCAAACTAAAATACATTTTGATGTTTCATGTTAAAACGATTATGTCCAATATATATTATAATATTATAACATTATCAACTAATACAACGCATGAAATGTATGCTATCATAAAACCCATTTGTGTTAATTTTATGTGTTGTGAAAATGAAAGGTAAAAGGAATGAAGAAGGTGAATGAAAAGAATGGGGCGGAAATGTTGGTTAGGCTCATGTTTTTGTACTTTAATGTATACTAATGATTGGTATTTTATTGACTTAGCTCTATAAATTTTTAAATACGTCTTATTTATTTGAGTATAATGATGATATGAAGGTGAGACGATGTAAATTTAATAAAGAGGGTGATACAAAGGAAGTAATTTGGAAAGGCTTTTCAAATTTTGATACACACTCAACCGAAAATAGTGGTATTTAAGTGGGGAAAAATTTCTGTTCACGAATATGGATCCCCGGTACATTCAGGGGGGAGCCTCAATTGAGCTTAATGCAGTACTAGACTTTCACTTATCCATTCAACGTTATCTTGAGTACCTGACTAAACAGATTTTTGAGAATCCCAGAAACTGACATGAAGATTCGAGACACCTTTTGAAAAAAAAAAAATGGATCTCAAATATTTTCCTGGCATCAGTCTAGTAAGACTATGTGTATTAGACAATTAAAAACGGTCTTCTCATTCCATTTTTACACCTAACAAAAATTAATATTATTATTTCTCTTATTATATTGTAGAAATACAAAACGACTAAGCCCCATAAACAATTGTCGTTGATTTGTTTACATAATTACTGATGCATACTCTGTTATTTCGGCTTTTCATGTGGCACAACGTGTCTCGTTCACATCAAAAGCCATAAAGAATATAATCAACAAAACAAAACATGCATTTTATTTGTTCTTTGTTTTGTGTACTTTACGGATTATTTTCTACATCACAAGCCAAAAATTTATTAATACAAGCATTTGTAACAATGGGTATGATATTTGACTACCAAAGTTTTACATAATATGAAAAAGGGGAGTCATATTGTTTTTCTGATTTTCCTTATAAATTTTTTAATTTTATTCGTTATTTGTTTTTTTTTTTATATACCTTTGGGAAAGTTACCATGGTACTTTAGCAGTATTATTATTTTTGCAATAATTATGAAAGCTTAAAAATATACATTTTTTTTAATCCCAAAGCGTATTATTAAATTTTATTCCATTTCATATTCACATTAATTAAGTCAATCATCAAAAAAATACTCATCAAATATATTTTTTTTTAATTTATTGTAATTCAACACACACAAATAGTCACGAAATACACAACAGGATTAGTAATCATAATAATAATATTATTCACCCCTAAAAATATGTATAATAATAACAATAAAGTTACACATATGGGTGCAACTTTATTTCCTCCTTAATTTTTGATGTGGATTTTTTTTTTGTGTAAGTTTTGCCTTTATTATTATATTTAATAACAGTTTTAAAAGCCAAAAGGGACAAAACACTAAAAATTTGTCTGTGTAAATAAAGAGAGAGAAATATAAAATGACAGAATGTTGTGTCAGCTGTTGCAAACGTATGTTATTTTCATTATACACATTATTAGTCACCCTAACAAATTGATTTTTTTTTGTATAAGGATGTTTTCAATGTTAAATATCATATGATATGTTAAAAAAAAAATTGAAAAAGTTATATTGAATTATCAGAGGAAGCGTATTTTAATCTTTAACTGTCAAGATTCAGCTAAAATATTTATTGAAATTTCATGTCCTCTTTATCATGGTTTACCTCTAACCAGGTGGGTTCCTTTAGGCAGACTCGCCTTCTTATCAAAGTTTATCTAGACAACTGATCAAGTTGAACCGTCTTGAGCTCAGAGTTGTTGTTGGTACGTTTACTGGTCATTGTACTCTAGACTATCATCTCAGTCATTTTGCCTCAAGATATCCAATGTGCAAATGCTGCTCTGAACAAGAGGAGACTGCTGCACATCTGCTTTGGGCATGTCCCAAGCAAGCCAAATTGCGTGGTATCACTCTGAGTGAGTACTTCCTCAGTATTGATTCCATCATAACAGTGAAGGTGTCTGCTCTTCTTAGCTTTCTGAGAAGGTGTGGACACTTTCCTGTACTGAACCAGGTCTCTTTAGTTGTTTTATAAAAAAGTCTTTTTAGTTGTTTCTATAGATTTGGTTTCTTCTTCATCAGATTTGATGATAATGGGTATGCAGAATGGACCCGTCTGTAGGTTTGGGTACTGGTTTTCTTCTGTAAATTTTGCCTTACAAATCTAATCTGATCCACCATAAACGGACACGCATTAAAAGCGCATTTTTCTGTAAAAATAATCATCATCTTTAATATGAATCCTCACATAAAACGTTTGTCAGGGTAATAAAATGAAAAAGTTATTAAAGAAGGGTCAAATTATTTTTTATATATAATTTTCTCAATGACTTTTGTGGATAATATTACAGTTTATGCTTTGATTTGAATTTTTGTGTCTCAATGTGGCATGAAATTTGTGTAAAATGTGGTGTAATTTGATGCTCAAATGTATTTCAATGATAATTGACAATATTTAATGGATTTTGATATGATATTTTTTCTCTCTTCATAATAAATGTTACATATGCTTATTTCATCCTTGGAAATTGTGACAGTCACTATAATTTTCTTTTCAATATTAATTTTTATAATTTACTTGATGGATATCATTCAAACTAGTCATTAATTATTTTCAACAAAGTTTCTTTTTTTAATCATAAAATATTCAGTAGATATTCGTTATTAATGTTCATGTGTTATTTTTATTGTTTCATTTCAAAATGACCACTCTTTAATGGTTTTAACAAGAATGTGTCACATTTTATATTCAATTCATTCAACCCTATCTTTTATCCATGGTAAATATCCATTGGCTTAATTGTGCATTTTGTTACCCTTCTGTGTATTTTCATTTTTTCATTACTTTTATTTTTATGATTTTTTTTCACATTGATTGTATTGTTATTATTATAATTAATACTCACGATTGTTACAAACGAGTACACATCATGCATTAAAAACAACAATAAAAAATAACGGTATAAAATCAAAATAATGATTTCAGAGCATTTGTCACCCCACTTTAAATTCACTTTTAAAAACGCGTTATGATACACACAAATGTCCTTTTTTCATTCCATTCCTTTCCTTTTATCAAACACACATTTGTCCAATTATTTTAAAATAACACAATATAATGTGAGTTCAATTGTATATTATTATACCATTTTTTTTTCAATTTCATTTATTCATAACATAATAATAATGATGATATGTGTGCGTGTATACATGAAAAAAAAATATATATAAAAATCAAGAACCATCTACCTAATTTTCAATTCAATCAGTAAGGTAATTGAATTGATGCCTGTTTGTAATTTTGTTTTATTTTTATTTTTTTTTTCAATGTAACGTATAAATGATTCCCGTTAAATAACACCCGACCCTTCACCGACACACATATTTACAGATTTTATTCATGTTTCGAAGGATAATGTGTGCATTCAGGCAAATAAAAATGTACTTCTGATATGATGATGTTTTTTTTTGGAATCTTGAATAAAACGTAAAAAAAAAAAGTAAAATAAATAATAAATAAAACATGAAAAGGTATAATAATATTATAACAAATGTCGGTGTGTGTGTGTGTATGTGTGAATAGGAGCAAAAGCACTCAATATAACATTAATAATAATACACTGGTGAAATATATAAAGTGATGTGGCGGCACATCAATATCATACACACAGTGGCACCAGAAGTGGATAATACCACTGGGTATTGAAAAATACGAGAGAGCGACTTTCAATGTGTGTTGTGATCAGCAAAAATTGTATTTATTTTTTTTCAAGTTGTATAAATTTAATATAGGGGTATATTATTTGGAAAAAATAAAATAAATTTAATAGGGCAGATGTTTGAAAAGTGAATTTATTTAATCGAGTTGGGAATAGCGTGCAAACATCTATGTGTGGTTCAAATGTTGTTGAATTGATTGTGTATAAAAGATAATCATAATAAAAGCGTATAAATATTTTACGGCGCTTATAAAAATTACAAATATAAAAATACAAAAGTGTAATAAGTGTAAATTTTATTTTATTTTTTTTTTCCTTGAAGTATTGACGGGGTTGAACATACAAAAAAAAACTAGTAATAAAGGACAATTAATAGGACTAAATGTGTACAAGTATATGTTTAAATGAATTATGAATCGGGGTTAATTGTTTTGGGAATTTTTATGTCGACTTGTGTGTGTTTGTGTGAATTTGTTAGTTGTCTGTCATAGTGAAAGACAACTATGGGGAATTTTAACTTATCTCGTATTAATATCGGTTGATTAAAGGTGTTGTTTTCAATTATTAATTAGGACTGGTATTTTAAGTCTATGTTTAATTGATTAACTTAATTGATTGTCACTATGGATTTTAGTAAAAAAAATGATGGAAATAATATTAAAAATCATTTAACTTGAATCTGAGTCCATTTTTATGATTCACTAAGGTTGTTAAGGTGAGCTGGGTAAGTCTCGCTTCAGTCATGTAGTTTAACTCAAATGTCTCTTTGTTTGACAAATCAGTTTGATTTTAAGTCTAGAAAAAATAACTGCTTTTGATGATGGAGTGACGTATCATATCAATCGGAGCTAAAGAAGGTATAAAGAGGGATTATTTTAGAGAGAGCTAATTTAGGGGAAAGGGAGACACAAAATGAAATTTGTTGTTGTTGTAAGCTGGTCCATCTTTCGATCATTTTTTTGTAGCAAACTATTTTATTTGGTTGTCTTTGTTTAGAAAAAGGATCGTGCTACAGTAGTCAACCATGGATCCAATCAAACACTTATACAATGTTAGTCTGACATTTTTTGAGATTTTTTACGGTTATGATTAATAAACGTTTTATTTCCAACGTATTCTGCATTTTATTTAAAACTTACGGGTACTTTATATAACTAAATTCTTAACTTAGCGTAGCTTAAACCTTCGTATACATGCATACACCTCGTACAAGTCTTAACTAGTACTAAATTTTATGTTGTGTGAATGTATACGACGATTTAGCTACGCTAAGTTAAGAATTTATCTATATAAAGTACCCGTTAGTGCTTCGACAATAATAACACCAAGGTATTTAATTTCTCTTATTCTATTTATCACATCATTATTTAAATTAATACTGTTTAGTAAAGTAAAGTATATAAAATTGCAAAAAACTCTTATGGGACGTCAATGCTTGCATGTAAATTTGACTGATGATCTGTGCAAGTGCAAGCTTAAAAATCTACCCTATAAATTTGAATCTGTAAGGTCAAAGGGCGTGGTATAAAGGGAAACAGCGACGTCCCAATGAAATTTTTTTAATAATGAATCAACCTTGAGATTCAACCTTAGCCTGGTTCACAGCTTACACACTATCAAATTTCTCTGGAATCCGTCATTTAATGGTTAGGAAAATTAGGTACACAATATTTCAAAGTTTCCTAGCAAAAATCTCTGAAATCGGGTTTCTATTTGACTAGTCAACAAACAAATCACCCAGATTTCAATCGAATTATAAATAAATTAAATAAAAAAAAAAATAATGAGCATAAAAATGTTTCTTACATACTTGAGTTAAATCATGTCACTTGTTATCAGATTCACATACCTGAAAGGAAATAAGAAAAAGACAAATATTTAATATCAAGGTACAACAAAAAAAAAATAACATTAAACAGTGAAGCATAAAAAAAGAGACAAACTGATAGTGTTAAAATGCAGCGCCTATACTCCAATTAACCATTTGTATCAAGTTTATTATTCTCTAAAGAGTCGACAGCAATACCATGTTTGTTTATTATAATACTTTTATATTAGGTCACATCTAAAAATTCAAGTGAAGTAAAACGTCGCTACAGCCTTTCTGGGCCATCTTAGACCCATAGTTTCTTCTGAAACTTTATCTTATTTTGATGCGCGGAGGTGCTCCAATCATTAGAATTTTTGATTTTCATATAAAAAAATAGAGTTTCCGAACAACTTTTGGTCCAAAATACCGGTTTTTCAACAAAAATCAAAAAATTTCCACAAATTTCCCGGAAAATCAAAAAAAAAATTATATCACCAAAATCCTCTCAAAATAAGCTACAACTTTGCTGAAGACACCAAAGACCTAGGACGAACTTGAAAAAAAAAAATTTTTTACATACACATGAATTCTCTTATTATAATACTTTTATATTAGGTCACATCTAAAAATTCAAGTGAAGTAAAACGTCGCTACAGCCTTTCTGGGCCATCTTAGACCCATAGTTTCTTCTGAAACTTTATCTTATTTTGATGCGCGGAGGTGCTCCAATCATTAGAATTTTTGATTTTCATATAAAAAAATAGAGTTGCCGAACAACTTTTGGTCCAAAATACCGGTTTTTCAACAAAAATCAAAAAATTTCCACAAATTTCCCGGAAAATCAAAAAAAAAATTATATCACCAAAATCCTCTCAAAATAAGCTACAACTTTGCTGAAGACACCAAAGACCTAGGACGAACTTGAAAAAAAATTTTTTTTTACATACACATGAATTCTCTTATTATAATACTTTTATATTAGGTCACATCTAAAAATTCAAGTGAAGTAAAACGTCGCTACAGCCTTTCTGGGCCATCTTAGACCCATAGTTTCTTCTGAAACTTTATCTTATTTTGATGCGCGGAGGTGCTCCAATCATTAGAATTTTTGATTTTCATATAAAAAAATAGAGTTGCCGAACAACTTTTGGTCCAAAATACCGGTTTTTCAACAAAAATCAAAAAATTTCCACAAATTTCCCGGAAAATCAAAAAAAAAATTATATCACCAAAATCCTCTCAAAATAAGCTACAACTTTGCTGAAGACACCAAAGACCTAGGACGAACTTGAAAAAAAATTTTTTTTTACATACACATGAATTCTCTTATTATAATACTTTTATATTAGGTCACATCTAAAAATTCAAGTGAAGTAAAACGTCGCTACAGCCTTTCTGGGCCATCTTAGACCCATAGTTTCTTCTGAAACTTTATCTTATTTTGATGCGCGGAGGTGCTCCAATCATTAGAATTTTTGATTTTCATATAAAAAAATAGAGTTGCCGAACAACTTTTGGTCCAAAATACCGGTTTTTCAACAAAAATCAAAAAATTTCCACAAATTTCCCGGAAAATCAAAAAAAAAATTATATCACCAAAATCCTCTCAAAATAAGCTACAACTTTGCTGAAGACACCAAAGACCTAGGACGAACTTGAAAAAAAAAAATTTTTTACATACACATGAATTCTCTTATTATAATACTTTTATATTAGGTCACATCTAAAAATTCAAGTGAAGTAAAACGTCGCTACAGCCTTTCTGGGCCATCTTAGACCCATAGTTTCTTCTGAAACTTTATCTTATTTTGATGCGCGGAGGTGCTCCAATCATTAGAATTTTTGATTTTCATATAAAAAAATAGAGTTGCCGAACAACTTTTGGTCCAAAATACCGGTTTTTCAACAAAAATCAAAAAATTTCCACAAATTTCCCGGAAAATCAAAAAAAAAATTATATCACCAAAATCCTCTCAAAATAAGCTACAACTTTGCTGAAGACACCAAAGACCTAGGACGAACTTGAAAAAAAATTTTTTTTTACATACACATGAATTCTCTTATTATAATACTTTTATATTAGGTCACATCTAAAAATTCAAGTGAAGTAAAACGTCGCTACAGCCTTTCTGGGCCATCTTAGACCCATAGTTTCTTCTGAAACTTTATCTTATTTTGATGCGCGGAGGTGCTCCAATCATTAGAATTTTTGATTTTCATATTAGACTGAATTTTAATAAATACAATGCAAAATTTAACAACAACAAAAAATTACGAGGATCGAGATTGTTTTATGTGTGTGTTGGCAAAACAAATGATCAGCAAATAATAAATTAATAATAAAATTGCATTGATCTTTTTTTTTTGTATAATTTTAAATTAAATGAAGATAACTTATAAAGATAACACACTATAAAATGTATTAAATGCATTTAAAGAGAGGTGTGTTGTATTGTTTATTATTATCGATTTGTTTTGCTCATCGTTTCAATTATTTTTTTTATTAATTTTTTTTCATTTCATTCCTTTACCTCTCAAAGTACGAAATGTAATTGATTAATATTGAAGATTATTAAACACACATTTACACAATGGGGGGTGTGCGTTATCTGTATTCATTTTAGTCCATTTCTTGCATTTAGTTCAAAAATGTTAAATTATGAAATATGAACAACTATGCGCTTAAATTTGTCTGTCAGATTTAATCTGATTTACTTTTATTCACATTTGCGTTTCAGTTTGAAATGAAATTCAAAAATTCTCTCTCTAATAATGTATATTTTTTGCCCTGTTCATCTTATTACTGAATTGAACCAGTTGCCGATGACAGTACTCGATAACTTGCTACCATTATTATAATTTTATTTTTACTTTGTTTTCGTTAAATGTGTAACGTCAATGTAATGTAATGATGAAGGCGATTAAATTGTAATTGATGGAACATTTATTTATTTTCCAATAATAATAATAACCAATATATGGACAGTTGCCTTTCATTTGTCATTTAATAAATTATGTAAATGCAACTACACTGTAATAAAAATAATAATAATGTTGATGATGAGAACGATATTAACTTGGAACATGCATCACGTTATATATGAAAACTAAAATAGAAGAAGAAGCAAAAAGCAGTCAATTAAATTAAAATGCTACCATATGATTCGGGAAAAGGAGAGAAATGTTCGTTAGTCATTTGTTTGAAATCACTATTCTACAGTAATTGAAAAAAAATGCAGTTCATGTTTAATTTTAAGCGCATTTTTAGTAAATATCAGTTTAACGGAACATTAAGGCCGGCTTCAGGTGCTTAACTTTTAGATATGCGCTACGTATACACTCACACAAAATAAAAATTAACCAACGCTATCCTATGTAGTGTACACGAAGCGCATAGCTAAAAGTTAAGCACCTGAAGTCACAGTAAAGTAACTGTCAAAATTTCTAAATCAATTCGAAACCTCAAGTTTTCAAAGGCTAAGTGAGGCATTATGTGAAGGTTTGACAAACACTATTTACGTACAGTTTTTGAAGATTTCGTATGTGTATCTATACAAAATGAACTGTCAAGTTTTACTTGCTTACCCCCTGACTAAAATTTTTTAAGTTTTCGCATAAATTGTCAAAATTGTTCTTACACGTCAAATTTTATGAGGATTATGTCATTAACTTGTCATTGTCAAATTCATTTTGAAAACCTTAACTAGGAAAGCAAATTAATTTTGACAGCTCATTTTGCATAGATACACACACACGGAAATGTCAAAAACTCTGTACGCAAAAAGAGATTGTCAAATTTGAAAGCTCGACGGTCTCTATTTACGTACAGGATTTTTGAAGTTTCCGTATGGGTATGTATAAAAAATGAGCTGTCATATCATAGGGGTTAAACTCATCAATCAGCGCCACCTACTGTAAATGAAAAAATATTGCAAACTAATGTAAAAAAACATTCATATTGAAATTATTTTTCGTTTTGATATATAAAAACAAAAATGGAATCAAAACGAAAATAATTTTCAATATAAATGTTTTTTTACATTGGTTTGAATTTGGTTTTTCATTTACAATAGGTGGCGCTGATAGAAGAGTTTAACCCCTATGGTCATATTTAACCTGCTTACCCAGAAAAAATGTGTCAAACATAAAAAATTTCTTGGTGAATGTCAAATTCAAATGACAGAACGTCTTAACTTGATAACTGTCAAATTTTGTTACAAGCAAACTACTACTGACATTTATTCTCTATAGAAACATATACGTAAATATCAAAATTTTCTAAGTGAATTTCGAAATACCAAAATGAATGAACTTTGCGCGAATTTTCTTACCGTCAAATTATGAATTTTATGTCATAAATGTCAGATCTAAATGTCAAACTCAGGGTACATAGTAAACTATCTTCATTTTTAAAAATGTTTTTTAGAAAAAAAAATGATTTTTTAACTTTTAAACCCTATGTATCTTAGTATAAAACGACCCGCAGAAATTTTCGAAATCGTAAATAAATTTTCGTTAAATATAGCACCACATATGACAAATGAGTGTATTTAACTAACAGTGCTCTTAACAATTTTGTAAAAAAAACCATCACGTAATTAAAATTCAATTAAGACTTATCAGAACAGACAACAACCCATTCCTATTTTAATCTATTAATTAATTTTACCTCTGATAGGAAATACGATTATGAAAAAAAATTATCTCTTTTATTAAATGAAGCATGATGTTGAAATCTATTAAATTACCAATAAATCAATACAAATATCTTATCTACCTGACATGATCACCATTTATTTTTTTTTTCCATTAATGACAACGAATCAATTTACATTTAATCTGATTTTTATACACCCAACATTCATATAGTCGATATACAAGATTAAAATTAATAACATACAGCACACCATCACCTTCAAAATGAATAAAAAAAAGCGATATTTAATAATAATATCGTTCAAATGAATTCACAACACTCTAACTTGACTGATTATATTTAGATATTTGTATTTTATTTTAATGGTATAGAAATAATAATATGTAAAATAAAAGTAGAAGCCATAAATGGTAAAGCAATACTATTATCTGATTATTGATTGAACTTTTATTATAATACAATAATGAACCGGTTACTTTACATTTATTTTTTTTAGAAATACTTTTTGTAAAAGTTAATATAGCAGTAAAATAACATAGTTATCTCAAGAGTTTATCGATAAAATGCTTAACTATGTGTATAAATTTTGTTATCAATTGCATACTACTGATTTGAAACAAATTGAATTAAATTGAGTAAATATACAATAATAATCAAATTGATATAACATTATTTATGAGTGTGTGCTTTTGATATATTAAGTTGAGATATGTTTATGAGATATTATTATTTATTTGATATTAAATGGAAAATTTTGGTTGACAATACTGTGAGTTTAACAGAAGGTTGATTTTTTTGTGGCAGGTTGACATAATTTTGAGTTTATCTCTACAAAGGTAGTATGTGAATCAATATTTGAAGGTTGGTAATAATTTATTTTTATTTATTTTTTAGAAATTAGGTAATCGATGATTGTTTTCAATAAATGACAGTTTGATAATTTGAGATTTTGAAATTTTTCAGAATCATCTCTATGAAGGAGTCCAATGATGGCGTAACATAAATCTAAGAAAAAACGTAATGAAACACTTCAAAAATTTAAGAAAACCCTGCCAAAATTCAACGAAGCTCTTCAAAAACTTATCGAAGCTTTTCAAAAATTTAACTATTCAAAATCTCAAGAAAACTCTTCAAACTAAACGAAACTCGTTAGAAACTGAACGAAACTCGTCAGAAACTGAACGCAACTCTTTAAAAACTAAACGAAAATCTTCAAAAAATGAACGAAACTTTTTAAAAATTTTAGAAAACCCTACAAAAATTCAACGAAGCTCTTCAAAAATTTAACGAAACTCTTCAGAAACTGAACGAAACTCTTCAAAAGCTAGACGAAACTCGTCAGAAGCTGAACGAAATGTACAATCAAGCCTTGAAAGTATACGCCAAACCACCAACGTTAAACCTTAGTTTTTATCCTGTCATCCGAAGTCATCACATGGGTTTAAGGTCAAAACAACGTTTAAAATTCATTTTAACAGTCTTTTGACTTGAAAAACCACATTTGGGTTGACAATTTTTTTTTTCAGCTACTAGCTAGTAGGATCAAACTTGGTTGAATGAGATCAAAATGATAGTCACAACCAAAATTCCATATGATTTACCGCCCTGGTGAATCACATGCTGCGACTTCCTTATAATAATAAAAATCATGGTCTTTAATTTCCTATAAAATCCGGTTCAATACAAATAATTACATAAATCACTCTTCACAGCTAAACTCCTTAAAAAAAAACTTTGACATGCAATTTTCGAGTACACTTAACCAGTTAACAGAAGAAATTTAAAAAAGTAAGTCTTTTATTGCTGCTTATTATAATAAAAAAAAGTAATAATAACAATAAAAAAATAAATTCAGTACCAATCTGTGTCATGGTAATTTTTGATGTGACAAATTGCCTTGTAATACAAATGAAACTCTCTGTCAGAAATGAAGAAAAAAAACTAAATTAGCATTGTCATGTATTACAGTTTATACAAAAAAAAACAAATAATTGACAACTAACAACGTTGTTGGCGCCTTTTTTGTACAAAATACCAAATTGAATTAATAATGCTAAATTAATACAATATTTATTTAATGTGTCTTTGTTTATTTATATTATTTTAAATTTAAATTTAATTATGAATACAAAATATTTTTTCACATCACTGCACAGCACCGCACACAAAACACAGTTTAAATTTCATCAAATGATAATCACCCATTGATGTTCGTTTTTTATATTGTATAAAATGTGTATGGTAATAATAATAAATTAATATTAATAAAAGTGAAATCAAAATCAGTCAAAAACAATAAACGTAACACATGTCATCAACATACACATTATAATACATTTATTTAAATTAATTTTATTCAAACAAATTTTATACATGTGATTCAATGTAGTGAGAAATAACAAAAACAACAACAATAATAATAATAATATTAATACAAAACGCCACTTTACTTTA
>LN483455.1:524903-560417 GCA_900002565.1 Culicoides sonorensis | reverse complement strand
GACGTGGTGACTGCATCGTAGCTAGTTGGAAGAGATAAAAATAAATAAGACAACTTATCTTCAGTCTTAATTGTGGCTCCAGCAGCTTCCAAATCCAATATTAAGAAGCCGTTCGCGAATAAACGGTACAATTTTGGAAACGAAAATCGATTTTGGTGATCCCATTGAGATAAATCAATGAAACTTTGTAGGCTTTTTCCTTATTCTTTCCGAAAATAAACAAGCTCCTGAACATTAATTTTCCTTCAGTGGTTCGCCTTCTACGAGCATTTGAAGCCAAAGAGGTGAAAAATCATGAAATCCATTTAAAAAATAGGTTTTACATCAAAATTCAAAACTTTTTTCACAGAATTAAAGGTATTAAAATTCTGCGTTTAACGAGCCCAAGAACACAAATTTATAGTGGAAAATGCGCCCTCTAGGGACAAAAAAGTGAAAAAAAGAGCCTTACTTTGACTCCATATTGCCAAAACCCCTCCAAACCGATTTTAAAGTTTAGATAGTCAAAAGACGCGTAAACACCTCTAGTTTAAAGATCTTTAAATAGAATTTTGGTTCTAGAGGATTTTTTCCGAGAAATTGGACAAAAACTGAAAAGTACGGTTTTTGAGGTATCCTTATATTCAATAACTCTGTAACCATAGCTTGGAGATAAACAAAATATTCAACAAACTTATAGACCTATTCAAGATCTTCAACATTGCCATACACCACTTTACCAAGTTTAGTACAAAAAACATGATTTTTTAGTGAAAAACCCTCAAACGAAGCGTTTTTTGTCAATTTTTGGCCATTTTGACCCAGTTACAAACGATATTTGACCTTGAAATATTCTACAAAAATGTTGCCCTATTTATCTTGAACAAAGTTGCCATACATCACTTTTGTCCTTTTCATACAAAAAAATTGATTTTTGAGTGAAAAATTAATTGTATGTAATATTTAAACAATGCTAACCAACACATGCCAATATCTGTTATTTCTAACTTGTTGATTTTAAAAGCACTTTTCAAAGAAATACACCTATGGTGTATTCGGCAAAGTTGTAGAAAATTAACAGTTCTTTAACTTCTTCTTGGGTGACTTGAATGGTTTTCATACAAAAAAATTGAGTTTTCATCAAAAAACCTTAAATTTGATACGAAATTACGCTAAATTTGAACTTCTTTCTCATCATTCTATGAGATAAGTTGAAAAAAAGTTTTTGGTATGTTTTGCAGAAATGTTGTCCTGATTATGTTGAATAAAGTTGCCGTACATCATTTTTGTTGAAAAAATTGAGTTTTGATCAAAAAACCTTAAATTTGATACGAAATTACGCTAAATTTGAACTTCTTTCTCTACATTCTATGAGATAAGTTGAAAAAAAGTGTTTGGTATGTTTTGCAGAAATGTTGTCCTGATTATGTTGAATAAAGTTGCCGTACATCATTTTTGTTGATTTCATACGGAAATCTCAATTTTTAATCAAAAAGGATTAATTAATGATAAGTATTTAAAATTCAATGAAAAAGCTTGTTAGAATGTCTCTAATTCATGAAAATCAAAAAAAAACTTTTTAATTATATGAAATCAACAAAAGTGGTGTGTGACAACTTTTTTCAGCATAATCAGGACAACATTTTTGCAAAACATACTTAACATTTTTTTTTCAACTTATCACATAGAAAATAGAGTAGAAAGCTCAAATTTAGCGTAATTTTGTATCAAATTTTACGTTTTTTGATCAAAACTCAATTTTTTTGTATGAAAACCATTCGAGCCATCAAAGAAAAAGTTAAAGAACTATTAATTTTCTACAACTTTGCCGAATACACCATAGGTGTATTTCTTTGATAAGTGCTTTTAAAATCAACAAGTTAGAAATAACAGATATTGGCATGTGTTGGTTAGCATTGTTTAAATATTACATACAATTAATTTTTCACTCAAAAATCAATTTTTTTGTATGAAAAGGACAAAAGTGATGTATGGCAACTTTGTTCAAGATAAATAGGGCAACATTTTTGTAGAATATTTCAAGGTCAAATATCGTATGTAACTGGGTCAAAATGGCCGAAAATTGCCAAAAAACGCTTCGTTTGAGGGTTTTTCACCAAAAAATCATGTTTTTTGTACTAAACTTGGAAAAGTGGTGTATGGCAATGTTGTAGATCTTGAACAGGTCTATAAGTTGGCTAAATATTTTGTTTACCTCCGAGCTATAGTTACAGAGTTATTGAGCATAAGAATTTCACAAAAACCGTACTTTTCAGTTTTGGTCCAATTTCTCGAAAAAAATCCTCTAGAACCAAAATTCTATTTAAAGATCTTTAAACTAGAGGTGTTTACGCGTCTTTTGACTATCTAAACTTTAAAATCGGTTTGGAGGGGTTTTGGCAATATTGAGTCAAAGTAAGGCTCTTTTTTTGACTTTTTTGTCCCTAGAGGGCGCATTTTCCACTATAAATTTGTGTTCTTGAGCTCGTTAAACGCAGAATTTTAATACCTATAATTCTGTGAAAAAAGTTTTGAATTTTGATGTAAAACCTATTTTTTAAATGGATTTCATGATTTTTCACCTCTTTGGCTTCAAATGCTCGTAGAAGGCGAACCACTGAAGGAAAATTAATGTTCAGGAGCTTATTTTTTTCCGGAAAGGATAAGGAAAAAGCCTACAAAGTTTCATTGATTTATCTCACTGGGATCACCAAAATCGATTTTCGTTTCCAAAATTGTACCGTTTATTCGCGAACGGCTTCTTAAAGTATAACGAGTGCAAAACCTTTTTTGTACTAAAAGGGTTTGAATATTTAAATGAAAGTTTTAATGAAATTCGTGTGTAATTTTATTTAAATTTGTGTATCATAACAAACTTTTTTTATTTCTTAAATTTAAAAGAAAAACTGGTTTTATATCAGTTTATTAAATTTTCACTCAATTAAAGTTTTACTTTTCCCACAAATTGAAAATCCAATGATATTTTCAATCCTTAAACATTCGAAATTTAAATTAAGAAACCACAAAAACCAATTTTGCCTGAAAATTTAAATATTATGTTTTCCAACTTTTGTATCAAACACCTATTCGTGTTGATTTTATTTGTAAAGTAATACAAATGACTTCCGGACTTTGGTTGTTTATTTTATTTTCTATTTATTAAATTTGCATTTAATATACGAAGAAATGGTGTAAATTTTCTATTTTCATCTCAATTTTCATATCTTCTATTTATAAATTTGTATTATCTTTGACAAAATCTTGGGTATTGTCAGTGAATTTGTATTTATTTTTATATAAATCGACTGTGAGACAAAAAATGGAAATAAATCTTTTGAACTAAATCCACACGTTAATCTGATAACTATATTCTTTTTTCTCATGTAAATTTTTATTTATTATCATGTTTTTTCGGACAAAAGAATGGGTAAAAAGTTTCTTTATAAATACCCACATGATGTGAAAGGAAAATTGATTCAAGATCAGATTAAAATAAACAATAGAATGTAGAACAATAAATTGAATATGATATTTTAGTAAGAGTAACAAATGAACAAAGGACTGGGTTGTCTGTTGGGTATTTGTTTTATTTAGTTTGTTTAATTTTATGAGTTCGCATCATGAAAAAGAGCTTTGATGAGTAGATTGAATATGAATAAAAACGAGTCTTTTGGGAAAGAAAAAAATTCAATGTTAAGTGATTTTATACCTTTTTGAATGAAAAACAAGAATCATCTTTTTTATATATTTAAAGACCAAATAAATTAAATTTATATCAGAAAAAATACAATGAGAAAAGCTAAGATAAGAAATTAAATTACATATATTTATTAATTAAAATAAATAAAAGCAGAGTGAAGAACGAACATCAAAAACACTACTTTTATATCCCGAAATTATGCAATCAATATTCAAAAAGCTATTTTAATTTAATTAATCTTACTATATGTCCTAATTTAATGACAAAACTATCTAAAATTAATTTAAATGTTGCTTTAACACATTTAACGTGAGCTCAAATAAAAATATATAAATTTATTCTTAAGTCTCTAACATTAGTTGCATACTTTAAGGCGCTTCAAGTAATATTAAAAGATAAATTTCATGTTTTCCCGTCCTATTAAAAGATTATCACTATCTATTACAAATAATAACACAGACACATTGATTAAGAGTCCTTTTCTTCTCCATTTTTCTTTTGTCTTATATTCTTATGTTTTAATCAATCGTTAACAATGTAACAATGTCTATTCATTATTTCATTGTGAACATGAGACACATTTAATGACATTTATAAAATCATGTTGCTTTGACTTAATGAAGTGATATTTTATGTTTAAAGTAAATGAATTAATATTTTAATTCAATACCATTTTGACCTATATTTCGATTAATTTTTTTTATGACAACGTAATTTTATCAAATATTAAAGGGATTGAAAGGGTATGAGTCGTAAAATATTCATTCATGAAAGATGCCATATGTTAAATGAAATCTGTTATTAAATTTTTAACACACTTTAATGAAGATGGTAGGAAAATATTTTTATTTGTTAGTTGAAAGTTTTCAATTCTGTTTGTAAAAATAAAAATACAAAGAATCTCATCAAAATATCAATCAAAAAAGGAATTGATTCTTTTGTATAATCGTTTTTTTGATAAAATATAAAATAATTACTTTAATTTAAAATTTTTTAATCATTCCATTATACTGGCAACTCAGTAACATATAGCAGTGTTTTTATATTATAACACATCAACTCACAATCATATTTTAATCAAAAATGACACAATAACTTTTTCAATTAATTCATGAATTAAAGTTTGAAAAAACAAGATAAAATTGGGAATCATAATTTTTAATTATAGTTTTCGAGAAAATTAAAGTGTATGAGGTACAAAATTATGTATGGTCACTTTGTTTAGTATAAAAATTAATTTTAACGGTTAAAATTGAGCTATTCATTTGCCAAAGTTGATCACATATTAATAAAGGAAGCAATGATCATTTTGAAAAAAGGCAGATTTTGTCATAATTTCGTATTGTTTACGTTTCTTAATTTTTTTTTGTGTGAAAATGGAATTTGATATCTTCTCATTTTAGTGAATTTATATTGATGTCAAATCAATTCAACTTTAATATATCACCAGCAACAATATTCTCCAATTTCAAAGCATCTCTTCAAAAAAATAATCAAATTAATTAATAATTCTCTTTATATTTGTTCCTTTTTCAGACATGGTGCTTCTCCGAATCCTTTTGATGATGGAATACCACCAGTAATTGCTCTCTTTGACAAATTAATTGAATATCAGGATAGACGATATCCTTATCAGTTAGATTCATGTTTACGTTTGTTGCTCAGAACACTACCGTTTATTGAATTACCCTTTAAGGTGAGTGTATTTTCATGTATAATGTGTGCTTCTAATCGTTTATTAATGCCGCACGATTGCATGCCCTTTCATTTAAGTCTTAATTACTAGATTATGTAAGGATAAAGATGAAATAATTACGAAAATTGCTTTTTATGTGTTAATGTCGCATGCTATAATGATGAGAAAATATTCCCGGAATTGATAATCGAAATTAAATTACATAAGGTTTGAAAAAATTTCAAAAAAAAATGTTATTGATATTTTTCATTGAAAAAAACCACAATGATTGTATAATAAATTACCAAGATAATTTTGGAACAAAATTCGGATAAAATGAAAAATTAATTAACTAATTAAAAGAGGCCAAATTAATTTTCACAATAAACAACACAAAACTAATTAATTATGATAATAATATTATTAATAATTGTATCACCCAAAAAATAAAAGCCATTGATATACGAGGCACGAAAGGAAATGTTTATAGAAAAGTATGAAGTTTTATTAGAAGACAAGTTAATACAACCAAATCGTGTTTTCGGTGTGCCTGAATTGAAACATTTATCCAGGTGAATGTTTTTTTTGTGTGTTAGTAATTTGTATTTAATTCGATAAATGACCTTTTTATCGCTTGATTTGAGAATAGACGTAGAGAAAAATGTCTTTTTTATGTTTTTAAAGAGTAGACTAATAAAATTTGATATTGATTATAAATTGTTTTTCGTGTTTTGAATTCATAATTTGATATTCGATTGTTTCAATGTATTGTCGTATCTTTATTTTTTAGTGTAGTTGTATCGATTTTAAGATGACAGCTTTTTAAGTGAACGTAAATTACTTTAAATTATATCATTCAGGTTTATATAAGATGAAACGTGATTAAAAAAATTAAAAAGGTATCGTTGAAGGGGAGCTACTAAAATGCGCATGACAGAAGCTTTGGCAACACTTCCGAGGATTGAGGCAGTCATTCCTCTGACCTCTGTATTACAAAATCAGTCGTTCAAATTAGGAAAATTGACATTCAAAAAGCACACATTTGGTTAGAAATCATTTTTGCAGTTACAAGAATTAAACTCGGCAGCTTTGAGATGGAGTGCAATAAGCTACGATTTGGAATATCCCTCTGTATTTTAAATATAATAATTTCGAAATAGAAGGGTCAGGTTTTCAAATTTTATAGCAAAAAATAGTGAAAAGTTCACGTGATGTCATCAATTTTAACTGACATCTTATAAAGAGTGTCTGATCTCTCGTGTTTAAAATCTGCATAAATTCAATTATAATCTTCTTGCAGATACTCAAGATCAACAATATTCTTGATATTACATTTACTTAAATCCTTAATCGCTCGTTACAGATTATCTTTTAAAAAAAATATAATTTTTACGACTCGTCTCGACAAACGATTAATTTTATCACTACAAAACCTTTTTTCCACTCAAAAAAACAGCAACAAAAAAAAGAAATAGAAAGAAAAAAATTAACATCAAATAATCCCTGTGATGTCATGTTCATCATCAACACACCACTTAAAATCATCACACTCACGTGTTACACATGGGAATTTATTTTTTTAAACAACTAAGCTCTTTTTACAGAATTGAAAAGGAAAACATGCTAAAACCACTTCAAACGAATTGATCCACATATAAAATGTTGTAAATATTTTTTTTCACGAACATGCAATTTAATACGTAAAAAAATAAACAGACATTTTAAGGTATTATAAGATCCGTATTCGATGATATAAGGAAAAGTAAAGAGATTTTTCTTTGAAACATTTTACTTTAATCTTCCTAAATCAATCACATCCATAATGACCATAAAACAGCTGCAAAAACGTTATTAATTGTTTTCAAAGTGGACATTATCTCTGTGAAACGTATGAACAGGATGTGGCTAACTCACCATAATTATAATAATAAAAATTAAGCAGATGATTAAACTTTCCTTGTTATTTTTTGATAATGAGAGTCATCATTCTTTCGGTTTTCATATACATTTATACTGACAATATGAAGGAAAATTCTGTAGTTTTCTATGAGCAACGTTAAATTTTCGCTTCATATTCATTTTCAGTTCAGTTTCTGTTGCACAGAAAAGTGATAATATCAAAGTTTTCTAATTGAATTTGCTGGTTTATTTTATGAAAAAGTTTTGTGTGGTTCATATAGTCGTGTTAGTGTTATGAATTTATTTGCATGGAGTAAATGAATTATTCAAATAATGATAATTTGTCAGTAATTTGTTGTGTTATGATAAAATTAGAGTATATAAATTTATTTTGTTTGAGTTGTGGAAGGAAATATTAACTTGTTTGTGTTAGTAATAATTATCCTGTAAATTAATGTAAATAGAAAAGTAATTTTTTAACCGAATGTTGTGATTCGAGATTTGTTTATTTGTCAGAAAAACAGGATTAGATTAGATTATGTTTCTAGGTCGGTCCAGACAGGAGAGAACCAGAACTCAGACCTATAGACGGGTTCGTTGTGCAAACCCATTTATCAACATATTTGATGAAGAAGGAGCCAAATCTAGTGAATCAACTACGAAGAGGAAATTCACTAGGCCCGTTTTAGTTCAAGAAAGTGTTTACACCTTATCAGAAAAATAAATCAGGGCTGCCGTCTTCGCAATCATCACTCAGAAACAACTCCACCATCGTGATGGCACACGGTCTGGCATGCTTGAGCTTTTGCACGTACGATCTCTAGAGTTAATTCACTGTTCCAAAATCTGACTTCTGAACTGAATGTGGACTTAAGTTTCATAAGCAGATTGTCTAATAACTGTGTTGTGAAATATTAATATTTAACAAGAAGTTAAAAGCATTTTTTCATGCTTTGCTTGAAAATTTTTTAAAATAAAATTTGCCAAAAGATTTTATAAAAATCCATTAAAAGCTTTAGCTGTGCCTTGACACACTTTTGTAGCGTGATAACTTCATTTTAATCATTTCTTTCAACAAAATATATCTTAATATGCTTTTTGACTGTAGAAATTCAATTTAAACTACTTTTTTTTTGTACTTTTTATTTTTCTTTTTTCCAATTGAGATAAAGTTAAAACTTATCCATGTAAATAATATAAAATTTTGTTGCTACAACATTGTTTTCAGCTTCAAAGTGTAAATATATTTTTTTTTATCTATTTTGAAGATGCAAAATTCGTGAGGAACTGAATAAAAATTGTCAATTGCCAAGAGGCATCAAACAATTGAAGATACCTGGTAAATTAAGACGATATATTGACTTAATGGAGGAATGAAACAATCGTAAATAATGAAATGAAATGAGAGAAAACTACTTCAATCATTGAAATTAAATAAATAAAGGAATGTAATTGAAAATCTTTTTTACTTACTTATACGCTTCTTCACTAACATTTATTTTGCCTGGAATGCCAGTTGTCTCAGTCCTACTTGTTAAATTCACTGCATTGCCTATTATGCAATTTCATTGTGGATATAATTTAAGAGTATTGTGGTATAAAAGAGATATTTAACTTACCAAACAAACAATAACGAGGCATTCGATTACCAATCACACCGGTAACAACTTCTCCTGAATGAATGCCAATTGTTATTTCCTATTTGAACAAAAATGAAAATCTCATGAGAATATTAAAATGAATTTTACATGTAAACAAATGTAAATTGTGGTTATTTTTCAGTTTTTGCTTACTTACAATTGGTTCAGATCCCATTTTAACATTTTGTGCCATTATTATCATATCGAGTGCTAGGCGTGCAATACATTTTGCATGATTTTCACATAATTCTGGTAATCCACTAACCACAAGATATTTGTCACCAACCGTTTCTACCTGAAAATGTTAACATTTTAACAAACAAACATGAGATATAGTTAACAGAGAATCAACAAATTTATGCGTTGGTTTTAAATTAAACAAGGATAATTTTTTTTGCTTATTAATTAGAGCAGAACAACGTAAAATGTGGTTAACTTATGTTATTTTAATAACCGCTTCAGTAGATTCACATCAAATACACTTTTAGGTAGTTTAATATTAGTATTATGATAAACAAAATTTTCACTTAATATGAAAGTGTTTTAAAAGGGTAACACAAACATAAAATCACGATTATTAAAACCAATAAAAATTGTTCCTATAAATTTTCGTTTAAGTAATTCCACAGTAAGTTTATGTTAAAATAAAATATGTCGACAAAAAGGTGACATCAAGTTAGTTGTTGAACAACGCATTTTATGTTGGCCGTCGAGGTATCGTTTGTTTTGTTTGTGTCGTAAATTACACCATGTTTTATAATAATAAAATGTTTATCTCCTTTAGATTTTGTGTGTATTTGTAGTGGCTGTTAAATGTTTAAGAGGCAAATAAAATGTGACAACAGCAACTATTTTTCAACCAATATCATTTTAGCAGTAGTCGTTTGTTATGCTGGATAAAAATAGATGGTGTTCATTTAGTAAGAATCATTAGGTAGGTACAATTTGATTCATTTAAAGGGAAACGCCGTGCAACTCCTTGCAGTGCTTTAGATTCACTCTGGAGAGTACGAGGTCCAATTTTTATTTTACAAATGTATTTTAAGCACATTTGTTGTTGATTGGACAAAAAAGCTAGTATTGTGGTGTTCATGCTGTCAATGGAGAGATTCTATAAGATGGTATAATATTCGAATGTGACAATGGAAATGGTGGGTTTTTTTGAACCGAGATAACTTCCAAAATCCGCATTTGGGGTGATTCAACAAAATGTGCAGTTTATTTGCGGATGTTTTTAACTTACAGTGTGTGAAGAGTTCCTGTCTAAATAATCGGGAATATTTTTACCATGAATAACAATTTTAATAGTATACATGTTATCACGAGCTGCAGAAATTCGTGCTTGTTTAAAGAACATTTAAACAATTGTTATAATATGTACTAACAGAATCATGTATGTTCAATGCGAAAATTGAAGCAGATACTTTTCCTTCGGGACATGGTATAATCAGCATTAGTGTGATAAATGGGATTTTAACCGGTTTTCAAATTTTAAATGATTTGGTGTTTCAAGAAATTTATTGTATTCTGTCTTTGAACAACTCTTTTTTGCCCAATCTCGCTTACTGAAAGTACTTTGAAGGCATATTGCAAGAAGAAATGCATTAATGCAATAAGTTAAGGGTAGTCGATAGCTCGACCCTAAAATTATAAGCTATTTTCGATGAGCTGTTTGACCTTGAAATCCACATTTCTTAATTGTCCATTCATTTTATTTGGCATGAAATTATCACATGTCAAGAATTTTCAAAACCGACAATGGAACGTTAGCAAATTCCATCATTGACTTTTAAAAATGGAATTTCAAATTATATTTTCAATAAATTTTAACGGAAATAAATGTTGGCATACTAAGCTTAAATACACAGAACTATTTAAGTAGTATCATCTGATCAGTGGTTTATTCTAAAAATTGAGATACAATGTGAAAATCCTACCTTATAAACATTTGAATTCCTCTTAGAATCTGTGAGAGAATCAAAAATCGTATACAATTCATTTAACATTTTAACAATTTTCATTGCACCATCGGCATCTGTGTGGGCTGCACAGTATTGACTAAAACCAACGATTCCGGAAAAAAGAAGTGTAACACAATCATATCTGTTGAAAAAAATTGAAAATAAAATGTTAAAAAATAGTTTGATTTTTTTGTATAAATTTACTATGACATTCAAATTTCCTCATTCCCACTATCATCGATACTGAAATTTGATATGTGATGAAAAAATTGACAGCTTTCAATTTTTTAAATTTTAATAACTGAATTTCATTCGATATCAGAATTTTGACATTCATCAAATAATTTAACACATTGTGCTTTAAAATTATTCGGTTAAATCATCCATGAAGCTATTTATTTTACCAAAAGTATTCATTGAATAGCTGAAAATAGTTTAAATATTCACATGAGAGAAAAACCGAGCAATTTCATGCATGATTTTCATATGAATAAAAATAAAATAGCTTGCATATATGGGCATTATTATTCTCACGTTGTCTATTACACGTCTGCGGTTTTTTTCATTATGTGAATTTGACGATAATTGTGTTAGTGGGAAAAATAAAATTTATTTTAGATAATTTGATTTACTGGAATTTAAATTGTGAGAATGAAATTGGAAAAGTACCTTTTGGGTGCGACAGGCCTCTGATGTCTCAATTCATTGGCAACTGTTTCTGGCAGCACTGAATATAAAAGCCTGTTCAAATGAAATAAAAAAAAAGAAAAATGAATAAATATTTCGTTTTAAATATTGATTTATTTTCAAATGTCATACCGATCAGTTTTCTGTTTCTCACTATCAAGTTCGCGAAATGTCTGCTGCAATTTATCTGTCAAAATTTCTAGATTTCTTGTTAATTTATATTCAGCTTCAAATTTTTCTGACAACAATACCAAATCACGCGTTGCATCGTGTAACGGCACATCTGATATAAATAATCCTTTTCTGTGGATTAAGATAAAAAAAACATAATAAATATGGAATAATAGCAATAAAAAATCCTATCAAAGCCATATGTTTTATTTTTTCTGCTTCGTATTTGGTTTATAATGGCAAACAGAAAAAAAAATTTACATAAAAAAAAATTCACAATGGGATTAATGAAGAATTGCACAAAAAGTAAAACGAAAGAAAAATTTTTAAGCACATTTTCAATGAAAATCAGTGATCTGACTTCCATTATTGTGATAAGGCTGAGGATGAATTAATGCTTATGGAAGCATTAATACCATTTTTCGAATTTCAGTTGATTCATCCAAAGATAGAAATAAATAATATTTCCCGCAATTGTAAGCTTGAAAAATATTGTTGTTCAAAAAATAACAACAGATTTTAAATTTTTTTTGTGTTATGTTCAGTGCATTATTTAATTTTGTCGCATACATCTGCGATTCTTGCAAAAAAAAGAATCTACATAACTCAAAACAATCTTATTTGTATGCAAAATTGCAATAAGCTTGTATATGTCATCAACATCATCCTTTGCCTCTTGCTAGTTGAATGTTAAAATAATAAGAACAATATAAAACATTGTGCGATATAAATTCAAATTAGAATAATGAAAGAAAACAAAAAAAAACTTTAGAAAAATAAAAATATAGACTAACATACAAGCAAATAAACATTATGAATGACTTTTTTACTTATTGTGATAAACTTTATTTCAGTACATACTTTGTTAGATCATTCAAATTCATGACACTCGGATAACATTGAAATAGTATTAGATCAGCATCGGGAATGTACATCATTTGTCCCTTAAGGCGAACATTTCGTTCGTGACTTCCACTACTCACACCTTTTCGTGTCGATAAAACATAAATTGTGTTAATGTGTGCCAATATATTATCGAATGTTAACTGAAGATGTGGCCTTACTGCTTCCATAATTTCTATGAGTGAACAATTTTCGTCGGATATCCTAAATAAAATGATTAAATATCGTTATTTATTGATAAAAAAAAACTTTAAATAATAAATTTATGAGCAATTCGATTATCACATGTCAAAAATAATGCTAAAAACTATTTTTTCTCTTTTAAATTCAGGAAAATTACCGAAAACCAAAATTTAACCCTAATCAATCACTTTAGTTTGAATGACACCAAAATAAAAATTACACAAATTCATTTCAAAGAAAAGCCAAAATTAATTCGGACAAATAATTTTTCTCATATCATTTTCAAAAATAAAATAGTTTTTATTAAAAAGGGTAAAATTCAACAAAGAACCACTTGATATTTTTAACTTTGGACCTCTTAATGTAAGTAAACCCACACATATTTTCATCTAAAATATTTTATTACACGTATTACAATACAGCTCAAAGCAATTCCTTCCATTTTTTTCTTAAATAAAACTAAAAAATGGAAAACAATCTTTTTATTATTATAATTTTGACCGTTTCTTGCCTTAAAGGGCATCATTTCCTTATCAATTAATAAACCAATTTTTAAAAATCTGAATTTGAGTCAAAATATTAATGACAAGGTCACATTGATAAAAAAACAGTAAAAATCGTTATCTTATTGTGGATGATATTGCATATGCCCCATTGGTTTGACTCATGGACGAACTTACGAGGCGAGAGTGCCAGGAGAGACTCTTAGCCCCCCCCCCCTTCGTAAACTGAAAAAATTCCTCCCCATGATAGTTGCAAATTCAGATGTATAAGGCGGGTATTTTAGCCTGTACTTAGATCAACCAGCCACGGATTAAGATTTTTTGATCTGGAGGGAGAAAAAAAATATGAATTAAACCCACATTTTTTCATACAAATATCAAAACATTATGGGGCTAAGTTCCTCCCTTTGTCGCACTCGTTAAACTGACCAGATAGTTCAAATTTTTTGTCCTGTCATCCCGAGTAGTTACTTTATAATGCTTTTATTTAAAAGGGACATTTGAGTTTGCAAAGTTTCATGGTCCAGTCTTTAGATTGATTGTAATACACTTACCACTGACCTGTACAATCCTCATGGTAAAATAAGGGTTTAAAAAAGTAGTACAATTTTCTACAACAATACTCAAATACACACAAATAACCTTTATACAAATGAATAAGTACATAAATTTACGGGACATGGCATCCCCATTATAAATTGAATTAAATTTTATGCAATACTAAACTTGTATGGAATTTGTAATTTAATATATCACACACACACACACACACATCCTCACACATTCATTGAAGTGTATAGAAATTTTTTTTTCCAATTTCATAGAAAATTCATTTTACTTATTTATATTCTTAGTATGTTATAAAAAAATATATATATTTATTATCTCAATACAGCTAGAACCATTTTTATTTTTTTTTATCAATAAGGCAATCGAACCTCAATTTCAAATGTTTGGTCATCCCCATCGAAAAATTCAAGGGTTAAATGAAAAAAAATGTTTGATACATTGGAAACGGAATTTTATGAAATTTCTACAGGACACATTTTTTTTTATTTTGATCGCTTAAAATTGTGAGCCATCGGAAAAAAAGCATTTAGAAATCAATATGAACCGCTCTAATAAAATAAAAAATATCAAATAAGTATTTTTTCCGTATATAAAAAATATAATGCAGCATGTGACACATATTCGATGTAATATTTATATTTCTAGTCGAAAAAAAAATTAAATGAAATGGACAGTTTGCACTTGAATGTGTGTGAAATTTGTAAAAAAAAGGAATAGTAATAAAAAATACATATTTTTTTAATAGAATAAATCGATGATGCTTGTATGAAAATGAAAAATGTAAAAAAATGTCACAAATTTATGTTGAAATAAATACTCTCCACATATTACTATTTTGATTTGGTTTTTTATATTTATTCAGGAAATTGAAAAATTAATGAAATTGGTTTTGTATAAAAATTCATAAATTTTGTGATGAAAAATGATTTTTTTTAGGGTTTTTTTGTTACGAGTATAAAGTTTGAATTTTTATTTGTTATAAATTAATATAAAGTTATTTCGTTAATCTCATTCAAGTATTGAATTTCAATAAAAAAGGCATAAATCTCGTCCAATGCACAAAAAGTCTTAATTTAACGGTTACATAGAGCGAGTGACATGATTTAAGGTTGAAATTGTTACTTACCTGGGAATGAGTCTTGAAACGGATTTTCCGGCTTGTACAATATGCATTTGACGATCGAACATCAAGTGAAATGGGAAAATTCGACAAAAGGTATTCGGTGAAATTAACGGTTCTGTGGAAGAAATTCATGAAAAAAATATAATCAGTTTAATTTTTTGTTTCGTTTTTGGATTGAAAATAAATTTTTAACTTTAATTTCTAGATATCAAAATTGAAATCTAAGGATCAAAATCTCATTATGATTTAAATGGATTAAAGTAACGATGCAACAAAAAAACATTATTTTTCATTTCTTTGTTTGATACAAATCGGAGGGATATTCTTAAAATTATGTAATGAAAAGAAAAGAAACATTTGTAAATGCTTTTGTTGTCATAAATTTTTGTTGTCTCGTTTTCATCACATTATTTTTTATATCTTTTTTACAGTAGCTTAAATTTTTCATGGTGACTTATGACTTTAAATCCATTTCTCTCTTAGTTTATTGTCTTGAATACACCTTAAGAATATGTATTGAACTGGAATTTAGTAGATTTCTTTCTAATCAATTTAAAATGAAAAAAAAAATCAGGATCAAATGAATTATTGAACTGACAAAATTTGTACACAAGATAAGATACACAAAATCAAATTTTCAGTAAATAAAAAATTTTTCACATACCATTAGCTACATATTCACAATCATCTGTCAATTCATCGTCTTTATTGACTTTTCTGCTACTTCCTTGTTCCACATCATCAGTTCCGAATGATGTCGATGATATTTCTGTAATCAAAAATTGTACATGATCTGAAATTTCAGCTGATTTTCCAGTAATTTCATCATTAATTGATAATAAATTCAGTTTTTTTGCCCGATCGCACAAACCATCATTTACATCAAAAAATAAATTTAATTCCTCTAAATTACGTGTTGAAATATTTTGGCGACAATTAATTGTTGTACGTTGTTGTTGCTTTTGTGAATGTTCATGGTTATTAGGCATTGTTATAGATGAAAGTGATGATGATGATGGCAATTTATCTGTTTAATGGAAAAATAAATATTCATTGTTAGTTAAGAGCATGAAAATATATAACAAAATTTCATGTTAAATGGATTTTAGGATAACAAAATTATAGTTATATAAATAAACATTTTGTTTTTAACAGCTAATGGCTTTGATAATGTAAAAGTTATTTTAAAAATTTCTCCGTTCTTACCAAGACCTTGTTTATTTCAATTGCCATTTCATATAAAACAATTTTCACATCACAAGTTACAAATAACGAGTTTCATTCAAAAGAATTTTTATTCTATTCAATAATTTCACAATTTATGATGAATATAAAAAAATTGCAAATGTATATATTCTGTACGAAACCCCCATAAAAATATTATGCTTTATTTATCATTACATAACTATTTCAATAGATTTTTTTTATTATCTTTCCAAAAAAAGCAACAATAAACATTCTTCAATGTCTCTGTAGTGTAATAATTGGGAGCCTATCAACTACTAAAAAATTTCGGCTTTTGCTTGGGGACAAAACACATGAAAAAAATAATGTACAAATAAATTGCCAAACCACATAACACTTGATGTGGCCACTTAATTTATTTATTTATGAAATTCTGTACAATTTTTTTGCGTTTATTTTATGTTTTTATTTTACATTGAAAGGAAAATATTTTGTCTGTATTATGAGCAATAATGTATGTTAAAATATTTGTGTGTGTGTTTAAAGAGAGAATACTGCCTATATTGCAAGTTAATGTGGAAAAGATATTATCATAAAAATAAAATATGAAAACATAATTATATTGTATATCAGATGTGTCTTCTCAAGTGAAGTAATAAAATTATATTATTTTTTTTTCAAAAAATTGCTTATTTTGGCAGTTGTTGTTCTGTTTATCAATAAAGTAGAAAAATATACTGTGATAAAATTTTCCCAAGAATTAAAAAATATTCCCTAACTTTTTTTTTGTTCGGCCTCTGATGAAGTCTTCGAAATTACATACGGTCATACGAAAGGAAAATTAATTTTTTGTGACGCCTTCAGATTCATAGAAACTGTTTTTGACTCGTAGGAAATTTCAACACAGTGAAAAATATGTTGAATATTTCTTCCAATAGTTGTATGAATGATGTTAAATTTAGATAAATTGGAAGTGAAACAAATTATAACATTAGTAACTGTGAACCATGATGACCTGAAACTTTTAAGAGCTTTCCTGTTACGCTGAATATCGTTTTTTCCAAAAAGTATGGAAGAAAAAGAAGTATTTTTGTATGAGAAAGTTGTTGACTTAAGAAAAAATTTAAATGTGCAGTACATTTTTTTGAGTATTTGAGTACATAAAAAAATGACTTGACTTTTTATGATATGAACCTGATATGGCAATTTTTGACCTGGATTGTACCAGATTCGACTTTAAAATGTCGTCCTTTTTATTTTTCATTACAAATATATAGAGTTTTGAGTCATGGGCATAGGGTGTTTAAATCATAGACTATTGCTCTTAAGTCAATATCGTTATTGCAAGGAAATGAACATCTACGATACAAAAAATAAATTTCAATAAAAAAAAATGTACTACTATTTTCAAAACAAAATTGTTTCAATGATTGCAACAATAACAGAAAAAAAGACAAAACAAGAAAACCGACAATCAGACACAAATAAAAACATAAGGAAGAAAAATGTCATACTTACTACATGAATCATTAAGATTGCATGCCAATCCATTTATATTGTTCGAAGACATAAATTCGTTTGGACATTCTGACAAATTATTATTGTTCCCATTTTCTAATTTATTATTATTATTGTTTGTTGTTGTTTCTTTACTTCCATTCTTCTCAATTGTATAACAATTTTCATTATTATTTTCTTTACTACTTTTTGTTGTCTTATTGTTGACAAGGCTTTGTGATGTTTTTGTTGTTGTTTCTGTTGCCAAATATAATGGATCACCTTTTCTCTTTATTATCTTGATGTCAACATCAACACCGTGAAGTTTTGATGCGACTGCCTAATTTGATGGAATAAAACAGAAAAAAAATAAATTAGACAAAAAAAAAACAACATACGCCTAATTTAATTTTACCTCGAGGGAACTTTTATTTATAAGAGAAAACGTAACATTTAAAATGAATTATAGGGATAGGAAGTAAATCACCTTTAATGTAATCAATTATCATTTTTTTTTTACTTTTTATTTTACCAGGAAATTTAAATTTAGAATAAAATTTTATAAAACCATCAAATTGAGACAGAAACTTTTATCTTAAATCAAAAAAAAGGAAAAAACTTTCATCATATTTTATTGTTGAATAAATATCATGTTGTCCGGATATGATAAGATTATGTTTGACAAAAAACTTTATCATCACACCACGACCTAAACGTGATGTGAATTTTGATGATTTTTTTCATGAAGAGATACCTATTAAATTTTCAGTATCAAATTTAAAAAGGTAAGTTTTTGGGGGGAAAACTGGACTCATATAAATCTTAATAAAATAAAATTGAATCAATCAAATATGTCAATTTTGTTAAGTCATCAATAAATATCTTATATTTATCATTTTATATCGATGATGAATATTTAAGGATGACGTCATGTCATCAATTTAAAGAAAAAATTGAGGGTTTTTCTTTACCTTTACAATTCCAATTACAATGTGCTCTAATCCATCTCGATCAGAATAGTAATGGAGAATAAGTGTGCCATCTTCACCTTCTGTACATCGAAATGATGGAGCTCGCATGCCTGTAAAATTTTTGAAAATGAATGATCACAAAAAATATAAAGTTCTCTAGAAAAATTCATTCCTATGAAATTCCCCTTCCCATGAGATATCGTTATCATATCACCAGTAAATAATATAGTCGTTAATTAGCAGTGTAATTTACGGACTAATAATAAAAGTTTGATTAAGTAATTTTAACTAAATGCCCCTAAAAACAAAGTTAACGTTGTTGTTTTTGTGTAAATATTTACTTTTTCTTTTCCTTCCCAATTTTTTGCTTTAAAAAACATTTTATTTAACACAAAACAGTACAAATATAAGTTAAGAAGTATTTCTTGAAATATTATTAAATTCTTAACTGCAAAACTGCCACATTCAATGAAATCTATGTCAAGTTTAACTGAAATAAAGTAGGATGAAAGTCAAAAGTGACATTCTTGTAAAAATTATTGTTGTAAGCATATCTGGAAATCAAACGAAGAAAATAAATGAAGAAAAAAACTAGAAAGTTTATATCAGAAAATAAACACACAACTGGCAAAATTCCATTTAACTTCATACATATATGTAACATTTATTTCTTTATACATGTGCATGAATTTGGCACACAAATTTGCTTTGTTTTAAAAATGCGACACATAGATCGATGTAGCCAATAATCATATTAAATGAAAAGCGATAGATAGATAAGCAAATTTGCATAAATCAATGGGTAGAAAATTTTTAATATACAAATACATTGTTGAAATACACATACACACACTCCCATACATTTATCTAACAGATAAGGGAAAATAGTTGAAAAATAGTTACTTACCAGGATACAATGTACCCAAATGATCATGAAGTGCATCCAGATTCTATGTAGTCATAAAATTTATATATGTGTTGTAATGCATGAAAATAGATATAAAAGTGAATTGAAAATCAATAAAACTATGTGTATCTTTTTTTTTTGCTCTCTTTGAATTGGAAATGTTGTAATGATTTTTATTGCACATTTTCATTGGATGTCGTTTAGAAAACATTTTATTGAGACAGAAAAAAACAATCAACAATCATCAAATAACAATATTGCTTCACATAAGGAAAAAAAAGTTAAAGTTAATTTGTAATAAAATCGACACAAAACCAATCTCTTTTCTTATGTGGACTTTTTTATTGAAACATTTTATAACTTATTTGAAAAAGAAGATGATGAAAATAGATCATCTGGAATAAAATGAGAAATGATTATGAAATTTTATTCTGGAATGATTGATGTAGCCGAATGTTAGTGCAAAAGTCACGCAGTTTCAGAAAATCATTAATCGTCCCTATATAAATTCAAATTTGATTATAGAAGTTTAAAGTTAACACTAGAGGTTGCTTTTCAAATATTTTCTCATGATTTACATTACATCAAATAAGTCATTGATAAATTGTGAGATATCATAACACTAAAAAAAATCTTTAAAATACAAGAAACATCAACTTACTTTGACATCAAAATTTTATTTATCATTTGTATCTTGAATATATAAAAACTTCACATCTCAAACATGGAAAAAAGTATTTCATGGAAATAATAGTTCTTGATAAGGCGTTTGTTATGCAATTTTCTAGACGTTAACTTGTTTTTTTCTCATGAGGTGTTTGAAAAAGAACTTTGGCGTCATTGTTCTCAATTTGTTAAATAATTTTCTGAAGAAGTTTTTATTTGGTTCTAACTTTAGTTAATTGAATTTTCTCTTCTCAGTAATATTAACTTTTTTAAATTTTCTAGTTAAATTTTGGTTTTACAGCTTTGACGAGCTCTATTTCGGTTAAATTTTTATTATTTAAAATAGTCTAACCAGGGATGCGAAGCACATTGACGAACTAATTCGAGATTGTTTATTATTCAAGTTTGATTCGAGTCCATTTAAAGTCGTACTACTGATAAATGAACCGTATGGAAAACACAAACTTCATATTTTTAATTAAGGATTGTAAAAAATGCCGCCTTATATGGGTTAAATTCATTAATTATCAGTTTACATTAAATTTATGTCTTTATTACCATTTTCAACATTGTAAATCAGTGCAGTAAATATATTTTCCAACCTCAGTTCAGTTAGTGAGCAAAACTGATTTATAAACTTTATTATTGTAAATTTTTCTTCTTTTTCATTATATTTATTATAGCTGTAGTTAAATTGAATTTATGTTATATTTACCGTCTTTTTTCAGAAGCAACAACCAACTGTCGCGTCGTCATTTCTAATATTTTGTTCTGTTTTATTATTTTTTTTTTGCAACTTTTATTTATGTGTATCAGCTATTTTAGAGCAGCATCATAATAATGATAATAAAAATTAAATTAATATCGTCATACATCTTCATAGCAACGTTTAGCTTTAATTTTATACTGTTATAAATAAAAACATGGTAAATAAATAGAACAAAATATACGACATCAGAATGACAATAATGTTATTTTTTCTTTTCTTAGCAAGCGAAAAAACGATTTTGTCAGCCGAATTATAGTTTCCTAAGCGCGGTCTCGTTTTGATTGTTGTAAATATGATGTATTGATCTTGCAAGTGCGGAGTAAGTGAACGATTGTATTGTACTGACGAGCATGGGTTCGATTTGTAGGGTGGCAAAAGGCCATTGTGTACACCCGTTTTCTTCTTTATCTAGCGTTTAATGCGAATTGAGTAGCCAGAAAAAGGGACATTAGTGATTTCAAGTTTCATGATCGAAGTGAACACGTTAAATGCTGCATTGTACAATTCCCAACCATTAAACTGACATTTCAGGTCGTGCCAAGAAATAGCAATATGATGAACAGACACTTATAAGACGATCAAATGGTATATTTTCCTACTAAAGTGAGATACATTTTTTCCATGTAACATAAATTTATTGAAAATAATGTTACGTTTCATTTCATTTTCTTTTTAAAAAAGCTTCTAAGTAAATCGAGAAAATATGAAAATAAACGTGGAAAATTCTGAAATAAATTTTTTATTATTATGATTACGTGTGATAGTATATTTATTATACCATTGAGTATTTGATTTATTTGTTATTTATTTACTTATTTATAAAGTAAATTTAAAGATTTATGGGAAGTTTGAGTGAAAATGTAAGTAATTCTGAATATTTCATGATTTGTTCATAAATAAGTCAATAAATAAAAAAAATAACATTTCATGCACTCATACTCATTTTTTTAAAAGCATTAAAGTACTCTTGCGAGACATGTTCAGATCGAAAATTTCGTTAAATTTTTATTGCTATATTTTTCTGTTGCAAAATTTAATAAAATATTATCAGTTTTTATCTTTTGAACTTTAAAATTTCACATTTCATTTCAAATTTATCTCTTTAAACAACTCACATAAAATAAATTATATTAAATTTCAAGTCGACCATAAATGTAACATGCAATTTTAAAATACAAAATTTATGTTATGATGTTTTGTCTCTATTAAATAAAAAAAATACATGAAAGTGCTGCTACAATGCAGACATTTATTTATATTTTGTATCAAAATAGTAAAAAGTTGAACATTAAAAACGAGTAAAATGACACGTACCTGTAAAAAGTCTCTTGGTGTAGCACCAAGTACTTGCATAATTTTGTCATAACCAGCATCTTGGCAATATTCAAAAAATATTTTACCAAATAATTCCAAGATGTCACTTGCAGGAATGTCTAAAAAGATATAAAAAAATATGTGTTTTATGAATAAACTTTTTTAATTAATCGTGTTGTTGAGTGAAAGTAATTAAAAATTGTAAATTAACTTTTTTTCAAATGTAATTCGGTTTTCTCATAGGTTTTTATCTGTCATGTAATTTTAAATTATATAAAAACATAAAATGATGAAATGATCCTGGTGATACATATTTTTAATTATATTTAACAATATTGAATATAGCAACTGTCAGTTGGAAATCATGAGTTTTTAAAGATAATTTATTGAACTTAGTGACGAAATTTTTTGATTTGTTGATCCAAAAATTTGTTTCTGTCGATTTAAAATTAAAATCGAGATAAAACACTTTGATTATAAGACCACTCATTCACTTTTCTTCGGGGCTTCAAATTTTAATTACTGGAGGACTTTTAATTATTCCAATCCTTTCTTATGAGATTTAATCAACTTTCTCCTTGCCCAACTCATTTCTGTGTCCTTGTGAAAAAATGAGTTGAGATTTAAACGGTTTATCAGAGCTTTATAAAATGCATTGTTATGTAATAAAAAAAATTTAAACAATATTTTTTTTACAGTCATTTCTCTTACGTAAACAGAACTGAAATAAAATAAACATATATTAACCCATAATCATGTAATAACTCATTTTTTTTATCTCTTTACTAAATGAAAAATGTGCTTTTTTGTTACCTTTGAGTATTAAATGTTTTAAAATATGTATACATTTTATTCTTTTCACTCCACATGGAAACTAAATTAATATAACCTTAAAATGAAAAAAAAATAAAATGCTTGAAAAGCTTACATAAAAAGGGTAATTTTTTTGCACCTGAGCCTGAGAAAGTTCACTAAACTTTCATAAATTAAATAAATTTTAAGATAATCCGGAAAAGGCGAATTAATTTATCATATGAACTACAAAATATAAGCATGCAATGTATATTTTAGGTTTAAATTTAACTCGTTTAAAGTACTTATGATTTTAATGGGAATATTTTTATTCTTCACTTTGACCCAAATAAAAGGTCATATCAGATTTGATCAAAAACATGTTTATTTTATCCATGATAATACTTAACACAAATATTCTCCACCATTTAAGCTACATCATATCTCAATTAAATTCAAATTTATAATAATAATAATAACATATTTAAATTTAAACAATAAAATTTTGATTACTTTTATAAAAGTTTTTACTCACTCAAAATTTCAACAGCAGCTGTAACCAAATTATATGTAATTTGATCATCATAAATTTGTCTGACTAGAAATTGTCCATCCATGTTGACTTGGGCCTTTTCTCTGAAATTAAAAAAAAAGAAGAAAACATGTAATGTAATGAGATTATTGGATCAAAACTATTTTACATTACAAAAAAAAAGAGAAAATCCTATTCTTTAATTTTCAATTATTAGAATTTTTTTTATTTTTTTTCTGATGTTACTTAATACACGTTCTTCTATTTTCATAATATGACGGTGTTGATGTCAGAATGAATTTTCCATCATCATGACACTGTTTAAACATTCTTCATTTGAAAACATAATAAATATTTTGACGAATGTACAAAAGATTAGGAGTTAGATTACATAAAAGTTCATCTTATCTTTCATAATGTGATCGTGATGAAATGAAAAAAAAAATAAGCGAATACTTATTTTTTTGGTATGATACAAAATTTTTTGCTTCTTAATTCAAATTTTTAACACTCACTTTTAGATGGTTCATATAAAATATCTTGAAATACTTTTTTTTCTCATTGAAGCTTCAAATGTGACTAGGAAAATCATCACCTTCAAGTAAGATTAATTTTCATTCAAGTTAAAGCAATGCTGCCCTTGAACTTCATAAAAAAGAGGTTTAATATTTCATTTTTGCTGTTGTTTTTTTCCATGAATTGATTTGTATTCAACACATCAAGTTAAGTCAATGATAAACGAAAACGTAAATGAAAGCAAATGATGTTTTTTTTATTACGAGGTTTGACGTATTTTATTTTTGCAAAAAAAGATAACTTTTGTTCATTGAATTATTATTCATAGAGTTTATGATTTCTATAAAGAAAATTCAATGTTTTTGGTATGCCATTGTGATTGGTCAATTAATAAACAAGAGAGGTTTTGAAATTGAAGTTTTGAAGATTAAATTGGCCATGAATGAATCAGTGGTGGATTGCAAATTTAAGACCAATTATAAAGATAAGAAAAATATAATTTTCAATTACGTTGATTTGACTAGACTGTAATTCACTATTCATTTATATTAGCTAGGCATACCAAGGATTTTTGAAAAACGAGATATGTAGATTGACAATTCGAGATTTTCTGAATCCTTGCGGGGTCGAATTTTTATTTTTCAAATGTTTCGTCTTGCGGAATTTAAAAAAATCACGGTATTGTCATGATTTGCGAAATATTGTAGAAATCTCCAACCAATTTTTTTTAAGGAAGGCTCAACATGCAACCAGTGAAATGGTGAGTTAAAATTTTTAAGTCTCCATCTTTCTTTTGATTACGTCACTGAATTCAATGAAATTAAATTTAAAAAAAATAATCAAAAACAGATGAAAAAAAATATTAAAATCATTGTTTACTTTTACATTTCCCTTCAATTATCCTCTTCCATAGAAACCATAATTTCCTATCTAACTATTTAATGTGCTTGAGTTAACTTGAGTGGTTGACAATATTCTTATTATTACAATAATATTTATGTATGGACTTAAGATGATGTTTTTTTTTTATAAACCAAAATATTTGGATAACGTCAATGGAATATTAAGTATTCTTATATCTTACATTCATCTTATTTACTTATATTTTATGGACGAGCATATTTTTACGTTTGTTTGCGGTTTTTTTTCTTCTGACAACCACCATACATCTCCTTCCTTTAAAAAAAAATATTAAAGAACGTGGTTGTGGTAAATTTTATTGTGAATTTATTTGGTTTTGTTATATTAACCCAAAAATTATTGAAAAAAATCTTATAATCTCCATTGTACTGTGATATATTTTTTTTGTGTGTTCAGTTTATTTGTAATATTAGATAGATAAATTTTGATATAAAATGACCTAGATAAGTTGTTACAATAAATAAATAATAGACTTCCATTGTCTGTTAGTTTCATTCTAAAAATAAATTTCTCTATGTCCCACGCATTATCCAAGTAAATTTTATAAATTTCAAGATCTATCTTGTCTTTCATCACATTTTTTTTTATAATATAAATAATATGGTATTATGTTTTAAATAAAAGAAAAGAGGAACAGAATGGTAAATTCCCTATAATTTTCTTTCCATTACACTATTATTGACAACGTTGGATAGAGTAGTAATAATGACAGCTATTAATATTAAAACTTCCTTAACTGAGAAAAGGTCATAAATTTCCATGACTATATTTAATGAAGATGTTTTGAATAACTATCAAACAATTTATTTTTTTGATGTCATTGAGATGAGAGATGAAATATTTCATAGAATTTGTTTTTTTTTTTTGTTGGAAACTGAAAAATTTCACGAAATATGATAAAAATGAAATAAAAAAAACGCTTTGACCAATTTTTGTTAGGTCAGAGCAAATTATACATAACTCCATAAGAATGTCTTAATGACCTAAAATATTTAGAAAAAAAATTGAAAAATAAATTGAATTTTCATGAATCTTTAAATTATACTATATATATTTTAGAACTCTCATCATGCATTAAAATGTGAAGAAAAATAGAAAAAATTATGGCATTTTATCTCATAATATAATTTTTCATGTCATCATTGAGTGGCATGAAAAATAAATATTATGATAGATGCATTTAAAAAGCTTTTGTTGATTTTTCTTTGCAAACAAATAACGATTTTATTTAAAGGAAAATAAAATTTAAAATATAATTCTCACATTCGAATCCCAAAATTTATTTTGCTTGATTTTTACATGAAAAAAAAGGATAAAAAAGAATATATTTGATTACAACTGAACGTCAGTTGCATCAAATGATATGATTTTCCACATTATTATACGCGCTCAACCAAAACCAGTAAGGCAAACGTTGGTAAGATATCAGTTGGACATGGGAAATCGCACTGGTTTTGGATTGATAGTGTATGATGATAGAATCTAGAAAAATAGGGGAGAAAAACATTTCACGCAAACAAGTGTGTCATTTAATAATAAAATAGAATGGAAAAAAAAACCCATCGAGAAATGACGACATATGTAAAGATATGCTATATAATATAAAAGAATGATGATGTTCGAATAGAAGCAAAGATAAAATTATGACCTTGTTTCTAGATATGCTGTAATATACCACAAAACACATTTAAGTATATCACGTTCATCATCATTACCTATCATGATGAGTCTAAAACATACACAAATGAAACAGCTGGTTGGCTGTGATTTAATGTGAAAAGCTTCTTATACAAACAATCAGAAAAGTCATAGAGGAACTAACAATGAACTGAAATAAAATGAAATGAATCGTAGAGAAAAAATAAGAATGAAGTGAAAGAAAATTGGAATGACAAACCATTTTTCTACAATAAGCCTCTTTGTTATGGTGCCACCATGTCATCACCATCTAAGTTTTCATGGTTGAGTATCAATTTATTATTATGATATATAAAAGTGAGTTAGTATTTGCCTTATATCTCTTCATGTCATAAAAAACATTCATTTTTTTTCGCCTCTAACACTAAAAACAGAGGAAAAAACTCAGATGAAGTACATTTTTAATTAATTTAACAGAAGATGTTGTGTCAAGTCATGTATCATAATCTTGTCTTGCAGTCATATAAAACTATAGACTACTGCACTTTTCAGAGAAGTACATTTTATCATATTTTATTATTATTTATTTATTTATTAAGCCAAGCATATTGAATCAAATGACTTTCTGTAAAATTTATCTTAGTTAACTCATAGTTTCTTTTCCAGTGACTTGAAATCTGGGTTAAGCAAAAGAGAAAATATGATTATTTTTCTACTTTATAGTTTTTTTTTTGTTTGCATGTATGATTGTATGAGAACAAAGAAAAAAATGAATTTTTATAAATATATATTTAAAAAAAAATGGCCAGAAGCAGAAGGCAATCTTTTTCTTTGCTTTTTTTAATGCAAAATTAAAGTAAATCTTTTATTTCTTATGAAAATCTGCCCTTGTCAAAACACTATGAGGGACTTAAATATGATTTTAATATTAAGTTAAAAGCCAGGCGTCTCCATATAACTGTTTTAAAACTTGGATTCATTCAATAAAGAGTAATTTTTTTAATTCAAATCAAAATATTTCAAAAACATCATGATATGCAATTCCTAGTAATTTAATTTAATTTAATTTAATGTCTTTTCATATCTTTAATTTAGTCTAATAAGACAATTCAATGTAATCCTTTCAAAACCCAAAACTTATCAAGACTTTAAGACTTATTGAATTAATGCTTATTGAACTTTATCATGTTACATATTATTGAAAGACGTTTATTGTTAAGTTGAAAGTTTTATAAACTAACTTTAATAATAATTTTAATCCAAAAGACATAAACTTGGCCTAGCTTACGAACTTTTATTGTTTCAATCTATTTTAGACAAGTTATTACTCAGTTTGAACATTCAAGTGCAAAAAAAACAAAATTGATTTGTTATATTAAATTACAAAAAAAAAAAGAAAACTTGAGAGAAACATGAAGACATTTCATAATTATTTTATTTTACAGTTTTTGATGTAATCCTTTAAAATCACTCATGTTGTACTCTTAAATAATCCGGTAAAGTAAGTTCTTTTTCTGTATTTTATGAGTAAAATTTTCATGTTCAAAGTTTTTGCAATGTAGGTCAGCATTATAAGAAAAGTTGATCTGTAATTCAAAGTTATTAAGAATAAAAGAAGCCTATACTGCAACTCAAAAATGAAATTGAATTTTCAATGTATGTATTTATATTTTGTTTTTATTTCTCTCGAAGGAATTTTTTTTCAATAGAATATTAAAAAACAACAAAAAGTAACATCTTCGACATTGAATTTTTTATATGAGCTCATGAAATATTTATCAAAATAATATTATTGAATTCTGCTTTTATTTTAAGTTTCCGATTTAAAATAAGTGACAATAGCGCGAGTACAATCATTTAACATAGTAAAAAATATTTTAACATTAAAATTGAAAAGAAAATCCGGTTTGTATCATTGACAGGAAACTGCAGTTGTCATTTCCAAATGCAATATGCTATGAAATTGAATGTATATTATTTTTTATAAAAAAAAAATTAATGAAGAGAAAGAAAAAAAATTAAATATTGTTGTATTAAAAGTTTCATTTAATAAAATGAATGTCTAGACTTTATTGCATTAAAAAAGCAAACGTCATTGGGTTGTTTCATTTTATTAAGAGACAATATACTTATTGCATTTTAAATGAATTTTCATTATTCATTGTATTTGATTTATAATACAATGATAAAAAACCTTTAATTAAATCTTAAATTTAAATTGGGAAACCTTAGAAAAGTAATCACACGATTGTTCAGTATTGTGTTAATATGGGTTGAAGTCGAATTAGAATTTCAAGGTCTCAAAGAATTTAAAATAAAAGTTTTTTGATTTAAGTTACAAGTTGTAATCTGACGAGCTGTGTACTTCATGACTTAAAATTCCAAATTTTTTCCGGAAAGCCCTTACCTAAAATATAGAATCACTAATTTTAAGTCATTTAAATTCATGAATGGTCGAAATCAAACAAAAAATAAAGACATAAATTTTATTCACAATTTAAATATCACTCAAATCGGTCGTTTTCACATTGAGTTGCTTTAAATATAAACAAAGAAGAAAAAATGAAAAAAAAACTTAAAAAATGAGAAGTACATTACGATGTTAAACTAATCCTCTTATTTATGTTCTTTGTGAACTGCTCTTAAGCTGACTTCCCTTCGTCTTTTTTTATTGTATTTTATAACATTTTTACCTTTTCTATCAAAGGTTTTCCGATAGCGGAGTTGTAATCAATCTCCTCTTATGTATACATTTCTTTTTGCCCTTTTTCTTTTTTCATTGTGATACCAACGATACAGTTTATTACTATTATTATTATTTTTATTTGATTTTGTCACCATTCACACAATTCAATGAGATGAAATCGAGAAATTTGACACGCTTCAAATGGGGAAAGTGTTGATATGTCAAAAGAAAATATTAATTCATTCTGTTTTTGTTATGATACAATCTTCTTCTTTTTTTTACTTTGAATTACATTGAATGGTATAAATAAAGTGATGATTAAATTTCCAGGAAATCCTTTGCACACGTAACGATAATAACATTATGATTGTTATCGAATTGGAGATTGAATTCGTAGAAAATAACAATATTTTGTATAAAAAAATTATATTAGGAAACAAAAACAGATTTCATCTATTCACCGTAAATTGTACTCAAAAATATTTTTCATAGAAATTACATGATTGCAATTTAAAGAGTTACAAAATATTTGATAATTATAAAAGTTATAGTTAAGAGTGAAAACACGTGTAAGAGTTCGAACAAGACGATTTTCGTTTTTTTTTCAAGCCACATTTGGATTCTCAGAATATTGATTGATATTTTTGCTCATCTTGGAAATAACCCAAACAAAAACATTTGACAAAAAAAATTATATTTTCATTCATTTTTTAAGGGAAAAAAAACCATATCATTCAAAACATATTTTATTCAAGATGGTGCTTCTCAGTTTTCTTTATTGATGTCTTGTTGATTACCCAACGGTATTCCATCTTTTATTCAAATTGTCTCACAATATTTTACCATTTTCATTTACATTTTTTGTCATCTCATTCATAAGCCATTTATAATAGAAACGTTTTACTCTTCAATTTAAGCAAACAATTTTTCTATTTCGTTTTATTTTCAGTAAAAATTTTCCATTTTTTTCTGATTTTGAGTGACTTAAGCAGCACATTATCTCTTTAGTGAAAATAAATTAATCAAAGGAGAATTGCCTTCAAGTAAGTTGTTAATACGGTTAGTCAGCAAAATCAATGACGGGAAAGGTCAATTAGATAAAAGAGAAAAGGAAGTCAAAGAAATAAGGAAATTATATTTTTTTTTCTTTCGTTTGAACATCGTTTGTGGGAGAATCTTGATTAACAAAAGAAAAAAAAATGAATGAAGAGATTAAATCTAAGAAAATGATGATGAATATGTAAGTAGAAAGAAAAATATTATTTTATGGGATTATGAGTGATTTCAAATAATAGATTTAGATTACATTGAATACTGACAATCAATTGGGCAAGGTTGAATGGAGATGTCTGGTTACTTGTTAAAAGATCGTTACCGAAGTTCGTTATCATAAAAGTTTTAATCAAATTTTTCTTTTTTGTTTCCGTTTCAATTACACGTATCAATGATTTTTTTAATCAAAATCAAAACAAAATTGCATTTTAATTTTAACATAAACTCAACTTTCTATAGGTTATAGTTGATTAGTTGACTCTTCTTTCTGACACAACGTTTAAATTTTATTCAAAATTATGATCTATGAAAATTTGCCGAGAGCCTGGATGTTTTTAGTAAATAATGATAGAAAATTGAATTTTATTCACGATTTTCCTGGATGCCAATGTTATGTGGTTTGATAAAAAAAGAAAAGTTCATTCCAAGTACTTGACATATTGATGTTTGAGCTCAGAACATGTACGTTAAATTCAATTATATGTGAATGAGTGTGCTATCAAAAGAACAAAATAATAATGAATTTTATATTTTAGATGAATATTTTCGTTTTCGTCTGAGATGAGTAATTCTAATTTACAATTTCATTTTATCAATGAATATTCATGGAAGATGATATTTTAATGCTGAAAGTGTGTGTGTGTGTTTCATATGATGCAAATAATATGCTTGTCTTGTTTATCTTCACATAATGAACTCTCTACTAAATTTTGTGTTTTATTACATGACAAGCATTGAGATAAATGATATTAAAATTCATTTTTGTCCGGAAAGTTAAGATGCAAGATAAAGTGATGCTGCTATTTTAATGTCATTATTTTAATATGAAAAGGAAATTTTTTTAAGAAATGCAAACTACTTAACCTTCGTAATATTTTCCTTCTTTAAATGTGTCGCCCAATGACATCTATCATTTTTTATAACCATGTTATGAGTGAAAAATAATAATAATAAATAAAATGCAACAAACTGTTTCTTCTCCGTTTCTTGTTAAAAACATATGTAAATAAATAAATAAACAACACTTATATAAACTCTGGTGCATCATCATAAATTTAAAATATTAAATAAAAAGAAGAAAGAATGACAAGATGACAGGCACTTGTGTGAACTATTATAATGTGTAGCTCTTGTTGAATATGCTCAAGGTGCATAACAATATTACGTAAATTCTCGCTTGAATAATTTTTTTTTCATTTTAAAAAAGAAACTAAAACAAGGAAAAATACGTAAAGCCCCGTGGGAGTACACTTGGAAAAAAAGTTGTAGGAAAATGTTCTTCAAAGTAATTTAATATTAAAGAATGCATAAAACGGATGTATGAAGATTTTTTTTTCATTTCTTGTTTTAACAAAGGAGGCTTCCTCGAAAAATCATGAAATAATCCATTTTGCATTTTGATATTAAAATTCATATTGTATACAATCTGAGATATTTGAGAATGATGATACACAAAATTCATTTAGTAAAAGATCCAGATGTGAAATGATAAACAACTTCCGAGAAGATAAATTTTAATCCGTTGTTTATTTACATAATTAAATCAAATAAACAATATGGGGCAGGTGGTATGTAATTTAATGTATTGAAATTCTTAATTGTCATGCACTTGAACTTTTTGACGCAAGAGGGCGCATTTACCTCTATAATTTTATGTTCCTTGAACGCAGATTTTTAAAACCTTTAAATTTCACAAACAATAGAAATAAAGTCTTTTTTGTTTACTTTCCATTTTTTCTTATACTTTTAACATAAAAAAATGTAAGAAAACATGCAGAAAAACGCTCAACTAATGATAATTACTAAATTGCAAAAGTAGTTAGAAAAGAACATAATTACACAAAGTAAAACATTAACTATTAAGGAGTTTTTAACTTGTTCATATAAATTTAAAACAAAACATAAATTTTCAAGAGATTTTTGTTTTAGTTTTTTCATATAGCAGTTTAACTTTTATTATATTAAAATATTATTTCTTAACAGTGAATAAAGGTAATTATTTCCACTATTGACAATCATTGAGTATTGTTTACTTTAGCAAAAATTATAATACAGCCCAAACTTTGTACAATTTTATTATAGAACAAAAAAAGGGGATCAGATTACAATAAATTTCATCCTTTATAAACATCTTTTTTTTAAATTATAAAAATTTAAAAGATGGTAACAGGTAGAAATCGCTGATCTCAATAAACATTCCTTTTTTAATTATTTTCATAAGTAATAAATTTCAATTATCTCGCTTTAGAAAATTAACCTCCGATAAATTAGTTTGATAATTAAGAACGATAAATATTTCAAGGAACAAAGAAAAACAAAATTTAGATCCCATTTTTTTGTTGTAATTTTCAGTTTTTATTATGTGTGAAAATAATAATTTTTTTCCTTTTTTGTCTTCATTTCTTATAAAACTTTTTTTTTTTTTATCAAAATTACCTTTTTTTTCTCTACTTTTTTGTTTTGTTCACATAGTTATTATCTGAAAATCCTTTTGTGTATCAACACTAAAATTTTTTTCCACTTAATTTTTTTTTTTTTGTAATAGAAATTTTTTTCTCACACATTTCTTTTATCGTAATTTCTTTTCTTCTTTACAAAACACGTCATAAATGGAAGGGTACTTTGCATTGTTCTTAAATTCTTTTTTTCGTATAGATCGTTGAAACTACAGTTTTCAAGTTTATTATTACGAGTTTGACTATATTTATGATTGTCTCAGCGGGATATGATAAAAAAAAAATTCAATGTAAAGTTGCAATGACGATCAATTTCATCTTTTCTTATTTGAGATTTTCTTATGCATTTTATCAGTCGTTGTGTGTGTGTGTTTAAAAGTAATTTTAGTATTAAATCTGATAATGCAGGTCGTTCTATGACTGATGTAAAGTTAGGTAAAAAGGGTACTCGAGGATATAAGTTTCATGTTAACTTATTTATTTCTGTTGTAATACGATTTTTTTTTCTTTATAATACGGAATCTATCAGTTCAAGTCTTGTTGGTACTCAATTTCATCTATTATCATATTTTATGTAAGACGTTGATGTATTTTCACTAAGAACAAAATAATTTTAAGTATTGAAGGAAATTTAAATGTCATTAATGTGTCACCTATACATTCATGACTAATTTTAAGGACGTTCTATTAAAATACATTCCATATAAAAGCTCATAATTTTCAGTTCTTATTCAGTATACAATTAACTTTCTTACAGCCAAAACAAAAGAAACCAGGATCAAAATGTCATTCCAATATCCAAAAATCATAAAGAAGTTCAATGATTTACTCAAACATGAAGAAACAAAAGATATAACATTTAAATTTGAGAATTCGGACGTTGTTATCAAGGCTCACAAACACATCCTCGAAATAGTGTCATCAACTTTCGCAACAATGTTCAGTGGGATGTTTATTGAGAAAAATACAGCAGTTATTCACGAGATTGACCCTGAAATTTTTCAACTGCTAATCAACGCCATCTATATGCTGCCAATTAAGTTAACAAGTGTCGAACAAGCCGTTGAGTTGTTTAATGCAGCCGAAATGTACGACGTGGAAGATCTACGCGATATTTGTTCAGAATTTATGATTAAATTCTGTTATTTTACAAATGCTATTTATTTGTATGACAAGGCAAAGATGTTTAACTTACCGGATGTCATGGAAAGATGCGTAAAAATGTTCAAATGTTTTGATTATCAATCACTCATCAGTCACTTATTTCGAAAAGATGGCCTTGGAGTAAGTGAAGAATGTTTTGTCGCTGCAACAGAACACTGGAGAGGTGAACACGGCGAGTTGTATCAAATACTCGAAGTTTACGTTATGCTTGGAAAACTCAAAACATATGGTAAAGCAATTGGAAATGTAAATTTCCTCGGAATGAACTGCGATGACGTACTAACAGCAAAACTACTAACAGACGATGAAAAATGTGCTCTGATGGCGAATATTCAATCAGAGGAAGCCAGATACCTCCCATTCATTGAAATGCCAGATAACCTTTCGAAGAAACTTTTTAAACACTACAACGCTGAATCGAGGGACTTCATTTTGCTCACATGGATTCCTCTGATGCTGGCATGTCATAACAACGTTCCACTGGAATACACTGCACTACTCTTAAAGAAGGCCAAAGAACTCACAATTTGCTTTCATTCAGACGCTGAATACGAAATCTGCGAACAAACTTTCATCAAGAAGACCTTGGGTGAGAAAATCCAAGTAACTGACTTTAAACTTTTGACACAAGTCATTCTCAATCGGCATGACATTCCAAATAAGTATGACATTGAATATGAGGACGACAAGAAAGTGACATTTTACAGGAAATCCCAAGGAGGATCTCGAACTGAACTTTTAAGTTATGAATTTTAAAATAAATTTGAATTAAATAAAAAATATTTTCTTTTCCTTCACAATGAAATTTTCTTTTATTTTCTCCTTTCAGTGTAATCTGAGATCTATTTTTCTTATATTGAAAAGATAATAATTTTATCCTCAATTTCTTTTCCTTTTCTTATATGTTTTTAAAAATAAATTCAACCTTCAGGCAAATTTTTCTTTCCATTGGTATTTTTACAATGATGGAAAATGCAAGTAGGTTATAAAGCAAAGTGGTGTTCAATTTCAAAGAGGTAAGAAAGAATTGAAAATATACTCTAGATAGAAATTGTATAATATCCAATAAAATTCTTATGGGAATACTTTTGTGCTATCATGATGATATCGGTAAAAATACAAAATTTTTCTTGTATTCTAGGAATTCAATTTTTTTTCTTTTATTAATAATTGGGTTTCAAAATGCATTCAATTATTGATTTTTTCTTTTGAAATTTGACTAGGGTCGATTAAT